>CM067326.1:95652997-96252997 GCA_034376525.1 Nicotiana benthamiana | reverse complement strand
GTGAAGTGGACCCTAAGTGCATTGACTAGTTCGGCAAGAAATTCCAAATTCTTGAAAGGCCTACAAAGAGACCACATGTCCAACAATTCACTGTTGGGGCACAACCGCAATGGGACTGGTTGACCAAAGAGAATAAATACAAGGCCAAAATAAGCAAATTGGAAAGGCAAGTCATGGAGCTTCAATTTGAAATTGGTGTTATGGTCATCGCAGACGAGGGAGAAAAGAAGAAACTCACCAAGGAAAATGAGGCCCTTAAAGCTCAAATCAGAAAGATGAAAATAGCTTCCAATAACCCGGAACGAAGTCGGGTTGATGAGAGACTTATAAGTGGTCTAAAAAAGAAAGTCCTCGAATGTCAAGAAGACCTAGAAAAGTCTGAAGATAATATAGTAAAAATCTGGCACAATGGACAAAGGAAGCAAAATAATGGGCATGATTTGTGCAACAAATGAAGAGGAACTACGAAGGGACCATTACTAGCCTAAGAAGAAAGGTAACTACTCTTGAGGATGAGGCAACCAAACGAGCTAAAGATTTCAAAGATGATAGAGAGAACTGTTATAATCTAATGACTAAAATGGAGGAAGAAATACAGCAATTGCAGAATCAACACTTTCATGACTCTCAAGTGTTAGAAGCTCGGAACTAGCAGATAGGGCGATTACTTCAAGAAAAAGGCAGAATTAGAGAAAGGATCAGAACCATCGCTGACTACATTACCATGAAGTGCCAAGCGTGCAAGGACATGACACGTACAACCTTCTTTGCCGCGGTGATGACATTTGTCCGTCAAGTTATGAGTGATTTGGAGAAACTACAAGGGGGTCTCGCAGATATGCTCACGGCGAGGCCGAATGATGCCCCACGGGCTCCAGTAGTTGAAGCTTTAATGTATTCCTAATTTTTTAATCATTGAGTTTGTATTTTTGCTTTATATTGAGTGTGTAGTTTTATTTCCAAGAAAACGAGTAGTTAACATCTTTTGTAATAGAAGTTTTATGAATAAAAATTAAAAATTCCCAAAAGTTATTTCTTTACTTTTAATATTTATTTCTCTTGAACTATGTAATGATCTGATTCACGCGGCATCGTGATACGTAGGCAATTCTCATCGAATCCCGTCATAATCTTGTGAATAACTCCAATATGAAAAGAAAATGAGAAAAGTATATATTGAAAAAAGGGCATAGGAAAAGAAAAGCAAGAAAAAAGAGAGTGAAATCAAAAGGAAAGAAATGGGAAAGAATAAGAAAAGTCGGGACAAGCATGCAACCGTTGCAAAACATGTAGAAACCCTTTTAGCTACATAGGTGCATCATACTCCAACGTGCAATTACCTATCTGTTATATGTCACAAACTAACTGTTTGCTGTTATCCCATCTAGTCCAAGGTTTTATAGAATGGTGGTTGGTTTTCGTGGTAACCTAGCTTCACACCCATACTTTACTAGATCAAAAGGGAGCCTCAGAATGTCTTCAGAAATGACTCTACCAATGGTTCCCATTGTAGATGATAGCCCCATCTCGGGCATCTCGACCTTTGAATCGACAGCTTCCGAAGAAAAAAGAATCCTATGTCTTAGGGTTATGTAAATGTGGGACGCTCGGGAAAACGAAACAGATCCACCAAGAACAATCCTGGGATTTCCCGAACTTTTCCCTAGAACGGGTGGTACCTCCAATATCCCAATCAATCACCTAAATATCCCACTGGGACAACCAACTATATCAGCTCATTTCGTAGGAACACCTTATGAGGTCCGCACCCAGGTGTTCATAAGCGGTGCGGCCTCGAACATTTTCACCGCTCCCCCATGCTCGGCCATAGCTCAGCCAACACTACTTTGGCCTACTTTGACCCTCCAGATTTTACATTCCAAACACCTACCCTCCAAATGGAGCCTTCTCAGTTCCCCATGTATACTTATCCTCAGCCGCCTCAATTTGAGTTCACTACGGGACAAGAAAAGACTCCCAAAACTCCCGAGAAGAAAAAATTGCGAGAAAGATGAGGAGCATAGAACAAAGCCTCAAGAACATCCAAGGTTTGAGTGGACAGAAAAGTGTGTATTATACTGGTCTATGCATGTTCCCCCATGTGTACTTGACATTGGGATTCAAGACTCCAAAATTTGAGAAGTATGATGGTCACGGTGATCCTATTGCTCATCTCAAGAAATATTGCAATCAGTTGCGAAAGGGCGGAGGAAAGGAAGAATTACTCATGGCCTATTTTGGAGAAAGTCAGTTTGGTATTGCCTCCGAGTAGTACATGTATCAAGACATATCTCGTTGGCATATTTGGGACGACCTTGCTAGAGACTTTGTCAGACACTTCCAGTATAATATAGACATTGCTCCAGATAGAAACTCATTGGCAAATTTGAGGAAGAAATCATCGGAAAGCTTCCGAGAATACGCAGTAAAGTTGTGTGAGTAGGCATCTAGAGTAAAGCCTCTGATGGATGAGGTCGATATGATGCCTGCTATGGGTAAACCGTTCGCGGAAGCCATCAAGATTTTGAAAATGGGTCGAATTATGAGCCAACCCACCACCAGAGCTACCTCCCAGGCCATTCAAGGGGGTCTGGAGGAATAGCAAGGGGCAAGAAAAAGGAAGAAACATCCATGACAGTATCAGGTGCAAGAAAACACCGTGATCCCAGATCCCTTTTTCGATAAAGAACCCCACAGCATTATTGCCCCCACCAGGACACGGCCTATGCTCCTCAGCCATACACAATTGTGAATGCTCAACCTTATGTCTGGCCTCAACAACAAGCCAACCTGAACCTAGCTCCATTTCCTAGAAACCAGCCTCCTCACCGAAACCACTACAACCCCAGTCTTCCACAAAATAACTTTCGTCCTCATGAACCACCCAAGAGGCCAAATTTTACACCAATCAAGGAATCCTACTCCAGTCTATTTCCGAAGCTTGTCCAAATGGGTTTGTTGCAACCTATACCCCCAAATAGGCAAAATCCAGAATCACCCTCTTACCAACGGGGCTCCCAATGCGCTTATCACTCAGGAGTTGAGGGGCATGATACAGAAAACTATTGGACTTTGAAAAGAGCAGTGGAAGATTGATAGAACAGAGGAAGATAGTGCTAAAGGAAGAATATATCCCAATGTGACCAACAACCCACTACTAGCCCATAATAACTGGCCGATATTCGGAATGATTTGTGAGGAAACCAAAAGCCGTCCCGAAGCAAGACAAAGGGGAGGAAAGGAACAAAACCACCCATCAAAAATTGGAGGAGAAAATTGAAGCAGGAACCGAGACCACATTTGCTAAAGATGTTGTTCTCTATGTCCCTCGGGGCCGCAAGGAAAAGTAGGTGACTTTGAGTCCTCCCAGAAGGTTTGAACTGAACAAGGCAACCCAGATGTATGTGCCCAAAGGAGCTTATGTAATGCGGGGGCCAATCAATCTACCTAGGTTGAGTGAGCCCGTGGTTATCGGCTGCACGCCATAGAAACCCAGGATAGATCCTATTGTGGTGCCTTGGAACTACAACAAATCAGTGGTAACTTATAAGGCAAAGAAATCTCATGAGAAGAAAATTACCATGTCGAAGAGTACTCCAATTTGGAAGAAGTGAACAACACCACTAGGAAATGCTTCCCATCTAAAAAGCCCGTGAGTACCAAAGAAATGGGGGCATTCTTTCAAAAAATAAAAATGGAGGATTATGAAGTGATTGACCAACCTCGAAAATTCCCTAAACAATTCTCCTTACTATCTTTGTTGATGAAATCTCCCAAACACCAAAAGGTAGTAATCAAGACCCTCAATGAAGCGCATGTGCATGTTGAGACTTCTCTGGAGCAATTAGAAAGAATGGCGTAAAGATCTTTTGCAATCAACCAGATCTTCTTCAGTAAGAATGATTTGCCCGCAGAAGGGGCCGCACATAACAAAGCTCTGTATTTAATAGTCGAATGTGAAGGGTACTACGTGAAAAGTGTTATGGTAGACGAAGGCGCTAAGTGGACATCTGCCCACTCTCAGCACTACAGCGCATGGAGATTGAGACTGAAATAATTCGAATCAACAATGTCTGTGTACGGGATTTTGACGGTATAAAAAGGGACACAATTGGAGAGATCGAACTGATCCTAGCCATCGGCCCAGTGGAATTTGAAGTGACCTTCCAAGTGCTAAATATGGATACCTCCTACAATTTTCTTTTGGGTAGACCATGGATCCACGCAGCAAGAGTTGTACCCTCCACTCTTCATCGAATGGTAAAGTTCGAGCATGAGGATCAAGAAATTGTGGTACATGGAGAAGATGAGCAATCAATTTATCGGGACCCCTCAGTCCCATGTCTGGAAGCGAGGGAAGGGAGTGAGCACATAGTTTATCAAGCCTTTGAAATTGTGGTCGCAAACCAATACAAGTAAGGAATCCCGCACCCCCAACCTTTCCTTTCTAATGCATCAGTCATGTTGGCCAAAGAAATGATCCAACATGGCTTTAAACCTGGTAAAGGACTTGGGAAATTACTGAAAGGGATATCCGAACCAATCACCCTACATGTTAGTGAAAGTTCTTTGGGGTCGCTTCATACCCGCACTAGCTTATATAAAATGGGCGGATAGTAGGAAGATTGATGGATGGATCCTACCACAACCAGTGTCATACCTTTATAAAACCTTTGTCAAGCCTAAATACAGTGAAGAAAAAAAGGACGAGGTTCTTACTGCTGAAGAGATTGAAGAGATTTGTGGGGCAATGAGGAAGATATTCTATGAAACTCATATGGTTCAGCCTGGAGAAGGCTTAAACACCGCTGAAGTACTGTATATGGGACCAAACGCCAAGTTGCAGAATTGGAAGGCTACGCCATTCCCAATCAGGCGGGAGTACCCGTAGACCTGTCCTGCCACTTTTCTGCATCGCGAGTTATTCCAGTGTGTAAATCAGATGTTTTCTTTAGTTTCTTGTCTTTTATTTCCAAAATGTAAACCCTATTATCTTCAAATTCCAAGAAATGAAATCAATATTTCAGTGTTCATCTTTCTTTATGCTTTCTGATTTTGCTATCTTTCTCTTTTACTTCTTCTTTCAATTCTATAATACGATTTTTAATAACATGACATGCTTGCGGACTTCAGGCCCAAATCCAAATGTGATGTCTAGTTGTGAAATAATGAACCAAGAACCGGAATATGATGAAGAAGAGGATTTTAGAGAAATAAATCGAGAACTGGAACATTTCAAAAATAAAACTAAGCCAAACCTAAATGACATTGAGCCGGTTAACTTGGGTAGTTTCGAAGAAATCAGGGAAACCAAAATAAGCATTCACGCAAATAAGAAAACTCGGGACCCATTAATCCAACTTCTGTATGAGTTCAAATATGCATTTGCTTGGTCATATGATGACATGCCGGGACTGAGTGTTGATTTGGTGGTTCATAAAATGGCAACTTATCTTGATTGCCACCCAATCCAGCAAAAGCAGATAAAATATAAAACTGATGTTAGTGATAAAATCAAAGAAGCAATCACGAAACAATTGGAAGCAGGGGTGATCCGAGTGGTCCGGTATACCACATGGCTAGCCAATGTAGTTCCAGTACCGAAGAAAGATGGGAAAACTCCAGTGTGTGTGGATTATAGAGATCTGAACAAGGCAAGCCCCAAAGATAACTTCCCCTTACCAACATCCACATCCTTGTTGATAACTGCGCCAAATATGAGATACAGTCCTTCGTAGACTGATACACAGGATATTACCAAGTGTTGATGGATGAAGAAGACACAAAGAAGACAGCTTTTACCACACCCTGGGGAACCTATTGCTACAGGGTCATGCCCTTTGGCCTGTAAAATGCCGGGGCAACCTACATGAGAGCCATGACCACCATTTTCCATGATATGATGCACTAGTAGACAGAGGTGTATGTGGACGATGTGATCATCAAGTCCAAAACTCAGAATGACCATGTGTGAGATCTGAGGAAGTTCTTCGAACGGTTTAGCTGATATGATTTGAAACTAAACCTAGCCAAATTGCGTTCGGGGTCCCGTCGGGCAAACCTTTGGGCTTCATAGTCAGCCGGAGAGGTATCGAGTTAGATCCAACAAAGATAAAATATATTCGGGAATTACCTCCTCCAAAAATCAAGAAAGATGTGATGAGCTTGTTGGGAAGATTGAACTATATCAGCCGGTTCATTGTTCAGCTGACCTCCAGTGTGAACCCATATTCAAATTACTGAAAAAAGATGCAGCAATCAAATGGACGGATGAATGTCACGAAGCTTTCAATAAGATCAAAGAAAATCTATCCAACCCACCGGTCTTGGTCCCGCCTGAACCAGTGAGGCCTCTATTCTTGTACTTGACAGTCTTGGAAGATTCCTTTGGTTGTGTCCTCGGGCAACATGATATTATTGGAAAGAAAAAGCAGCAGGGATACTACTTGAGCAAGAAGTTTACCAGCTACGAAGCCAAGTATACTTTGCTGGAAAGAACCTGATGTGCTTTAACTTGGGTCGCTCAGAAGTTGAGACATTATCTGCAAGCCTACACCACTTACCTCATAACCAGGTTGGATCCACTGAACTGCCTATTCCAGAAACCAATGCCCATAGGAAGACTAGAAAAATGATAGATCTTGCTCATTGAATTTGACATAGTCTATGTCACTCGCACGGCAATGAAGGCCCAGGTGTTAACAGATTATTTAGCTGAAAACCCGGTTGATGATGAATACAAACCTCTGAACACTTACTTCCCAGATGAAGAGATAAACTGGTGGAGGCAATAATGGAGGATATGACTCCTTGGAAAATGTTTTTGGGTGGAGCAGCAAATGCAAGAGGTATGGGAGTTAGGCAGCCCTGATCTCACATGCTAGTCAGCATTACTTGGCCACATCCCGACTTTGATTTTTCTGCACAAACAACACAGTCGAGTATGAAGCCTGCATCATGGGTATGAATATGGCAATCGACCAAGATGTTGAAGAGTTGTTGATTATGGGAGACTCAGATCTTATTATTCAACAAGACCAGGGAGAATGGGAAACCCAAGATGTTAAAATTATCCTCTATCGACAACATGTGCAAGATCCTAGCAAGTTGTTCAATTCAATTGAGTTCAGGTATATCCCTCATTGTCACAATGAACAAGCTGATACACTCGCCACTCTAGCCTCGAAGTTGCCCTACCCAGGCAATGCCCACATTGATCCCTTGGAAATCTAAATCAGGGAAAGGCACGATTATCGTAGCACGATTGAGGCAGAACCACATACCCAGCCATGGTACATCAAAAGGTTTCTGAAAACGCAAGAATACCCCGAGCAAGCCAGTGGAGACCAAAAGAGAACCATTAGGTGTCACGCAAGTGGTTTCTTCCTAAGTCGTGATATCTTATACAAAAGGACTTCGGATCTCAATTTGTTAAGATGTGTTGACACCGAAGAGGCCGGAAGGATTATGCATAAAGTACACGCAGGAGTGTGCGGACCCCACATGAATGGGTATATTTTGGCAAAGAAAATCCTTCGAGTACGATATTACTGGATAACCATGGAAAATGACTGTTTCAGCTTTTTCCGAAAGTGCCATCAGTGTCAGTTGCACGGTAATTTGATTCATGCACCGCCTACGGAACTACATCCCATGTCAACACCTTGGCCATTCGTCTCTTGGGGCATAGATGTCATTGGGCCAATCGAGCCAAAAGCTTCAAATGTGCACAAGTTCATACTAGTTTCCATTGATTACTTTACGAAGTGGGTTGAAGCCATCACTCTCAAATCTGTCACCAAGAAAGCTGTAATAGAATTCGTGCACTCCAGTCTTATATGTCGATTTGGTGTTCTCGCAACCATCACCACAGATAATGCGGAAAACCTGAATATTCATTTGATGGAGGATATATGCAAACAATTCAAAATAACCCATATGAACTCTACTCCTTATTGACCCAAGGCTAATGGTGTTGTCGAAGCAACAAATAAAAACATCAAGAAAGTTTTGAGAAAGATGATTCAGAGCTCCAGGAAATGGAATGAAAAGTTGCCTTTCGCATTAATGGGATATCGCACCACGGTGTGCACGTCAGTAGGAGCGACCCCATACCTCTTAGCCTATGGAACCTAGGTTGTGATACCCGCGGAGGTGGAAATCCCTTCTTTCCGGACCATCTTTGAACCCGAGATTGATGACACTGAGTGGGTCAAGACTCATTTGGAACAGCTAACCTTAATCGATGAAAAACGAATAGTTGCAGTCTGCCACAGGCAGTTATACCAACAAAGAATGGTTCGTGCTTATAACAAGAAAGTACGGCCCAAAAATGTTGAAGTGGGACAAATTCTGTTAAGGAGCATTCTTCCTCATCACCATGAAGCGAAAGGAAAATTTGCTCCTAATTGGAAAGGCCCGTACATCATTAGAAAGATATTGCAGAGAGGATCATTGTATCTGGGCGGTATCGAGGGAAATGATCCCGAAGCAGCTGTAAATGCGGACGCAGTAAAAAGGTACTATGTTTAGGCTTTCTGTAGCATTGACTCTATTCAATTGGGATGACGAAGGCTTTCATTCTTGCTATCCAAACACTATCAACCATTTTGCAAACCCATTTGAGTTTGTTACTCTTCTTTGGTTACCCTCTTTGGAACATGAAAATGTTATTGAAAAATGAAATAAAAAAAAGAAGATAAAGAAATTGAAATGAAAAATAAAAATAAAAAAGAAAGAAAAAAACAACAAATAACAACTAAAACAAACGTTTTCCTGAACTACGTCTAACTTGATTCCGAAAGGATACGTAGGCAGCATCTCTTTAAGGTTCAGTCACACCAAAAAAAAAAATCCCGATTCCCCCCAAAAGTTGAAGCTAGGGCAAATGATATAATGACTAAACAATAAGCCCACCAGAACGGTTCCAAATTTGTAATTCAATCCCGATTCTTTTTAGCATAACCTTGTCCAAGTTCTTCTGATTAATTGACAAAGGCGTTGGAATCGGAAAACACCATTGTTGGAATTTGATACAATCAAACCGAGAGGAATAAAATGAGAGAATCTTATTGGTGAAAACCTACGGGCACCATAAGGCGAGGGTAAGCAGAGAAATTGAAAATGAGAGAGTTCTATTTGTGAAAACTTGTAAAGAGCACTATCAGGCGACAGCGAGAAGAGAAATGAGAGAGGTCGATCGGCAAAAACCTGCAAAGGGCGCCGTCAACTGAAAAGAAGGCATCTCCCACCACTGAAAAGGTCATGACAAGATTGCCTAGTTTTGAAATACGAGTCAATGAGTTTATTAGAAGTTGGGAAAGTTTGTGCAGGTCAGGCATCCAGTCCAAGAAGCATGTCATGTCTATTTGAAGTCTGCATGCACCCCCAAATAAGTCCTTTTTTTCTCCCCGAAAGGACGCTTCTCTTTAAATTAATTTTCTTGCCTTTGTCTACCTTTTTCCTTGAATCCCTTTCAGTTTAACTCTATTCTCGAAACTAATACAAAGAAAATGTGGCAAGATTGACTTTATAGGGCTCTGCCTAACAAAAGTTGAGGAAAAGTACTCAGCCTCAGCGGGTGCATCAAGTTGATCCCAACTGGCCATGATGGCTGATGCTCTGAAATCAAAGTCATTAAAAATGAAAATAAATCCAAAGCCAAAGGTCCTAAAGGTAGAATAAAGTGAAAGGGTCGAAGCCCCATGCAGGCGGGTCGTCATGACAAAAAAACATAAAAGTTGAGCCTTTTGGTTTGAAAGAGAGATTAATCTTCAAAACCAGCAAGCAGCAGGAGTTCTCAACAGAAGCTGGGCCGAGATCAAGCAACTGAGACAATCAAGACCACAAAATCAACCACCGTTCCGAACTAACAAATTGTTTCTGTGTTTGAAATTTTGAAACAGGCGCAATTCAAGTAATCTTGCAAGAAGCAGATGCAACCAAAAGGGAAGTCTCTCTTAAAACTATTTCCCGTACTTTTACTCATTTTATGATAAATAATGATCATACTAATGTAGGGTCCCATCCCCTAGTCACCACCAGCATAACCTGGTAGTCTTTTCCATTGTAGAGTTTCACTCCCTAGTTAATCCCCGACATAACCCGTGGATCTCCTTGGCATAACCCAGGACTTTTTTCTTTTATCCCGACATACCCATGGATCTCCCTGGCATAACCCAATGAGCCTTTTTTCTTTTCTCCCGGCATAACCCGTGGACCTCCCTGGCATAACCCAAGGAGCCTTTTTCTTTTAATCGTGGCATAACTCGTGGATCTCCCTGGCATAACCGAGGACCTTTTTTCTTTAATCCCGGCATAACCCATGGATCTCCCTGGTATAACCCAGGACCTTTTTCTTTTATCCCAGCATAACTCGTGGATCTCCCTGGCATAACCCAGGACCTTTTTTCTTTTATCCTGGCATAACCGTGGACCTCCCTGGCATAACCCAATGAGCCTTTTTCTTTTATCCCGGCATAACCCGTGGATCTCCCTGGCATAACCTAGGACCTTTTTCTTATCCCGACATAACCCGTGGATCTCCCTAGCATAACCAAGGAGCCTTTTTCATTTTCTCCCGGCATAACCCATGGACCTCCCTGGCATAACCCAAGGAGCCTTTTTCCTTTTCTCCTGGCATAACCCGCGGACCTCCCTGGCATAACTTAAGGAGCCTTTTTTTTAATCCCAGCATAACCCGTAGATCTCCCTGGCATAACCCAAGACCTTTTTCTTTTATCCCGGATAACCTGTGGATCTCCCTAGCATAACCCAGGGCCTTTTTTCTTTTATCCCGGCATAACCCATGCATCTCCCTAGCATAACCCAAGGAATTTTTTTCTTTTATCCCGGCATAACTCGTTGATCTCCCTTGCATAACCTAAGGACCTTTTTCTTTTATCCCTCAATAACCCGTGGATCTCCCTGGCATAACCCAAGGACCTTTTTCTTTTATTCTAGCATAACCCGTAGATCTCCCTGCATAACCCAATGTCCTTTTTTTCTTTTATCCCGGCATAACCTGTGGATCTCCTTGTCCTAACCCAAGGACCTTTTTCTTTTATCCCGTCATAACTCGTAGACCTCCCTGGCATAACCCAAGGACCTTTTTCTTTTATTTCGGAATAACCCGTGGACCTCCCTGGCATAACTCATGGACCTCTTTTTCCTTTTCTTTCAGCATAATCTGATGGCTTACCTGGCATAACCTGAGGACCCTTTTTCTTTACCGGTATAACCCGATAAGCTTTCCAGCATAATTTGGCAATCCTCCCAATTTAGGGCTTTACTCCTTATTCCCAAGGACACACAATCTTAATTTTATCGCTTTCAAAAAAAAGATTAGATCTTAGTTACAAATAACTCAAAAAAGATTTCTAGTGAAAATTGAGGCAGAAAAATTTTGTTTCGTTTATTTGTTTTGGTGTCTGAGCAGGTTTGACCTCAATACACAGGATTCGAGATGACTATGAAATGAGTCTCAATCTAAAATAAAGAAAAAGAAGAAAAGGAACAAAAAGAAGTGAACTCAAAGTGTTTGAAATGGAGAAGAACGCGGACTGCTCAAAATTTGATTGAGGTCACAAGCTTCGCATGTGCCGCTTTGATCCAATGTTAAGGAAAGAACCAGCACTTGCAGCTTGCGAGCATCAAGATTCAAATCGGGGTCCACAGGAAAATCAGCAAAGACTCAAGATCAAGCTTCAAGAGATTTACAGATAGGAATCTTGTAACTCGTAGTTCATAGGCATAGCTAGCTTAGCTTTGATATTCTTTTGGTGTAATACGGAGGTCCGCAAGCAGTAGCAGCAGCATGAGCAGTGAAATTATAGCTCCCGGTGGTCCCATCTACCAAAACTTCTAGAGCTACACTCACTTGATTCCTTTATAGCCAAGGATATGTAGGCAACTCTGAAGCAAGGTTCAGTTGGACAATTTTAAAAAATGCTTCTCATGGAGTGTCAAGCAGGCAAAAATCCCTCATAATTGCTCATTTATCTTTGCCCGAAACCCTTCTTGTCTCCGAGCAAAGAGGGGCAGCTGTGAGCACGTGATTTTTGTCTCGTGTGAATTACTCCTACAAAATTCTTAGATTTAGGGTTTTTCCTTTAATTATTTAATTTTTAGAATTTAATTGCATAATTTTCATGTTTATTTGTATTTTTGTGTGTGAATTGTGTAAATTAGATAATTCGTACAAATATTGCATTTGCATTTAGGAATTAATTTTACATATTTTTAGAATAATTAGTAATTAGGGTTTTACAAAAATAAAAAATTACCAAAAATAATTTATTTTGCGTTGTTTAATTCTTAGCTTTGTATTTTCATAGTGGTCTTTTAATTTATTTTAACTAATTGTATTAATTATTTTTAGGTTTAATTTGTGTTTTTTTAAATTTTTGAAACGGAAAAAAAATAAAAAGAATTTGAACCTTTAAATAGAATGCTCAAGAATTGGGCCAGTTTTTTATTTTAAATGCCCAGCCCAAGCAAAAACCCCTTTTTACCCGTCCCAAACCGCCCCATACCAGCCCAAACCTATTTCAATACCCAGCCGGGTCCCCCTTACCACTAAAATGACACTGTTTCATCGGCATTAGATCAGGATCGTCGAGGCTTTTTTATCGGACGGTCCTGAAGCCGGAGTCACTAAATATATATATGTGTCCTAAACGACCTACCCCCCCAAATCCAGTCTCCTCTCACACCCCGTTCATCCGTCAGAGACCAACCCTAACTCCGCCTTCCACCGCCACCTGCCGTCCGTGAGAAATCGTCCACGGCGCCGGCGAGTCCCCAAAACCACCCCAAAAATACACCACGGATTATCCTCTTTCTACTCTTTTCAAATACACACCCCTTTTCCCTCAAATCGAATCCCAATTGTTTGAAATTCAAATCGACAAAAAAAATCAAACCCTAGCCGCCGCCATGATTCTCCACCGCCCTCCGATGGCGGCGCCATGCCAAACGCCTCTCACCTTTTAACTAGACAATCACCACACCTCTGGTGCCCTATATCCATTATCAATTACTCAAAAACATGCACCCATGTGTTCAAATCTCGGATCTAAGTTTTGAAAGAAAAGACCAAGTCTTAAATCGTACTCTTCATTTGATTTCTTGGAGGTTTCAAGCTCGATTTGAGTGAAAGGCCACAATAATCGATTGCTCTTGACAAGAACAATCGATTAGCGTTAGCTTTGGCTTAGTTTGATATCACCGGAATCCGACCAAGTCATGCACTGACTAGCCAACTTTGTCAAACTCCATCACCTTTTGATCTACTCCGATTGATCAAGTTTTTCTGGCCCAAAATCATGCCGTCTCTGCTTCTTCTTTACTTTTTTTAGTTAATTTTTTGGATATTAGTCTTTTTATTTTGTTTGAATCAGTTTACATAGTTAATCATTTTAATTAAAAATAGTATCTCAATGATTAAGTTGGTTTCTTTGAGATTGAGTTCTGTTTCTTCAACCTAGGGTTGCCTGTTTAATCTTTCTTTCTTTGCCTTTACTTGTCATTTTTAGAATTAGAAATAAGTTTAATAATTTTTCCTTTTGAAATTCTCGATAATATTAGTTTTAAGGCTTTCATTCTTGTTTGTTTTATGCTCTGTTTTGAATTAGGTCTAGTTAATTTCACTTGAATTTTGTTTCAGGTTATTTGCTCAGATGGCCCTTTATTTGATCTTTCTTTTTGGTTATGCTGAATTGAACCCCTTGGATGTTAGTCTTGATTGGCCAATTATTGGAAATATTTGGAGGGCCTGAGTCAGAATTTGGGTCTTGGATCGGCCTTGGGCTCTTTGAGTCATTTGTTACCCAATTCAAAGAGGCCCGACTGTTTCTGAGCCTAAATTTATTCGGTAGTTTAGGTAATTTTCAGGGTCATTAAGGGTAGTTTGGGAAATAGGACATAGTGATTGGTAACAGTTTTCAGAAACTTCTAGTAGGGGCCTGCTAGTAAATTTCTGATAACTTGGAAGACAATTCCTTAATTCAGGGATCTAAGGGGTAAAAAATAAAACCTTATGGTTGCCCTACTTTCTTGCCTATAAAGGCATCCTTTCCTTTCTATTGAAGTCAAATTTGAAGAGCAAAAAAGTAGAGAAATATAGGCAGCTGAAAACTTCAAAATTCACTGTTCTATTAAGAAAAATCCCTGAAATTCCTGAGATATTCATTCTGAAATAATTTATGAGCAACTGAAGGTTTTAAAAAAAATGATGAGTTGAATCTAGTATTGAAATCAGTTTTTAGGTCAAGTCCACTACTGTTTTTCGACTGGGTCTGATATTGGGGCTTAAACATCATCTTCCTGGTTTTTTAAAAGCAATTCCTGCTCTATTTTCTTGTTGTTGGTTCATGTTGCTACAGCTGATTTCCTATTCCTTATTTCTCTTCATTCATATATACATTCTTAGCTCATGCTTGAGAATTGATTTCTGAACATGTAAAGGATTTGAAGCTCTGGTTAAATGAAGATGTTATAGGAAGCTAAATATATTTTCTCTTTGTTACTGTGTTGTTAGTATATCTAAAGTAATAAATGATGATTAAGACCTTTCATACTGAATTTGGGGTGTGTAAAAAAAATTGAGTGTAGTATTTTGGATCTGTACTTAAGAAAACGATCGACACTAATTATTGACTTTCATGCATAATGTTGTGTTTTATTGCTATTTGGACTTGGGTGTGTTTAAGCTTAACAATTCAGGTTGTTTGAACTATTAAATATTTTGTTTAAATTCATAATCATGTTTAAGTTTAATCGTGCTAGGTTGCTATATCTTTGAAGTTTTGCTTGGTTTTTGGCTGCACCTAGTGAGACTCTCGCATAATCTAGGCTTTAGTGGGTTAAAAAGGGGAAGTGCTATTTGGTTCTTTGAATAAATTTCTGTTTATGCGAGTTCAGTGAAGACTGCCTACTGATAAGCACAAAATAAACCTCTAAAATCATAATGTCATGAGGTTCTTAAGAAGTAAATCTGCAATTGCTTTACTTTCCAAAGTTATGGTATGGTTTGTATATAGTATCCTTGGAATTACCCATTTAAATTCAACTTGATAAATTTGTATTTAATTCAATAATATTGTTGGGTTTAAACTTGCTTGGATGTTTGCTATATGTTAAACGTGTGGCAAGGCTCAGTACTGGATTTTTTTTACCCTATCTTTTGTTGAATATTGTTGGTTGAGGGCTTTAGAGACTCAATATTGAGTCCTTGCATGCAAACACGTTAAGGAGTTGAATTTGAACTTCTCATTGGGCCCAAAATTGGACAGCCTTTTTACGAATGAGGCCCACAATTTTTTTTTGCTTTGAACTGGCCTCGCGTTAATTTCCTATGGTCCTGTTCATGCGTTGGAGTGCAATCGACATTAGCAGATCCGATTTTAGCATATTGGGCCTCTCTTTCAAGCCCAAATGTTAGGAGTAATTGCACATGAGACTGATTCACTACAGACTTTAATGTTTGGAATAGTCACACTTCTAATAGCCTTTAAATAATTCATCTTTTATGTAGGCGGATGTGAGCCATACTAGATAACCAAATGGTCTATGACCCTCCGCGCTTTAGCTTGAATGCCTTTAAAAATGAAATTGAGGCGCTCCGCACCAAATAAAATCACAAATTGCATGGCCCTCTTTAATTAGTTTTTTAAAATATTTAGAACTAGGGACGTGGCATTTAGCGAATTTCCATGACCTCCCGTAAAGTTAACAACGCGTTATTTGCTTTAGGCGCGTCTTTTAATAATATTACCTTCTTAAACTCGGGTGTGCATTTCACGTGACTCAAATCCAAATCCCAAAATGTTGAATAAGATATGTTCCGGATTGCGGGTACATTTCATGCGACACGATCCAAAGACATATTTTAGACGACGTTAAATCTCCTTAAAATAATTAAAGTGGTTTAATAAGTTAAAATGCACATAGGCTAAAACATGTATTAAAATCAGATAATAGCCCAATTATAATAGTTTAAGTGACCGTGCTAGAATCACGGAATCCGGGGGTGCCTAATACCTTTCCTCGGGTTAACAGAATTTCTTATTCATAATTTTTGGTTCACAGACATCAAAAGGAAGGTTGAATTTTTCTCGGTTCGGGATTTTTAAATAAACTGGTGACTTGGGACACCAGAAATAAACCTATCTCAAGTGCCGACTCTGGATTGAATAAATAATCCCATTTTAAATAATATCACTTAAATTGAAAAAACTCCCTTATATACCATCATTCCGGGGAGTGTGTAAAAAAGGAGGTGTGACACTAAATATTAGAAAAGTGTTATGAAATCTCCTATTTAAGGAGAGATTCTAGAGTTCTAGTCTTGGTAGCTAAATCATCCCCCTCCCTATAAATAAAGGGGTCTTCTACCATTGTAAACTACCCCTAACAATCTCTAAGTATCAATAAGAATACTTCTCTCTCTCTATTCTCTCTATTGCTCTTGTTCTTGCATTATTGTTCTTGCCTTTATATTATTTCATAACACGTTATCAGCACGAGACTCTACCGTCTCAAGAACCATTCTCGAAAAATCCAAGGTATTTCCCTCTTCCTAATTTAATTTTCGATTATGTCTGACATTACGAAAAGAAAGTTCATTGCCCTTGAAATTTCGGGCAAGAACTATATGACATGGGTGTTGGATGCTGAAATCCACTTAGATGCTATGGGTCTCGGAGACACCATTAAAGATAGAGAAAAAGCATCCACCCAAGACTGTGCGAAGGCCTTGATTTTCTCGCGCCATCACCTTGATGAAGGTTTGAAGATTGAATATCTCACCGTCAAGGATCCACTCATCTTGTGGAACGGCTTAAAGGAGAGATATGACAACCTGAAGTTGGTCACTCTGCCACAAGCACGATATGATTGGGCTCATCTGAGGCTCCAAGACTTTAAGTCCGTTTCTGCATATAATTCTGCAATGTTCAGAATTACTTCTAAATTGAAGCTATGTGGAGATAAAATCTCCGATTATGATATGCTTGAGAAAACGTTTACAACGTTTCATGCCTCCAATATGGTACTGCAACAACAGTACAGAGAGAAAGGCTTTACAAAGTACTCTGAACTGATTTCTCTTCTACTAGTGGCTGAGCGAAATAATGACCTGCTCATGAGAAATCACGAAAATCGACCCACTGGGTCTACACCACTGCCTGTAGCAGATAAGGTGCACTCTCATTATGCCAAACATGAAAAGGGCCATGGTCATGGTCGTAAACGGGATAGCCAGGGACGTAGACAAGGAAGAAATTCCAATGAAGTCCGTCAACCCCCAAGGAGAGATAACCGCCGAAAGCAGAAACGGGATCATGAAGATCCTAAGGCAAATGGTTCAGAAACTATATGTTATCGTTGCGGTGGGAAAGGGCACTGGTCAAAGACTTGCCGTATACCAAGACACTTGGTTGACCTTTATCAAGCATCTCGAAAGAGTAAAGGCCCTGAAACAAATTTTGTCTATGACGACAACTTGGACATCACCCACCTGGATGTGGCAGACTTCTTTGAGCAACCCGAGGGGAAAATAGACCACCTAATCGGTGATGGGTCCGTGATGAAAGAAGATGGAGTTATTTGATTTTGTTCTACTTATTTGTATTAGTTAGTGAATAAACTAATAGTCATTAATATTAGCTCGTATTAGTTAGTTCATGATGCAATGTTAGCAGTAGTTCTTTAGAATGTCTTCAATATGCTCAAATATCAATAATATTTTTATTTTCCAGTAGGGGTAATCGACTAGCCTGAAAAACTAGTCGATTATCTAATATTTTCGCATTAAAACTGAAAAATAATTGATCTACAATCGATTGTCTATGTCTAACAATCGATTGTCGTGTGACAGTGTAATCTGAAATTTTTCAAAAATCATCCACAAACAATCGATTGTCGTTAGACAGTGTAATCTAGAATTTTTCAAAAATCATCCACAATCGATTGTCTATGTCTAACACTCGATTGTCGTTAGACAGTGTAATCTAGAATTTTTCAAAAATCATCCACAATCGATTGTCTATGTCTAACAATCGATTATCGTTAGACAGTGTAATCTGGAATTTTTCAAAAATCATCCACAATCGATTGTCTATGTCTAACAATCGATTGTCGTTAGACAGTGTAATCTGGAATTTTTCAAAAATAGTCAACAATCGATTGTCTATGTTTAACAATCGATTGTCTTAAAACAGTGTGATCTGGGATTTTTCAAAAATTGTCAACAATCGATTGTCTTAAAACAGTGTGATCTGGAATTTTTTAAAAATAGTCAACAATCGATTGTCTATGTTTAACAATCAATTGTTTTAAAACAGTGTGATCTGGAATTTTTCAAAAATAGTCAACAATCGATTGTCTATGTTTAACAATCGTCAAAGCTCAACAATCGATTGTGTGTGTTTAACAATCGATTGTTTTATGAAAATGCTTAAACTGAAATTTTCAAGCTGCATAGTAATCCATATAATCGACTATCTGATTTAGTTTGTCAACTGACCGCAGCAGATTTTGAAAATATTATTTAAATGTGACACAAAAGGATTGAAGTTGTTTATTCTCATGTTCGTATATTTTTTTTTATATGTCAAACCATCGGAAGTAAATTGATTGAAGGCTCCGGAAGAGCAACTGTAACTCTGCCCAAAGGCACGACGTTTATCTTAGAGAATGCAATATTCTCCTCCAAGTCTAAGAAGAACTTGTTGAGTTTTAATGATATCAATCGCAATATTCTCCTCCAAGTCTAAAAGGAACTTGTTGAGTTTTAAAGATATCATTCAAAATGGATATCATATTGAGACAATAGATGAGAATAATCTTGAATTCTTCATGAAAACGAGGATGCCCATTTCGGTTTGGGTTCACGCCATTTTGCATGCAGCAATACTAGTTCGTCGGCTGCCCACTTTGGTTTGGGGTCACGCCATTTTGCATGCAGCAATGCTAGTTCGTCGGCTGCCCACTTCGGTTTGGGGACACGCCATTTTGCATACATCAATGCTAGTTCGTCTCTGACTGACGAATTGACACAAATATTCCCCGTTGCAATTGGTTTTGGGTCATGGACCCAATATATCCCATTTAAGAATCTTTGGATGCGCAGTATATGTGCCTGTAGCACCGCCATCCCGCACCAAAATGGGTCTGCAAATAAGGTTAGGAATATATGTTGAGGTTGAATCGCCCTCCATTATTCGCTACCTCGAAACATTGACAGGAGATTTGTTCACTGCACGATTTGCAGACTGTCAATTTGATGAGACACTTTTCCCAAAATTAGGGGGAGAAGTTGGTGAAACCAAATGGGAAATTTTGTGGAAAAATGCATCATTATCTCATCTTGATCCACATACCTCTATTTGTGAAAGAGGCACAAAAGATTATCCATTTGCAAAGAATAGCAAATCAAATGCCTGACGCATTTATAGATTTGAAAAGGATAACAAAATCACATATCCCCGAAGTGAATGTGACAACATCTGATTCACGAATACATATTCATTATTGGAAGAATATGAACATGAAATTGGTATTAAATATACCACACTCACCCCTAGAAGGAGGTTTGAGATGATACCACACTCACCCCTAGAAGGAGGTTTGAGATGATATATGGCATGAATGATCGTTGGTCACGTACCTATTGTACGCCAAAGTATTTTGGAAATATGACTATTAAAGGACAACGATAATGCAAGAAACATATCTTGCATATAAGTTTGACATGACCATAATGGTATAACTTTCTCTTTAAGAAAGATATTCACCACATGGATGTTGATGAATCTGTGGTAGTACAAAATTATTGAGAGCTCTAGAAGAGCCAATTATTACTATGTTGGAGAAACACAATTGAGTATTGTGCTGTAGTAAGTCTCAAAGAAACTTATTCAGTTTCCAAAGTACACGCGAAAGCGATTGATTATATTGAGACTATAAATAAATGAAGGCTTTGATATCTCCTATTACTACAACTTGTAGCGGGGTAATTTGCATATGAAAAGCTACCCGCTTTGTTCTCCAGTTTGTACTACACAAAAGAAAGAATGCCACAATAAAGTGGATATCTATTGGTATAAAAACCCATGTCATATTAAACCTGAAGTTTATTGAAAAGTACACATGTCATAGTGTAAATTTGAAGTTTACCAATATTGATAATTTGTTCAGTTAGCATTCGTATTAGCCATCTCATTTTAAGTATGATGTGCAAATTCACACAGGTGAATATCAAAGAACTAGAAAGTTCTTTACGAATTCTCTTGTATCACTTGTTCTCATTAATGAACTGACCAACTAAAGAGTTCGGGTTGAAGCCCATAAATTCTGGAAATATCAAAGGTGAATATGGGCCCATTCACCTGCCATGTATACCACATATGATGCATCTATGATATGGTTACATGCGCAATTGTTATTAACCCGCAGCCTGGCCGGTGTTTGCGAGGTAAATTGCTCAGTAATCTAACTTCGAGCATAATTTCCAGATGTTCTACTCAAGATAGTTCATCTTGATAAGTTGGTTTATATCAAAGTTGGTTTAGCAAGATAATTATTGAGTGTTTCCACTTAATAGCTAAACTGTTTCTTATGAGAACAAAGTTATATATATCAGTTTGATATACGTTGTATACGAGAGTATATTATATTCTCCCCTCACAAATGGTTCAGGGTCAGGAACCAAATAATTTCATCTTATTATTAATGTGCCGTGTATATTGACATGATAATGCACAAAGATGATTTCCCAAAGTTGAGGAAACAAGTTAGCTTTTCTAACATGAGGGGGAGACATGATAAACACTTGAGAAAAGGTTACATGGGATGAATTATCATTTGTATATGTATATCCCCGAATATCATGATATGAACCTGAAGTTCATAAAAGGGATAATTCAATTGCAACATATCGCAAAGCATGCTATACGCATTTGCTGACCCAAAGAAAGTAACTAAATGGAAGAGATACAATTTAAGAAGAATTGATTCCATATGAAAGACATGTAGTTTTGAACCTATAGTTCAAATGCTTGAAAGTATAAAGTCAAAGGTATGTATAATCAGTTTTCGATATCTTATTTGTCTAGCATGACATGGAAAACTTGATATGCATCTAAAGTCTATTATATGGCTTATATGACTTAACTTGAAAGATTTAAGTTGCTTGAAGCATATGCAATTCTTGGTCCTGAAGTACCACATCCTTAGTACAATTTGTGTACATATGTATCTTGCTATAACTATAAGCATGATGGCATTGAGAATGCATCTATGGAGATATTGAAGAGTTATTCCACGACATTATATGAAGATGTTCATATCTATCAAGAATGATGATTTCAAGGTGCGGAATATTTATTCAAGTCAATATGGTTGATTTGTCAAACGTCTACCAAAGATCATTTTGAAGATGATGCACAAGATTGGAATGCAAATGCTCAAGGATATAAATTGATCTACTCATTAGAGGGAGTTAATGCGCGTTGCACTCTTTTTCCCTTACAAGGTTTTGTCCCAATTGGGTTTTTCCTTGCGAGGTTTTTAACGAGGCAACCAATAGGCGCATATTCAAACATGTGTACTCTTTTTCCTTTCTTTAATTTTTCCCATTGGGTTTTGGTTTTAAGGTTTTAACGAGGCACATTGTTGAATAGACATTCAAGGGGGAGTGTTATGAAATCTCCTATTTAAGGTGAATGTCTATAATTAGAGAGATTCTAGAGTTCTATTCTTGGTAGCTAAATCATCCCCCTCCCTATAAATAAATGGGTCTTCTACCATTGTAAACTACCCCTAACAATCTCTAAGTATCAATAAGAATACTTCTCTCTCTCTACTCTCTCTATTGCTCTTGTTCTTGCATTATTGTTCTTGCCTTTATATTATTTCATAACAAAAAGTGTAATAACTATTAAACCAAAATTATTTCTAAACAGTAGAGAATAATTAAATAATTGTTTCTAGATAGTAGGAGATTAATTAAATGACTATTCCTAATATTAGAAAAATTGTCAAATGACTATATTACCAATGTGAACTATATTATAAAAATTTTAGTTTAAAAAGGTAAGAAAAAACTAATAGATTATTGAATTATAAGGTCCTTAAATTTAGATCATTATAATTCTAATAAAGAAAGAATTAGTAAACAAACTTTTATGTTTTTGTCTAGTGTAAATCCATTTTTATGAATATAAAAGTTGACCAAATACTTTTTGTTGAACAACTCTTCGATTCCAAAAACGTAATAGTGTTATAAATACACTTCTATTTAAGGTGAATGTCTTTAATTAGAGAGATTCTAGAGTTCTATTCTTGGTAGATAAATCATCCTCCTCCCTATAAATAGAGGTGCTCTCTACCATTATAAATCACTCCTAACATTCTCTAAGTATCAATAAGAAGAACTCTCTCTACTCTTCTCTCTATTTGCTCTTGTTCTTGAGTTATTGTTCTTGACTTTTATATTATTTCATAACACGTTATCAGCACGAGACTCTACCGTCTCAAGAACCATCCTCGAGAAATCTAAGGTATTTCCCTCTTCCTGATTTAATTTTCGATTATGTCTGACATTACGAAAAGAAAGTTCGTTGCCCTTGAAATTTCGGGCAAGAACTATATGACATGGGTGTTGGATGCTGAAATCCACTTAGATGCTATGGGTCTCGGAGACACCATCAAAGATAGAGAAAAAGCATCCACCCAAGAATGTGCGAAGGCCTTGATTTTCTTGCGCCACCACCTTGATGAAGGTTTGAAGATTGAATATCTCACCGTCAAGGATCCACTCATCTTGTGGAACGGCTTAAAGGAGAGATATGACAACCTGAAGTTGGTCACTCTGCCACAAGCACGATATGATTGGGCTCATCTGAGGCTCCAGGATTTTAAGTCCGTTTCTGAATATAATTCTGCTATGTTCAGAATTACTTCTAAATTGAAGCTATGCGGGGATAATATCTCCGATTATGATATGCTTGAGAAAACGTTTACAACGTTTCATGCCTCCAATATAGTACTGCAACAACAGTATAGAGAGAAAGGCTTTACATAGTACTCTGAACTGATTTCTCTTCTACTAGTGGCTGAGCGAAATAATGACCTGCTCATGAGAAATCATGAAAATCGACCCACTGGGTCTACACCACTGCCTGAAGCAGATAAGGTGCACTCTCATTATGCCAAACATGAAAAGGACCATGGTCATGGTCGTAAACGGGGTCATAGCCAGGGACGTAGACAAGGAAGAAATTCCAATGAAGTCCGTCACCCCCCGAAGAGAGATAACCACCGAAAGCAGAAACGGGGTCATGAAGATCCTAAGGAAAATCGTTCAGAAACGATATGTTATCGTTGCGGTGGGAAAGGGCACTGGTCAAAGACTTGCCGTATACCAAGACACTTGGTTGACCTTTATCAAGCATCTCGAAAGAGAAAAGGCCCTGAAACAAATTTCGTCTATGACGACGATGAAGACATCACCCACCTGGATGTGGCAGACTTCTTTGAGCAACCCGATGGTAAAATAGACCACCTAATCGGCGATGGATCCGTGATGAAAGAAGATGGAGTTATTTGATTTTGTTCTACTTATTTGTATTAGTTAGTGAATAAACAAATAGCCATTAGTATTAGCTCGTATTAGTTAGTTCATGATCCAATGTTAGCAGTAGTTCTTTAGAATATCTTCAATATGCTCAAATATCAATAAAACTTTTATTTTCCAGTGGGAGTAATCGACTAGCCTGAAAAACTAGTCGATTATCAACTATTTTCGCATTAAAGTTGAAAAACAATTGATCAACAATCGATTGTCGTTGACTAACAATCGATTGTCGTTAGACAGATCTGGAATTTTTCAAAAATCACCCACAATCGATTGTCTATGTCTAACAATCGATTGTCGTTAGGCAGTGTAATCTGGAATTTTTCAAAAATCATCCACAATCGATTGTCTATGCATAACAATCGATTGTCTTGAAACAGAGCTGGAATTTTTCAAAAATAGCCAACAATCGATTGTCAATGCATAACAATCGATTGTCTTAAGACAGTGATCAAGTTTTTCAAAAATAACAAATAATCGATTGTGTGTGTTTAACAATCGATTGTCTATGTTCAAACAATCGATTGTGTGTGTTTAATAATCGATTGTCTTATGAAAAACGCTGAAATTTTCAAACTGCAAAGTAATGGATAACATATCTGATTTTGTTAGTCAACTGTTAGCAGCAGATTTTGAAAATATTATGTGACACAAAAGAATTGAACTTGTTTATTCTTATGTTCTTGTATCTCTTTTGTATGTCAAACTATGGGATAGCAAATATGGATATCTCACAAAGCGAACTTGGATCAACATCCAACTGTAAAAGTATTTGCCTAATTGATTCATGTACTACACATACAATACTCAAAGAAAGGAAGTATTTTTCTCAACTAAATATGTGTAAGGCAAACGTTACTACAATCTCTGGAAGTAGTAAATTGATTGAAGGCTCCGGAAGAGCAATTGTAACTCTGCCCAAGGGCACGACGTTAATCATAAAGAATGCAATGTTCTCCTCCAAGTCTATGAGAAACTTGTTGAGTTTTAAAGATGTACGCCGGAATGGCTATCATATTGAGACAATGGATGAAGATAATCTTGAATATCTCGTCATCACAAAGAATGTCTCCGGCCAAAAGAGGGTTATTAAGAAAATCCCGTCTTTATCTTGTGGCCTGTATTGGACAAGAGTTAGTGCAATTGAGGCACATTCAACAGTAAACCAAAGGGTTACTGATTCCAATACCTTTGTACTTTGGCATGATCGATTGGGACACCCAGGATCGGTCATGATGAAACGGATTATAGAAAGCTCATATGGGCATCCGTTAAAGAATTTCAAAATTCTTTCGAATAATGAATATCCTTGCACTTCGTGTAATCAAGGCAAGTTGATTATCAGGCCATCACCAACAAAGGTTGGGACTGAGTCACCCACGTTTCTGGAACGTATACAAGGGGACATTTGTGGACCTATTCACCCACCTAGTGGGTCGTTTAGGTATTTCATGGTCTTGATAGACGCATCCTGTAGATGGTCTCATGTGTGCCTGTTGTCATCACGCAACCTTGCGTTTGCGAAATTGATGGCACAAATAATTCGACTACGAGCACAATTTCCAGATAATCCAATCAAGTCCATTAGACTGGATAATGCTGCTGAGTTTACATCCCAAGCATTTAATGATTATTGCTTATCAATCGGGATAAAAGTTGAACATTCTGTAGCTCATGTTCACACTCAAAACGGTCTTGCAGAATCGTTAATTAAACGCCTGCAATTGATTGCAAGGCCATTACTTATGAGAACGAGGCTGCCCACTTCGGTATGGGGTCACGCCATCTTACATGCAGCAATGCTAATTCGTCTCAGACCGACGAATTACCACAAGTATTCCCCGTTGCAATTGGTTTTGGGTCATGAACCCAATATATCCCATTTAAGGATTTTTGGATGCGCGGTATATGTGCCTATTGCACCGCCATCCCGCACCAAAATGGGTCCGCAAAGAAGGTTAGGAATATATGTTGGGTTTGAATCGCCCTCCATCATTCGCTACCTCGAAACATTGACAGGCGACTTGTTTACTGCACGATTTGCAGACTGTCGATTTGATGAGACACTTTTCCCAAAATTAGGGGGAGAAGTTGGTGAAACCAAACGGGAAATTTTGTGGAAAAATGCATCATTATCTCATCTTGATCCACATACCTCTATTTGTGAAAGAGAGGTACAAAAGATTATCCATTTGCAAAGAATAGCAAATCAAATGCCTGACCCATTTACGGACTTGAAAAGGATAACGAAATCCCACATTCCCGCGGAAAATGTTCCAATCCGTATTGATGTCCCTGTTGGACAATCATCTAGTGTCATATCCAATGAGTCAAATGCACGCCTGAAGCGAGGCAGACCATTAGGTTCCAAAGATCGAAATCCTAGAAAGAGGAAAAAGAACGATCAAAATGACACCACGAAAGAATCTCATTCTGAGGTTCATGAAGAATCCATTGAGCCCGAGACTCTGGAAAATACGGAACTATCCCTAAATCCAATTAATATTGAGGCAAATATTAATCGAGTGGATATTGTGGTGGATAATGCCTTTGCTTATAATGTAGCATCTAGCATTATGCAAGAATGTGAGGATCTCGAACATCAATCTGTTGAAGAATGTCGAAAAAGACAGGATTGGCCAAAGTGGCAAGAAGCAATTCAATCAGAATTGAATTCGCTGGCAAAACGTGAAGTTTTTGGCCCTATAGTTGAAACACCTAATGGTGTTAAGCCTGTCGGCTATAAATGGGTCTTTGTACGCAAAAGAAATGAGAAAAACGAGGTACAAAGATATAAAACACGCCTTGTTGCACAAGGTTTTTCTCAAAGGCCTGGTGTCGATTATGAAGAGACATATTCGCCTGTAATGGATGCGATAACCTTTCGTTATCTCATAAGTTTTGCTGTCCATGAAAAGCTTGACATGCACTTAATGGATGTAGTTACTGCCTATCTTTATGGCTCACTTGATAATGAGATATACATGAAAATTCCCGATGGACTCAAGGTGCCAAACGCGCACAACTCAAAATCTCGGGAAATGTTCTCAATTAAATTGCAAAGATCCTTGTATGGTCTAAAGCAATATGGACGAATGTGGTATAATCGTCTTAGTGAGTACTTGTTAAAAGAAGGCTATATAAATGACGCCATTTGCCCGTGTGTTTTTATAAAGAAAACAACATCGGAATTTGTTGTACTTGCCGTATATGTTGATGACATAAACCTTATTGGAACCCCTATAGAACTCCAAAAGGCAATTGATTATCTGAAGGATGAATTCGAGATGAAAGATCTCGGAAAGACTAAACTATGTCTTGGTTTGCAAATTGAATATTTGGCAAACGGAATTTTTGTTCATCAATCTACCTATACAGAAAAGGTACTGAAACGGTTTTACATGGATGAAGCACATCCTTTAAGTACACCGATGGTTGTTCGATCACTTGATGTGAACAAAGATCCATTCCGACCACAAGAAAGGAATGAAGAGCTACTTGGTCCTGAAGTACCATATCTTAGCGCAATTGGCGCACTAATGTATCTTGCAAATACTACAAGATCTGACATATCCTTTTCAGTTAATGTCTTAGCAAGATTTAGCTCGGCTCCTACGAGGAGACATTGGAATGGGATCAAACACATATTGCGGTACCTAAAGGGAACTACCGATATGGGCTTATTTTATGGCAAGAATTGCAGCCCGGATCTTGTTGGTTATGCTGATGCTGGATATTTGTCCGACCCACACAAGGCTCGATCTCAAACGGGTTATGTGTTTACCTGTGGAGAAACCGCCATATCTTGGCGATCGACTAAGCAATCAATTGTGGCTACTTCATCTAATCATGCCGAGATAATTGCTATTCATGAAGCAAGTCGAGAGTGTGTGTGGTTAAGGTCGATAATACATCATATCCAAGACAAATGTGGTTTGAAGTGTGATAAACTACCCACAACTTTGTATGAAGACAATGCAGCATGTATAGCTCAATTGAAGGGAGGATTCATAAAAGGAGATAGAACGAAGCATATTTCACCAAAGTTATTCTTCACACATGATCTTCAAAAGAATGTTGATATCAATGTTCAACAGATTCGTTCAAGCGACAATATGGCTGATTTGTTCACAAAATCTCTACCAAAGTCAACCTTCAAGAAGCTAGTTCACAAGATCGGGATGCGAAGACTTAAGGACATAAATTGATGTTCTTATCAGGGGGAGTTAAGGCGCGTTGCACTCTTTTTCCCTTACAAGGTTTTGTCCCATCGGGTTTTCCTTGCAAGGTTTTTAACGAGGCAACCAATAGGCGCATATTCAAACATGTGTACTCTTTTTCCTTAGTTTAATTTTTCCCATTGGGTTTTGTTTTAAGGTTTTATGAGGCACATCATTGAATAGACATTCAAGGGGGAGTGTTATAAATACACTTCTATTTAAGGTGAATGTCTTTAATTAGAGAGATTCTAGAGTTCTATTCTTGGTAGATAAATCATCCTCCTCCCTATAAATAGAGGTGCTCTCTACCATTGTAAATCACTCCTAACATTCTCTAAGTATCAATAAGAAGAACTCTCTCTACTCTTCTCTCTATTTGCTCTTGTTCTTGAGTTATTGTTCTTGACTTTTATATTATTTCATAACAAATAGCTTATTATATGCAATGCCATTATGAGTTATTCTCATAAAATAAAAATTTAAACAAAATAGAAACGTGCAAAGTTCAACCTAGGCAATTTTGAATTACTCCTAGTAGAAAGGAACTTTCTTTTATTCCCTGGTCCCCTTAATATTACAAATGGTATAGTTATAGTTGCATCATAATTAATGTCATCAATTTATATAAGGTAAAATCTTCGTATAAATAAAATTTTAGTTGATTTAGAAGACCTAAATATTTAGAAGATAAGTAAATGATCATTTTATATATGTAAAGTTTATTTTTAAAGGGTAAAAAAGATGAACGACATTTCACCAAGAGTTTTCGTATTTTTAATATAGTATTGATTTGCACACACTCTCTCAATTGAGAAAGATAATATTAGGCGTTTGCCATATTTTTCTTACCATATTTGGATTTCTTATCTCTCCAAGGAAAGGGCAACATGTTTACCTTACTTGGGTTTCCTTCTTGTAGAAGGAAATTACAAATCTCACATATTTGACTAGTCCTTTTTCTTGTAGGAAAACGTTTGGAGTTTTATAAATTGAATATGCGTCCTTCTCATTTAGTAGCATCCACAATGTAGCCATAGAGAGCTTGAGAGTCTTGTTTAGAGGGAGAACTTTACGGGACAAGTGTTAATGTGTCATTTATGTTTGCCTCTTCGTGAGTTTATTCTCTCGATATTTTGTATTCTCTTTTTATTACAGCGGATTTTTCATCTTTGTTGTGGACGTAGGTCAGTTGACCAAACCACGTTAAATGTTTGTGTCTCTTTTGGTAGATTTCTCTTTTATTATATGATTTATCGTCGCTCAAGGTTTGTGTGCTGGCTTCCCCATGATACCTGATTTTTTCGGTCCTAACAAGTAGTATCAGAGCGAGGTTCAAGACATGATCATCTTGGCGGGTTCAGTTCTAGCCGCAACATATTTGACGATAAGAGTAATTTTTGTTTGAGAAATTTGACCGGTGTGCTATTTAGAGAAATTTTATAGTGGAGATTTGGAGATGCGACTTGTTGAAGGCTATATGAAGAAGATGAATCAAGTTTATTTTATCAGAAAATTCAGGTCAAGGGAAAGAATTATTAGGTGTTTGCCATAATTTTCTTATCATATTTGGTTTTCCTATTTGTAGAAGGAAAAGGGCAATATAATTACCTTAATCGGGTTTCCTTCTTGTAGAAGGAAATTACAAATCTCTCATATTTGGCTAGTCCTTTTTTTGTAAGAAAAGGTTTGGACTTTTATAAATTGAGGATCCTTCCTTCTCATTCAGTAGCACTCACAATATAACTATATAGGGCTTGAGAGTCGTGTTTAGGGGAGAACGTTACTGGACAAGTGTTAGTGTGTCGCTTGGGAGTTTGTTCTAGTTGCAACATATTTGATGATAATCGTGATTTTTGTCTGAGATATTTAATCGGTGTACTATGCATGTTGAGACAAACTTTTTGGTGGAGATTTGGAGATGCAACCTGTTGAAAGCTACATAAAAAAGGTGGATCAAGTTTATTTTGTCAGAAAATTCAGGCCAAGGGGAAGAACTGTTAGGTGTTCACCATAATTTTCTTACCATATTTGGTTTTCATATTTGTTGAAGGAAAAGTGCAATATTTACCTTAATTGGATTTTCCTTCTTGTAGAAGGGAATTATAAATCTCTCATATTTGGCTAGTTCTTTTCTTGTAGGAAATATTTGGTCTTGTATAAATTGAGGATCCTTCCTTCTCATTCAAGAACACCCACAATGCCACAGGGGGCTTAAGAGTCTTGTTTAGGGGGGAGAACTTTACGTGACAAGTGTTAGTATGTCACTTGTGTTTTCCTCTTTGTGAGGTTGTTCTCTCGATATTTTGTACTCTCTTTCATATATAGTGGATTGCTCATCTTCACTGTGGACGTATGTCAGTTGACCGAACCACGTTATATGTTTGTGTCTCTTTTGAGTATCGGTAATTGTCACATAAGACTCCAAATGCTAGCCTCCATTTCGTCCACCCCGCTCCTATGCAGTGAGTGACGTCCTCGTCGATCTCTCCATCCCGTTGAATAACCGATCCAAGGTACTTGAAACTACCTCTCTTGGGGATGACATATGATCTATGCCTACTTCCCTCGACTCGGCGCTGAACTTGCACTCTAAGTACTCTGTCTTAGTCCTGCTCAATTTGAAACCCTTAGACTCGAGAGCCTGTCTCCAAACCTCTCCTTAACACCATCCCGCGTCTTATCAATTAAGACTATGTCATCAGCGAATAACATATACCATGGCATTTTCCCTTGAATATGATCTGTTAGTGCATCCATTACTAAGGCAAATAAGAACGGGATAAGCGTAGATCCTTGGTGTAAACCCCTAACAACCACAAAATGCCCCGAGCCGCCTCTTACGGTACTTATCCTAGTCTTAGCTCCATTACATATGTCCTTGATCGCTCTAACATAAGGTACCTGCACACCTTTACCTCCAGACATCTCCACAACACCTGCCTAGGGACCTTGTCATACGCTTTCTCCAATCAATAAACATCATGTGCATATCTGTCTTTCAATCCCTATACTATTCTATCAACCTTCTAATAAGATGGATAACTTCGGATCAACTTTGTAATGAAGTTTTGATATAATAAAAGGAGAAACTAGAACTAAGAATTCTTGCATACTGGAGTTATACAATTAAAATTGTAAAGATACTTAAAGAATGCAACAGCATTAATATCTGCCTAGAAGGTCATATTCCAACGCCAAGAAGCAGATTGCTTTTTAGGGAATTTATAGTTATACTTGATGTTTCACCATCGAACTTGCCTTTCCAATGGCATAAAAAAGGTTATTTTCTCAGAGAAGTGTAAAGGTAATAAAAGGATCGGGATATTATTGCAACCAATCTGAATACAAGTTAATACGATTGTGCTACTTTAGCCTACTTTGTTTAGGTGTCTCAAGCACACGCACATAGTGTTGTTTTCTTTATTGAGATTGTTTTAAAAACCTTTTCCTTTATCATATAACCTCTCAAATTAACTAAGTGATATATTTGGTTGCAAATTCCAGATTAGTTTGATCCAAAATCAATTTTGTAGTATCTGTAGTTTAGATAGAAAAAAATTCCAACCTTAGGTGTTTTACAATTATATTCTTAAGTTATACGAATATTTAAGGTTATAAAAGTCGATCAATCTTTTAGGAATATTTTAGTCGTTCAACGTTTAAAATAATTTATTTATGCATTTATAATAACTAGTGTTAGAATACGCGAGATGCGTGTGAATCCTGCCTCAATAAATATATTTATTTAAAATAGTATAAAATTATAAAATAAAAGTGTAAGTTCTTAAAGATGATCATGAATATTGATTGTATATAACAAACTCAATAATTAAAGAATCTGTCTTTGAAGTCCTTAACGTCAATAATTCGACTTAAAATTTGTTCCAAGTTTATAATTTTAGAATTTCAGTTTCACGGGCAAGAACCTTGAAAATCTAAATAATTTTGAAGGATACAACTTATAATATATAAACAGGTAACTAATAATCTACGAACTTTAAATAAACACAAGATCAAAGTGCAATAATAAACAAAAAAAGACATTAAAAAAAGTAAGGTAGTAAGAGAATCTTCAATTGAAAGGTATCTAATAAACTCGCTCGTATTTAGCTAATTGTATCACATATTAAAAATTAAAGAATCTTACAAATTATCTTGTTAATTTTGTGCCTTTTATTGATTTCTGTTCAACAATGCTCATAATTATAATAGTGTATTTAAAACTTTTGAAAGTTAAAAGTATACTATCGAATAATATTATTAGTGAAATAGTCTTGTATGTTTTTAAAAAGTGAATTATCTACGCCATTGTTCTAGAACTCGTACCTTTTCTGTCTTAAATTTTTTTTATTTTTTTTTTATCATTTATATATAACTTAGGTGTAAGACATATAGAAAGTTCGAAATGAAAGATAAAACAAATTTTAACTTTCTCAATAATTCAAATAAAAAACGAATTAATAAATAAATTTTATTAATTTTAAATTTTAGTCCTTTATTGTATGTTAATACCAATTCATAGGGGTAAGAAACTCACGTTTTCTTTTTAGCTAATATGTTATGTTATGATAGCTGAAGGATAAAAATTAGGTCTTCTTACTTAGTTCAATAAGGAAATATTTAATAACAAATTTTTTAGGTGATTCAAATACTTTAAATATTAGGAAAACAACTTAAATTACAATTTTATTTAATGTGAATTTATTTTTAGATGGTGAAAAAGACGAACGATATCTCGCTAAGAATTTTTGTGTTTTTAATATAGATATATTATATTATATTACATAAAATAAATAAAGATAGATAGATATAAATAAAAATAGATATAAATATAAATAAACGTGCATAAACTGATTTGGATACCATAATCATAGAAAATAGAAATAAAAAAGTTATGACAAAAATTACTAGTTCGGGTACCAAATTCATAATTCCCACTTCCGTAGAGTCAAAACAACCAAATATGAGAAAACAATTCATCACCGAAATCCAACCGGTAATGTAGTTGAAACCTCCGCCCCCTCTCCTCTCTTTCGATACATCCAATAAAAACTCATTCCTACAAAAACAACAACCTACGCCATTCTTTTCCCCTTCAAAAAATCATCCCCATTTTTCTCCATTCTCCCCAAAATGTCGTCTCATCTCCTCCAAACCACCTTTATCCCCACTACCCCCACCACCCTCCGCCGTGCTTCCATCTTCCCCGCCACCCATTTACGCAGAACCCATGTAATTGAATCCAAGATCCGTGAAATTTTCATGCCTGCACTCAGTTCTACAATGACTGAGGGCAAGATTGTCAGTTGGGTCAAAACCGAAGGTGATAAACTTGCTAAAGGTGAAGCAGTTCTTGTTGTTGAATCAGATAAAGCTGACATGGATGTTGAATCTTTTTACGATGGTTATTTAGCTACTATTATTGTCCCTGAAGGTGGGTCCGCTCCTGTGGGGTCCACCATTGCTCTTCTTGCTGAGTCTGAAGATGAAATTGCACTTGCAAAGGCGAAAACTCCGACATCCACTTCGAGTTCCAGTCAAGAAACTCAAACTCCGGCTGCTGCTGCTGTAACTGAAGAGGTGGTTTCTCCAGTAGCAGCAGCAGCCAGGGTTTCACCCTCCGATGCGGGGCCCGCGAAAATGGCATCGGCCATTCACCCGGCATCGGAAAGAGGGAAGAGAGTGGTGGCGTCGCCTTATGCTAAGAAATTGGCTAAGGAGTTGGGTGTGGAGTTAAGGGGGTTGGTGGGGAGTGGGCCTAATGGAAGGATTGTGGCTAAAGATGTTGAAGCAGCCGTTGGATCAGCTGCTTCAACGCCTGCTCCTGCGGTCGGGACCACAGTGGCGCAGCCAAGTGGCGGAGCACCCGTGGCTCCAGCAGTAGAATTGGGGACAACTGTGCCATTCACGACAATGCAGAATGCAGTGAGTAGAAATATGGTGGAGAGTCTGGCTGTTCCAACATTTAGAGTGGGATATACCATTACTACTAATGCACTTGATGCTCTCTACAAGAAGGTATGGTTTTTTTCCTGCTAATGTCTTATTTTAGTTGACAAGGATTTGAACTTTGGAATAAACTAGGGGAATTTCATGCTATGTTACGGTTTGGATAAGCTGAATCGGTATTACTTTGAAATCATTAGAGAAATGTATTTGCTACAATATCTCTATAAGAAAGTAAGGATTTTGGTTGTCTTATTTAGCTGAGTAGTTGTAAAGATTTGGGCTTTGGAATAAACTAGGGGAATTTCATGATATGTCATTATTTGGATAAACTGAAAATGCTAGCTAATTTGATAATACTTAAAAAATCTAAGAAATGTATTTCTGCAAGATATTGACTTTCTTCTTTTAGATAAGATTCTATGAGAATAGGAAAATAAGAGTGGAGCTTCTATGCTAATTACTACAAGATGTTATCCCCCCCCCCCCCCCCAACACACACACACACCCTTGATAATGTTATCGTAAATTTTATGATAAGCAGCTTGTTTCCTATTAGTTTTCATTGCTATAGTTCTTAAATGTGTTAGTGAATTTATAGATCAAGTCAAAAGGAGTGACAATGACAGCATTGTTGGCAAAAGCCACAGCACTTGCATTGGCTAAACATCCTGTTGTGAACTCCAGTTGTAGAGATGGGAAGAGTTTCACATATAACAGTAGTATTAACATTGCTGTTGCAGTGGCCATAGACGGTGGTTTGATTACTCCTGTACTTCAGGATGCGGACAAGGTTAGCATAAATTCAGTTTTTATAATATCTGGATGTTGCATAGTTTCCCTTCCTCAGGTTATCAAGAGGTGATTGATTTGATTAAATGTTCCTTAGGTTGATATATACTCATTGTCAAGGAAATGGAAGGAGTTAGTTGATAAGGCTCGGGCTAAGCAACTCCAACCCCATGAATACACCACAGGTATTGCTAATACATTTGATGAGTGAACAACTTTTGATTTAACGGAGATGTTTATTTATAGTAAATACCGATCACCAGCTGATCATATTGTTAACTGCAATTGCCTGTCTTTACACAGGGTGCTTTTATTGAACTAGATTCTTCAACTTGGATAAAGGATATTATAAGGTTTGGTATATCGTAATATTTCTGAAGTCTATAAGACTAAGGCTCTCACTCACTCAGCAGACAGATACATGTCTAGAACTGACAAAGAGATAGGAGTTGGTCTGCTACTAAGAGCCTAAATATTTGGGAGATAGAATTAATGTTTCTTCAAAACTCCTCTTCTGCAAGTGCATGCTCCTTGTGTTGAATTTGAGAACTTGTAACTGATCATCCAAAGGCTGGTATTATAGTTTGTTGTTTGAGCCAAGTTGCCTGTTAAACTCCACATGAGAAACTAAAGTTCTCCTACTAACCCAATTTCATACTTTTATGGATGGTTTAGCCACCTTATGAGTTGAGGCTACAACATAGAACAAATAGGTGGTGATGGTTGCTGGGGCGTGTTTCTTGAAACTATTTTTTGCTTACAACTTTGCAAACAAGAATTTGGTACTTATAATTGCTTAAAATATACTCCTTCCTTTCCAATTCATATGAACCTACCGGCATGCAGTTTAAGAAAGAAATGAACTTTTAAATCTTGTGGTCCTAAGCAAACCATAATTTTTGTACTTCTTTGAAACTTGTGGTGTTAAACATGTTAGGGTATTTGGGTGGCTATAAAAGCTTTTGATTGAGGGAAGAATTGGAAGTTTAAGTTAAATTATTTCCAGATTTAGAAAAGGGTCATTCTTTTTGGAACAGACCAAAAGGGAATAGGTTCATACAAACTAGAAAGAAAGCAGTAACAGTTCTTTGTTTTGATGGGTCAAGTCCAGACTGCTAGTAAAATGCGTCTTTGTCCACTTTATCTTCATGCGCATAGCTCCACAGCCACAATAGGGTGATTCCCCTTTTTGATGTCTTAGCATCATGACATTCTTGTGTTGCTAGAGATTTATTCTTTACATAGTGCCGATGCATGTCTGATGTTTTTTTTTATTTTATAAGGTAAATAATTTTATTAACAATTAGGGAGAACCCCGTATACAAGCCGTATACCCCCCAAAAACAAAAGACAAACTAGAAAAAAGGACTACTTTGCAACTTTACAAACTCTAGTTCCTCCCTTTCAAAAGCCCTTTTATTTCTCTTTCCAAATAAGCCGCATGAGTGCTTAGGGGGCAACACTCCATGCCCTTTGACTTCTCTTCTCCCTCCTATGAGCCCAACTATGCAACGGTTCCTTCACTATGCCGGCATCACCCAATGTGCGAAGTTGTTATGGGCACTTGTTAGAGAATAATGAAGATAAAAAGAAAACTCCCTCCGTCCCGATTTTATTTGATTCTGTCTGATTGGATTTAAAAGTTAGCAATCAGACAGAATCACATAAAATCAAGACGGAGAAAATTGGGATAAGGAGTAGTAGAAGAAAATATTGAACTACTAATTGAAAAGTTAGTATAATGGAGAAAATCACTGTTGAAGTTCTTGATTAGTCAAATATGTTTGAATTCTTTAAACTTGGGAAAGTGATATAAAAATATATCACTAGTCAGATGGTGTCTGTCATTTTTGGGATATCACAAAAGAGAAAGTGCCATATAAGCATAATAGTTAGGAACGGACGGAGTACTTTATTCATTGGAATACAAGATTTCAGCTTCTTCACTCATAATTCCTGTATCATTTCTTTCCCCGCGTTATCCATTTATCTTATGTACTTTCAACTTTTTGTTTTGTTTAAACTTAAGTTGGAACTAGTATCGTTATGCACTCTTGTGTTTTGTTTTAACTTTCTCAGAACAAGTGAGGGACTTCATTTTCTTGTATCATTTTACTCTGCTTCAACTTTTAAGATATGATCACTACATTCCCTAAATTATGAATTTGCTATTGCCTGTTGTATTTACATCAATGCTGTCCCTACTCCAGCTAAAAGCCTTTCTTCTGTTAATTTTTTTTCCCTGGGTTTTAGTTGGGTTGGGCAGGGAGGTGAGTGTTCTATTTTGCAAGATATCACTGAACCTGCAATTTGATATGCTATGACTCGTGTTATTTTAGTTTTGTTAAATGTTGAGGCTAAGCAAGACACGCCTACTTTTTGGAACAATTTATTTAGTCAACTTTCTGAACCTTATCTGTGGTTGAGAAGGTTGCACGCAATTGAAAGAAAAGGAGGTGAAACAATTGAAAGACGCTAAACCTTTCAAGTTTCATCAAGGAAGTCAATTTTCAAGTTTGACCTTAAGAATGAGTAGGACCGGACAATGAAGCTTGTTGGTTTTACTCAATTGAACTTCTGTTAATTGCGACTTGAACCGCCCAGGAAGGTGGGAATTTGCAGAGATGTTACCTCGGCTGTTTTTATGTCTGTTTTGTGTTGGTGGCAAAGTAAATCTTTCACTTTTATGCCTTTGCACTTGTTTGATGGTCTCCTAGTGTTTTTGTTTACCAACAATAAACTTGTAGACGATAAATGGCATAGCTGATATTTGATCATATAGTCTACAAATGATTACATAGCTGTTCATGCATTTATGCTGGAAGCACATAGGCTATCCCCTCTTGCAAGTAGAACTAGCCCAGTTTGGTGTAAGTTGGCATGATTTTCTGCACTGAAATAATAATAAGTTTGGACATTGGATGAGTCTAATCAAAGAGTATTATTTTGTTCGTATGGCTACTTACAGAGAAAGAAGGTGACATGAAACTCAACTACTTTGCCTATGTATAAGATACCTATAGGACAAACATAAAGATATGAGAAAAGGAGTGTCTATTTCTTGTCTCCATGTCGGAGATCAGTTAAAATAGCTGCCTTGATAAGTTTTTTTTGGAGTAGTGCTGTAAAACATTTTTTTTTCCAAGATCATTCTGTTGTATCAGCTGACTTCTCTGCTTTTGCAAGTCCGAGGTTCTTGTTGTTCATCTGTTGCTTAGTGGTGTTTGATTTTTTGGCTCTGTACTGCAGGCACTTTTACTCTATCCAACCTTGGGATGTTTGGCGTTGATCTCTTCGACGCCATCTTACCACCAGGAACTGTAAGCTCTCAGTCGTAGATACAAACTCATCTGTTCACTATATTGAGTGCCTGATATCTGAATACTTCTAGTATTGTTTCTCACGTTGGTATTTCTTCTTTTCTAGGGTGCAATTATGGCTGTTGGAGCATCTCACCCTGCACTTGTCGGTACCAAAGATGGTCGAATTGGCCTGAAAAACCAAATGCAGGTAGAGTGATGATTATTTTTGTTATTGATCTTTGACATGCTAGGTTGTTTTTCTCAAATAAAAACGAAGAAATGTGCAATATCTAAATTCTTTGATGCCTAAGTTATAAGTGCTAAAATTTTCAGGTAAATGTCACTGCTGATCATCGGGTGATATATGGTGCTGATTTGGCTTCTTTCCTGCAAACCTTAGCACAGATAATTGAGGACCCTAAGGACCTTACTCTTTAGGCTTATTCTCGACGTGCAGAGATTAGAGGTTTTGTAGTGTATTTGTGTTAAATTTCATCAACACAAACCAGATGCTGTAACATCTCAAGTATAATTCAGAAGATCAATGGGAATGGATGATTAGGTCATTTATTTGCTGGTACTTAATTAATCTTTTTCCTTTCTTTTTTTGGCTGAAGTGTAAACTCATAAGGACATTTTTCGTGGCTGCCATAATTTATGGCCTGATGATAAGGTCTTCGTTGATTCATCATTTAAATGTTATTTGCAAAGAATGCTGCATTGATTTTATATTCAAGAGTTTTCTGCAATTTCAGTTGTATCTGCAGTCCAGAAGTTGCCATGTGCATATTTCCAGCTTTTTGATGTCATTTAATATGAGGATCCACAAAGAAAACAAGGCCTACTTCCATTCACATCCACTACTTAATTGGGCCATTTGCATCTATACCCACTTTTTAGGTCACGTTTTAACTTGTGTTCGCTTTACAAAAAAAATTGCAAACGACCCACTTTTTCGCCGTATACGGGGCTGAAGTAGCAAAGGCAATCACTCAGAATTTCAACATTCTAGAGAAAAAATTGTTGAATCACGTGTGTTGAAGTTTTTATCTGTAATTGCTAAACTTAAGTATAGTAGCTGAAGTTTTGTTCTCTATTTGCTGAACTTTTTGTTTGTAATTGCACTAAATAAGCTGAAATTTTTGCCCTGGATTCATTAATTTTGTAATTAAGCTTTTTCAAAAACTTTTATTTAGTTCATTTGTAAAAACCCCAGCATTATATCAGCTGAAATTTTTGAAAAGGCTTTCTAACATACTAGATAAGTAATCAGATTGCCAACAATGTTTAAATCATAAATTTTGAAAACAATAAACGTGAAAAGAACAGAATTATCATGAAAAAAATCACTAAGTGTGACCCTAGCTTCCCGTATGTGAAAATATTCTCAAATTATTATCTACGAACTTGCGTAACTATTTATAATTTATTTTTAAATAATCTGACAGGAGAAGAAGAAGAAGAAGAAGAAGAAGAAAAAGAAAACGAAGAAAGAGGAGGAAGAGGCTGAAATTATTTAAAAATTGATAAAAATTAAAACTTTTAAAAAAAATAGGTATAGGCCGTGCAATTTTTACCTTAATTGTTGCTGTTTGTTATTGGCCAATTGCTAGTTCTTGATGTTGAACGGGGATTTTCTATTTGGAGGAAAATTCAATTTTTAACAGAAAGTCTGAGGAGAAAAATGATTATCATTGTTTACGCAGATGATGGACTGAGTTTAGAGTTTATGAGAAAAAATAAAGATTTTTGAAACTTATAATTTGAAATAAATTATAGAATTATCCTGGAAAAATAAAAGTTAAATTGTTACTGTTAAACATAGAATTTTTTTTTTAGGGATTTAACTAAGAAAAAAGAGTGTCATATAAATTAGGATAGAAGGAGAAATATGATCTGATTATATACCATATAAATTGGGACATACTGAAAAATATAATCAAATAATAGTATTATTATTTAAAATCAGGTTGTACTCATATTTTAATACCTATAGCTAAATAAAAAATATCCAATCACGGACCATATTTAATTTCTTAAAGCAAAGTACAAAAAGATAAGGCGAGCAGTTTTTTTCTTTAAATCATGGAACAGGAAAAAGAAATTTGATTCGGTGGACTTTAGTTAAAAAGGTGACAACACAAAGGACAAGTCGCGACGCTGTTGTGTGGATCCCCACTACAACACCCTTTACGCGTGACGTTAAATTCTTATTTTACGCATCAAAGTTCCTTACGTATTAAGCTTCATCATATATTATTTTTAATTAAATATTTTGAGTTTAAATTTTAAAATAAATATTTTCTTAATAGATCTTATGCGGGACAAATTTAAATTATGTCCTTTATTCAACTTTTGAAGCCTTTCTCGAAAAGTTAGATACCTGCAATAAGCAAACCGTGCACATTACGCTCCAAGATGCTAAACAGCTAAAGTGCGCCACATGACATTTCTGACGCAAACGGACGTTTCCATGAATAGTTGAAAGTCATGACAAATTGCAATTTAGCCCTTCAATTATAACTAAAAATCGAATCTAGTTTTACAAAATTATGACATACTCCCTTCAATTTCAACAAGGATGAAGAGGTTCAAACTGGAGGATCAACCATTTGCATTTTTAATCCCAATTTGGACATGAATTTCTTATCTTGTAGAAATAAAATGAAATAACAAGAGACTACATTAAATTATTACAAATTATAACTTTTTGTATTTAAAAATATTTATATAATGTATCAAAAACTTATATTAAAAAAATAAAATTAATTCTATAAATAGTAATAGTATTATATAAAGTGGAATAAAGATAATATCATAATCTTCCATTGGTCTGCAAATATTTATATTTGAAAAGCCACCATTTGGATACGTTCTAAATATATCCTCAATTACGAGAACCAGATAAGCAAAGTTTGCCAATTGGTTGTAATTAAATACCCTACGCTAGATTTAATTTTATGTAACATTCATTCATATGAAAAGAGCTTAAATTTTATGTAACGTATAGTTGTAGGATCATAACCTTAATTAATGCAAAATATAAGCACTACAACAACAACAACCCAATATAATCCCACTTAGTGGAGTCTGAAGAGGGTAGTGTGTACGCAAACCTTACCCATAGCCTTGGGTAGAAAGACTGTTTCCAAATAGACCTCGACATCCTTCCCTCCAAGAACTTCCCACCTTGCTCTTTCGGGAGTTTCCAAAACCTAAGGAATAAAAACATAAAAACCTGGTGAATATGTTTTTAGATATATGGACTTATACTACATACATATGGACAATATGTGGATTAATTATATGTTATGTGCTATCTTTTGGTTTGGCCTAAATTAGTGGTCTTTTGGGATATTATTATTAAGTAGGCCAATACATTGTCATATAAAGTATAGGGTATAATTTCTTGTGTAGATACCCATAAAGAGTAACCTTAGTTAATGATGGGCTAACTAAGGTTACATGCATGAGACTCTTGGGTTACATGTAGGTTACATGTGACCTTTGATATTACATACTTATAATTAGGGTGGTTATGGTTCCCATTTGATGCAAGACACTTCTCTTCTATTTCCCATTCTTGCTAGAGAGCAAAACCTTGTCTTGCACATCAAGTGGAAAGCCTAACCTTGGACTATCTTCAAGAAACCCAACCCCGGACGATCTTCAAGCCGGATCAAGGAGCTTCCACTTATGGATTCAGGTACGCTTCTGCTTATGTTATAGTTCCAAATAATTCGATATAAAGGCTACAGTTTTATAGTCGGATTTATTCCAACAATTGGTATCAGAGCATCCTTCGTATTGGGTTATTTGGAAATTTTATAGCTACGTAATTCAAAACTGCAATTCAAGAATTTCGTATGCTACTGTATTTATCTAGTACAATATTGTAGCCAATATACTATTATGAATTCAGATTGAATCTTGTTGTTGATATATAATTTTGTAAGAAATTTTTTGAAATATCGAATCTATATGCTTTGATGAATTGAAATGTTGAAATTATTTGCATAAACTTCGAATGTTGAATATGATTCCTTGTTTAAGCCTTTTGTTGAAAGCCCCATAAAGTTGGACAGAAGGCCAAGTAATAGATTATCACCAAGTGATAATCGATTATCCTGGAATTTCCAGCAAAATTAAAAATTCTAGAGAACCAACATAATCGATTATCAACAAGTGATAATCGATTATCCTGGAATTTCTAGCAAAACTGGAAATTCCAGAAAGCCAGAATAATCGATTATCCCTTTAGGATAATCGATTATCCTGGAATTTCTAGCAAAATTAAAAATTCCAGAAAGCCAGAATAGTCGATTATCCCTTTAGGATAATCGATTATCCTGAAATTTCCAGCAGAATTGGAAATTCCAGAAAGCCAAGATAATCGATTATCAGGTCGTGATAATCGATTATCTGGCAATTTATTAACAGAAACGTTTTTTATTTTCTGGGGACATTAATGGAGACATAATGCAAGATTAATATTATAACATTAATGTTTTGTCCATTATTATTCAGATTTTACCTTATAAACATGTAATTTTCAGTCAAGATTCAATATATGGCTTAAAGAACTAATTCATTTTGCATCTTATATTTTAAATTAATCAATTGAAACATTATGTTACCAAAGTAACCTCTTTTGTGAAGATTGATTGGTTTTAAGATATAAGATGACTGTGTATGTTCGTATTCCATGCGCTTAACACCGGCACAAAGGAAGATTGTTATTTGGCAGGAATTCGAGCATGCTTGTGGTGATAAATATGTGACAATTATTAGGTTTTCCATGTGAATATTAAGTCGGCCCAAAGGAAGGCTTGATATTTGACAGGAGTTTATTGTCAATATTTGATTACTACACCAAGAGTACCAATTACAAGTTGATTTTCTGTCCAAAGACTAAAATCAATGTTGTGCTAGGTATCTTGTAATGAGATTTGCCTATTTTGAATCTGTATACTAAAGTTAAAATTCAAATAATTATAAGCATGTTTAAATTTGTCCTTGTTCTATTTTCAGTGAATTCTTCAGCTGCTACAATATCTGCGAACATTAACAGCATCCCTGTGCTTAATGGCACAAATTTTAAGGAATGGAAAGAAAATATTATGATAGTTCTCGGTTGCATGGATCTAGACCTTGCACTTCGAATTGAGAAACCTACTTCTCTTGAGGATACATCTTCTTCTGATGACAAGAAGGAGATGGAGAAGTGGGAACGCTCAAATCGCATGAGTCTTATGATCATGAAATGTGCAATTCCAGAATCTTTTAGGGGCTATGACTGAAGAAAATAATGCAAAAGTTTTCCTTGAGGACCTTGAAAAGCGTTTTGCACAAAACGAAAAGGCGGAAACTAGTACTCTTTTGAGTAAACTTGTTTCCATGAGATATAAAGGCAAAAGAAACATAAGGGAGTACATTTTAGAAATGACTCATATTGCTTCAAATCTAAAGTCACTCAAGTTGGAATTACCTGAGGAACTACTTGTGTACTTAGTTTTGATCTCTCTCCCTGCACAATTTAATCAGTTTAAGGTCAGTTACAACTGCCTAAAGGAGAAATGGACTCTTAATGAACTCATTTCACACTGTGTGCAAGAGGAAGAGAGAATAAAGCAAGATAAGACAGAAAGTGCTCATTTGGCATCATCTTATAGAGACAACAAGAAAAGGAAAAATAAGGAAGTTGCGGTCTCAAGGCCCCAGAAGAAGCAACACAAGGAAAATAAGGTTGAAACTACAGAATCAGATTGCTTTTTCTGTAAGGGGACTAATCACAAAAAGAAAGATTGTATCAAATACCACGCTTGGCGTACGAAAAAGGGTATGTCTCTTGCTCTTGTTTGTTCTGAAGTTAATTTTATTTCGGTACCTAAAGATACTTGGTGGATAGATTCTGCCGCTACTACTCACATAAGTGTATCTATGCAGGGTTGCCTGAACTGCCGAAAATCAAGTGATGGTGAAAGAAACATCTATGTTGGTGACGGCAAAAGGGTCGAAGTTGAGGCTGTTGGAAATTTTAGGCTTTAAGACTGGTTTTTATTTGGATTTGAATGAGACTTTTGTTGTACCGTCTTTTAGACGGAATTTAATTTCTGTTCCCAAATTGGACATATCCGGTTATTCTTGTTTATTTGGTAACAATAAAGTGAGTCTTTTTCAAGGTTCAGATCTTATCGGTACTGGTCTTTTATCAGCATATGATAGCCTATATTTGTTTGACATAATAACCTCACATAACGAAACTTTGCATAGAAGTTGTAGTGGTACCAAAAGAAAATTATCTAATGAGAATTCCTTATCACTCTGGCACAAGCGTTTAGGTCACATATCCAAACAAAGAATCCAGAAACTTCTGTCGGATGGAATTCTTGATTCTCTTGATTCCTCAAATTCGGATATTTGCATTGAGTGTATCAAGGGTAAACAAACAAACAAGACGAGATTTGGTGCCTAGAGAGCTTCAGATGTCTTAGAATTGATACATACGGATATTTGTGGGCCATTCCCTACACCTTGTAGAAATGGTCAACAATACTTTATCACATTTATAGACGATTACTCTCGTTATGGATACCTATATCTCATTCATGAGAAGTCCCAATCTATAGACGTGTTCAAATCATATAAGGCCAAAGTTGAAAATCAACTAAGCAAAAGGATTAAAACCGTTAGATCTGACCGTGATGGTGAATACTATGGTAGATATGATGGTTCAGGTGAACAACGTCCAAGGCCATTTGCCAAATTCCTAGATGAGTGCGGGATCGTTCCTCAGTACACTATGCCAGGCAGTCCTACTATGAATGGTGTAGCTGAGAGACGAAATCGGACACTAAAGGACATGGTGAGAAGTATGATTTGTCATACTACTTTGCCAGACTCACTCTGGGGAGAAGCATTGAAAACCGCAGCATATATACTTAATAGGGTTCCAACTAAAGCTACAATCAAAACCCCATATAAACTTTGGACTGGAAATAAGCCCAGTATAAAGCACTTACACATTTGGGGTTGTCCAGCTGAGGCAAGGGCTTACAGGCCAAATGAAAAGAAACTGGATTCTAAAACGGTAAGTAGCTATTTAGTTGGATACTCTGAAAGATCCAGGGGGTATAAGTTCTATGATCCCACTTCTAGAACTATTTTTGAGACAGGTAATGCTCGGTTCTTTGAGGATATTGAGTTTGGGGGGTGAGGACAAAAAGTTAGAGATCTTGTCTCTGAGGAAGAACATGTGTCTTTTCCTCCAGTTGTTAATCTTGATCAGGGTGTTCTCATTCCTGACACGGATCACACAACTCCAGTTCAAGACAATCTTGATAATTTCCCTAATCAAGTTCCTGATATTATTAATGAAAATCAAACCCAACAACCTGAAGTGCCTTTAAGGAGATCCACTAGAGAGAGGAGAAGTTCAATTCCAGACGATTATGTTGTATTTCTCCAAGAACATGAGGCAAACTTGGAAATGGTGGAAGATACTCTTGTCTTCCTCCAAGAACAAGAAAGTGACATTGGACTTGAGGAAGATGATCCAATCAACTTCCGTCAAGCCATGAAAGGTTCTAACTCTCAAAAGTGAATTGATGCCATGAATGATAGATGAAGTCTATGAGCGATAACGGCGTTTGGGAGCTTGTTTCATTGCCCGAAGGTGTTAAACCAATTGGTTGCAAATGGATATTTAAAACCAAGAGGGATTCAGAGGGCAATGTCATTAAGTTTAAAGCTCGCCTTGTTGCAAAGGGCTACACTCAAAAGGAAGGCATTGACAATAAAGAGACTTTCTCTCCAGTTTCATCGAAAGACTCTTTCAGGACAATAATGGCACTAGTAGCATATTTTGATCTTGAACTTCATCAGATGGATGCTAAGACAGCGTTTCTCAATGGTGACATTGAGGAATCAATTTATATGGTGCAACCTGAAAACTTTGTTTCGGGAGACTCAAAGAAAAGGGTTTGCAAATTAAAGAAATCCATTTATGGGCTCAAGCAAGCTTCCCGTCAATGGTATCACAAATTTCATGAGGTCATTACATCTTTTGGTTATGAACCAAATATTGCTGATGACTGTATATACCATAGTTCAGTGGGAGCAAACATATTTTTCTGGTTTTATATGTTGATGACATACTGCTTGTCAGTAACGATATAGGATTATTGCGCGAAACTAAGAAATTTCTTTCAAAGAAATTTGAAATGAAAGACCTTGGTAACGCCTCTTTTGTATTAGGAATCAGATACATCGAGATCGCTCCAAAGGTGTTCTCGGTCTGTCACAAAAGGGCTATATCAATAAGGTTCTTAAAAGATTTGGCATGCAGGATTGTAAACCAGGCGACACCCATGTTGCTAAGGGAGACAAGTTTAGTCTCAAACAGTGCCCGAAGAATAGTTTTGAAACCATGGAAATGGAGAAGACACCTTATGCTTCGGCTGTAGGGAGTCTGATGTATGCTCAGGTATGAACACGACCTGATATAACATACATTGTTGGGATGCTGGGCAGATATCTCAGCAATCCGGGAATGGACCATTGGAAGGCAGCCAAAAGGGTCATGCGGTACATACAGAAAACAAAGGATTACATGCTCACATATCGGAGATCGGACCAGCTTGAGATCATCGGGTACACCGACTCCGATTTTGCTGGATGTCAAGATAGTCTAAAGTCTACATCAGGCTATATCTACATGCTTGCTGGCGGTGCTATCTCTTGGAGAAGCATCAAGCAAACTCTTACGGCGACTTCCACCATGGAAGCGGAATTCATGGCATGTTATGAGGCATCCAATGAGGGATTATGGCTGCGAAATTTTGTTAATAGATTGCGCATAGTAGACAGTATTAAAAGGCCACTCAGGCTATTATGCGACAACAGATCAGCAGTCCTTTATGCTAACAATAACAGTAGTTTGACGAAGGCAAAGCATATGGACGTCAAATTTCGGGTTGTTAAAGAAAGAGTACAAAATGGATAATTGTGCATAGAGCACATCAGTACAAACTCCATAATTGCGGATCCGCTTACTAAGGGATTGCCACCCAAAGTATTTCATGAGCATATTGCTCGCATGGGTGTCAAATCAGTTGAGGATTATGAGTTTTAGTGGGAGTTTGTGTTATACAATTATGTATTGTCCAGTACATTCGGTAATTCGGTCTTTAAGGTTTTATCTGCAGATATTCAGTCTTAAAGTTTTATGTACTCTTATGGTTTATGATTGATCTCAATAAGGTGAACCAGTTGGAAATAGACATTCTATTTCAGACCACACTTTATGTTATTTCCATGCTACACACCTATACTTGATCCATGTCATTGGTTATATTGATATACGTGATACATGTTGGGTCTAGTTACGCAAGAGTAACTAAGATCTCTTAGATCCTATGTTAATATGATTGATGGGCCGGATTGTTCATGAAGATTTTATTTTGATAGCAATACTGAGCTCATAAAGTTATAATGTAACATATAATACTAAGGTTTGTACATATGCATGGGTATATCGTCCAAGTGGGAGATTGTTAGATATATGGACTTATACTACATACATATGGACAATATGTGGATTAATTATATGTTATGTGCTATCTTTTGGTTTGGCCTAAATTAGTGGTCTTTTGGGATATTATTATTAAGTAGGCCAATATATTGTCATATAAAGTATATGGTATAATTTCTTGTGTAGATACTCATAAAGAGTAACCTTAGTTAATAATGGGCTAACTAAGGTTACATGCATGAGACTCTTGGGTTACATGTAGATTACATATGACCTTTGATATTACATGCTTATAATTAGGGGGGTTATGGTTCCCATTTGATGCAAGACACTTCTCTTCCATTTCCCATTCTTGCTAGAGAGCAAAACCTTGTCTTGCACATTAAGTGGAAAGCCTAACCTTGGACTATCTTCAAGAAACCCAACCCCGGAAGATCTTCAAGCCGGATCAAGGAGCTTCCACTTATGGATTCAGGTACCCTTCCGCTTATGTTATAGTTCAAATAATTCGATATGAAGGCTACAGTTTTATAGTCGGATTTATTCCAACATATGTAGCTCAAACTTAACCAACCAAAACTGATAACGTTGTTTCATTCTCTGCCTATCAAACTACCACAAGAATTCTCCTTCTGAATATTTGCCTATTAAAAATGGCTTCAGACAATAATAAGCTGAGTCTTGATTCAATAAGGGATAGTTTAATCAGACAAGAAGACACCATCATTTTCAACCTTATAGAGAGAATCAAATACCCAACAAATCCACCTTGTACAAACAACCTTCTTCTTCTTCTTGGAATATTTCAGGGTCATTGTTCCATTACTTGTTTCAACAAACAGAAGCTCTTCAATCTAAGGTAATTGTTTTATCCCTTTCTCTTCTTCCATGATACTTAAGACAAAAGGGGTTGCTCTGATGGTAAGCAACTTTCACTTCCAACCGAGAAGTTGTGAGTTCGAGTCTCCCCAAGAGCAATGTGGGAAGTTCTTGGAGGGAAGGATGCCGGGGGTCTATTTGGAAACAGCCTCTCTATCCAAGAGTAGGGGTAAGGTTTGCGTACATACAACCCTCCCCAGACCCCACTAAGTGGGATTATACTGGGATTGTTGTTGTTGTTGTTGTATGATACATACATATACGGTTGTTCTGATTTAGTAGTTGTTTCATGGGTTTTTGGAAATGTTAAGGATCGTTTGGTTGGTGGAATAAGGTATTATAATTCCACGATAAATTATGGGGTTATTTATCTCATGTTTGGTTCACTATATTATTTTGGGAATATTGTTTATGCTATATACTTGGGGTATTATTTTACATCACACTCTATATGGGATAACAATCTTTAAATTAGTAATCCCAGGAAGATCAGGTTTTTTGGAAATAAAAGTTTATATAGTTTAACTTATTTTAAACTATACCTTGTATATTTATTTTTTGACCTAATAACAAACATCTAATAATAAAAGTATATTTACTAAATAATCGCATTATTATTTAATTTTTCTATTATAGTTCCTTTATTATAATTCCAATCTTGTTACTCGTTGGGGACAAAAATAATGACCTTTGGGAAAAAGAAAAAACAAAAAACCAAACGAACCCTTAATAGTCATGTTGTCTTTATCTTGTCGTGTTATGGTAGGTCTCCTTGATCTTCGGAATTTATTGAGATCTTTTATTTAGTGTGCTCTATTTTGTTAGTAGTTGCTATATTTATCGAGTTGACTGTAAATTTTTTTCTACTTCGCCTTCTATATTTGTTCTTCTTTTCTTTATTTTTGGATAACTGAGAAAGATGGGCGGTTATATGGTAAAAAAACTCAGTTATCGTTGATTTACCTCTCTCCACACAAATATTACGTAAGTTTTATCACAATAAATTTAAACTTGTTATGAAATCTCCTATTTAAGGTGAATGTCTATAATTAGAGAGATTCTAGAGTTCTATTCTTGGTAGCTAAATCATCCTCCTCCCTATAAATAGAGGTGCCCTCTACCATTGTAAATCATCCCTACCATTCTCTAAGTATCAATAAAAAGAACTCTCTCTATTCTTCTCTCTATTGCTCTTGTTCTTGCATTATTGTTCTTGTCTTTTATATTATTACATAACACGTTATCAGCACGAGACTCTACCGTCTCAAGAAGCTCTTTAAGAAGATTAAGCCGCCGTCAATTTCTCCGCATCGGAGCCGCCGTCGTCTGCATCAGTGGAGAAAAGGAAGAAAACATTGAAAATATAATTGATATACCTTAAAGGTAAGTAATTTACTTTTCCCTTTCAAATTCTTGAAATTCTACGATTTGATTTAATATACAAACAAAGTTTGATTATAACTCTAATGGAGTTTGTAAGAAATTATAACCACATGAAGTGGTAAAACCTCTATGTCCTGTCATGATTAAATTCATGTATGATTGTGGGCAAATAATTGAAAATCCGTCCCATTGAATTTGCTCCATTCCCTTTAGAGAATGTGGAAGCAGTATATGATAAGTCTGAAAGAAGACTAAAATATTACCATGAAGGTATCAATGAATGTGGACGTGGCAAAGAATTCCGTCCAATTGAATTTGCTCCATTCCCTTTAGAGAATGTGGTAGCAGTATGTGATAAGTCTGAAAGAAGACAAAATTATTACCGTAAAGGTATCAATGGATGTGGACGTGGCAATAGACGAAATTATAATCGTCATTATTGTGATAATGAGAATAATAAAGATTCTCAAAATAATCTTTCACTTTATGAAAGTAATATTTGACATGAGATTGTGTAAAGCACATGATTATGGTCCATTCCCTGAAGTGAATGTGATAATTGTAATAGAGCCCGTAAGTATGAACACGCTCTTGATGTAAATTTATTTTATGTCTGACATTATGAAAAGAAAGTTCGTTGCCCTTGAAATTTCGGGCAAGAACTATATGACATGGGTGTTGGATGCTGAAATCCACTTAGATGCTATGGGTCTTGGAGACGCCATTAAAGACAGAAATAATGCATCCACCCAAAACTATGCTAAGGCCTTGATTTTCTTGCGCCATCACCTTGATGAAGGTTTGAAAATTGAATATATCACAGTCAAAGATCCACCTATCTTGTGGAATGGCTTAAAGAAGAGATATGACAACCTGAAGTTGGTCACTCTGCCACAAGCATGATACGATAAGAACCCAAAAGCAAATAGTTTATAAACTATATATTATCGTTGCGGTGAAAACGGGCACTGGTCAAAGGCTTGCCGTATACCATGACTTTTGGTTGACCTTTATCAAGCATCTCGAAAGAGTAAACGCCCTGAAACGAATTTTGTCTCTGACGACAACTTTGACATCACCCACTTGGATGTGGCAGACTTCTTTGAGCAACCCGAGGGGAAGATAGACCACCTAATCGGTGATGGATCCATGATGAAAGAAGATGGAGCTATTTGATTTTATTTTACTTGTTTGTATCAGTGAATGAATAAACTAATAGTCATTAGTATTAGCTCGTATTAGTTAGTTCATGATATAATGTTAGTATTAGTTCTTTAGAATGTATCAATATGCTCAAATATCAATAATATTTTTACTTTCCAGTAGAGGTAATCGACTAACCTGAAAAACTAGTCGGTTATCTCATATTTCGCATAAAAACTGCAAAACAATCGATTGTCGATGATTAACAATCGATTGTCTTTAAAACAGTGTAATCTGGAATTTTTCAAAAATCATCCACAATCGATTGTCTTGAAACAGTGAGGTCTGGAATTTTTCAAAATAGCCAACAATCGATTGTCTATGCATAACAATCGATTGTCTTAAGACAGTGTGCTCTGGAATTTTTCAAAATAAGCCAACAATCGATTGTCTATATTTAACAATCGATTGTCTTAAGACAGTGTGATCTGAAGTTTTTCAAAATAGCAAATAATCGATTGTGTGTGTTTAACAATCGATTGTCAATGTTCAACAATCGATTGTTTGTGTTTAACAATCGACTGTTTGAAGAAAACGTTTAAACTGAAATTTTCAAACTGCAAAGTAATGGATAACATATCTGATTTTGTTAGTCAACTGTTAGCAGCAGATTTTGAAAATATTATGTGACACAAAAGAATTGAACTTGTTTATTATTATGTTCGTGTATTTCTTTTGTATATCAAACCATGAGAATTAAATTAATTGAAGGCTCCGGAAGAACAACTGTAACTCTGCCCAAAGGCATGACGTTTATCTTAGAGAATGCAATATTCTCCTCCAAGTCTAAGAAGAACTTGTTGAGTTTTAATGATATCAATCGCAATGTTCTCCTCCAAGTCTAAGAAGAACTTGTTGAGTTTTAAAGATATCATTCAAAATGGATATCATATTGAGACAATAAATGAGAATAATCTTGAATTCTTCATGAAAACGAGGCTGCCCATTTCGGTTTGGGTTCACGCCATTTTGCATGCAGCAATGCTAGTTCGTCGGCTGCCCACTTTGGTTTGGGTTCACGCCATTTTGGATGCAGCAATGCTAGTTCGTCGGCTGCCACTTTGGTTTGGGTTCACGCCATTTTGCATGCAGCAATGCTAGTGCGTCGGCTGCCCACTTTGGTTTGGGTTCACGCCATTTTGCATGCAGCAATACTAGTTCGTAGGCTGCCCACTTCGGTATGGGGTCACGCCATCTTACATGCAGCAATGCTAGTTCGTCTCTGACTGACGAACTGACACAAATATTCCCCGTTGCAATTGGTTTTGGGTCATGAACCCAACATATCCCATTTAAGGATTTTTGGATGCGCAGTATATGTGCCTATTGCACCGCCATCCCGCACCAAAATGGGTCCGCAAAGAAGGTTAGGAATATATGTTGGGTTTGAATTGCCCTCCATCATTCGCTACCTCGAAACATCGACAGGCGACTTGTTTACTGCACGATTTGCAGACTGTCGATTTGATGAGACACTTTTCCCAAAATTAGGGGGAGAAGTTGGTGAAACCAAACGGGAAATTTTGTGGAAAAATGCATCATTATCTCATCTTGATCCACACACCTCTATTTGTGAGAAAGAGGCACAAAAGATTATCCATTTGCAAAGAATAGCAAATCAAATGCCTGATGCATTTATAGATTTGAAAAGGATAACAAAATCACATATCCTCGAAGTGAATGTGACAACATTTGATTCACGAATACATATTCATTATTGGAAGAATATGAACATGAAATTGGTATTAAATATACCACACTCACCCTAGAAGGAGGTTTGAGATGATACAACACTCACCCCTAGAAGGAGGTTTGAGATGATATATGGCATGAATGATCGTTGGTCACGTACCTATTGTACGCCAAAGTATTTTCGAAATATGACTATTAAAGGACAACGATAATGCAAGAAACATATCTTGCATATAAGTTTGACATGACCATAATGGTATAACTTTCTCTTTAAGAAAGATATTCACCACATGGATGTTGATGAATCTGTGGTAGTACAAAATTAATTGAGAGCTCTAGAAGAGCCAATTATTACTATGTTGGAGAAACACAATTGAGTATTGTGCTGTAGTAAGTCTCAAAGAAACTTATTCAGTTTCCAAAGTACACGCGAAAGCGATTGATTATATTGAGACTATAAATAAAGGAAGGCTTTGATATCTCCTATTACTACAACTTGTAGCGGGGTAATTTGCATATGAAAAGCTACCCGCTTTGTTCTCCAGTTTGTACTACACAAAAGAAAGAATGCCACAATAAAGTGGATATCTATTGGTATAAAAACCCATGTCATAATAAACCTGAAGTTTATTAAGTGCACATGTCATGGTGTAAATTTGAAGTTTACCAATATTGATAATTTGTTCAGTTAGCATTCGTATTAGCCATCTCATTTTGAGTATGATGTGCAAATTCACATAGGTGAATATCAAAGAACTAGAAAGTTCTTTACGAATTCTCTTGTATCACTTGTTCTCATTAATGAACTGACCAACTAAAGAGTTCGGGTTGAAGCCCATAAATTCTGGAAATATCAAAGGTGAATATGGGCCCATTCACCTGCCATGTATACCACATATGATGCATCTATGAAATGGTTACATGCACAATTGTTATTAACCCGCAGCCTGGCCGGTGCTTGCGAGGTAAATTGCTCAGTAATCTAACTTCGAGCATAATTTCCAGATTTTCTACTCAAGATAGTTCATCTTGATAAGTTGATTTATATCAAAGTTGGTTTAGCAAGATAATTATTGAGTGCTTCCACTTAATAGCTAAACTGTTTCTTATGAGAACAAAGTTATATATATCAGTTTGATATACGTTGTATACGAGAGTATATTATATTCTCCCCTCACAAGTGGTTCAGGATCAGGAACCAAATAATTTCATCTTATTATTAATGTGCCGTGTATATTGACATGATAATGCACAAAGATGATTTCCCAAAGTTGAGGAAACAAGTTAGCTTTTCTAACATGAGGGGGAGACATGATAAACACTTGAGAAAATGTTACATGGGATGAATTATCATTTGTATATGTAACTCCCCGAATATCATGATATGAACCTGAAGTTCATAAAATGGATAATTCAATTGCAACATATTGCAAAGCATGCTATACGCATTTGCTGACCCAAAGAAAGTAACTAAATGGAAGAGATACAATTCAAGAAGAATTGATTCCATATGAAAGACATGTAGTTTTGAACCTATAGTTCAAATGCTTGAAAGTATAAAGTCAAAGGTATGTATAATCAGTTTTCGATATCTTATTTGTCTAGCATGACATGGAAAACTTGATATGCATCTAAAGTCTATTATATGGCTTATATGACTTAACTTGAAAGATTTAAGTTGCTTGAAGCATATGCAATTCTTGGTCCTGAAGTACCACATCCTTAGTACAATTTATGTACATATGTATCTTGCTATAACTATAAGCATGATGGCATTGAGAATACATCTATGAAGATATTAAAGAGTTATTCCACGACATTATATGAAGATGTTCATATCTATCAAGAATGATGATTTCATGGTACGGAATATTTATTCAAGTCAATATGGTTGATTTGTCAAATCTCTATCAAAGATCGTTTTGAAGATAATGCACAAGATTGGAATGCAAATGCTCAAGGATATAAATTGATGTGCTCATTAGGGGGAGTTAATGCGCGTTGCACTCTTTTTCCCTTTCAAGGTTTTGTCCCACTGGGTTTTCCTTGCGAGGTTTTTAACGAGGCAACCAATAGGCGCATATTCAAACATGTGTACTCTTTTTCCTTTCTTTAATTTTTCCCATTGGGTTTTGGTTTTAAGGTTTTAACGAGGCACATTGTTGAATAGACATTCAAGGGGGAGTGTTATGAAATCTCCTATTTAAGGTGAATGTCTATAATTAGAGAGATTCTAGAGTTCTATTCTTGGTAGCTAAATCATCCTCCTCCCTATAAATAGAGGTGCCCTTTACCATTGTAAATCATCCCTACCATTCTCTAAGTATCAATAAGAAGAACTCTCTCTATTCTTCTCTCTATTGCTCTTGTTCTTGCATTATTGTTCTTGTCTTTTATATTATTACATAACAAAACTCGTGATGTGCGTCTTAATCACGTATTTATTTACCTTCTAGAAGTTAAGTTAGCCGTATTTTGCTCTTCATGACGGTCAATAGTACTTTGTTCGCAATTTTCTAACATGATCTTCATTAAAAAGTTATCAGAAAAGACTACGTAATTTTTCGTAAACGAAGAATGGTAATCTTCTATTCACCGCGGTTTCATTAAGAGACAGTAGCCGTTTCACTGTTTTGTTTATATGTTTTAACGTATACTCTTTCTCTTAAGCTGCTTAGTAACGAGGTGAGGAAATTCAATGATAACAATAATAACTTAGTAAAATTTTATTAGTGGGGTCTGGGGAGCATAGTGTGTACGCAGACTTTCCCACTACCCCGAAGGAGTAGAGAGGTTGTTTCCGAAAGACCCTCGGCTCAAGAAAACAAAAGGACAAAAATGAGATAATATTAGTTTCACCACAGAAATTGTAGGAAAAATAGAAAGATGGAAAGCAAAAGCACAAGCTAATCAAAAGGTCCCGCATTGAAAAGTGAAATAGTAAGGCACAACATTGTCACTAACTATCTTAGATAAAAAACTCTAGCAGACTAGTCTTACAAAGGTGCGAAGTAAGACAAAACTCAACTACCTCCTAACCTACAACCATAATACTCGACCTCCATATTTTCCTATCAAGTGTCATGTCTTCGAAAATTCGAAGCCTCGCCATATCATACCTTATCACCTCACCACAATATTTCTTAGGTCACCCTCTACATCTTCCCGTACCCTCCACAACCAGCCGTTTACAACTCCTTACCGGTGCATCTGGGCTTCTTTTCTTAACATGTCGGAACCATCTTAGCCTCGATTCCCGTATCTTGGCATCAATGAGAGCTATGTGTTATGGCCTTAGAACTCAAGCTAAGTGTCGTACGGCGCTAGATGATTCTGCCTGCAGAATTGGCAGTCTAGTAAGCGTTGTTGCCTAAAATCGGACTAAGGGACGTTGGTCAGTGAACAAAGAAAGTATAGAGGGAAATGAGCTTGTATTGCTTTTGAGAATGCTATACAATCATATGTGCAGAAATGTGTGGATTTATATGCCTGATATCTGTATGCCTGAATACCTAACAATGGCTAAGTGCTAAGCTATTTATACAAGTCCTTAATGTCTACAAGAGGGGCACTTAGCCGTTTTGGCTGTTGGGGCCAGTCTGGACCGTTACTGGCAGACTGGCCGTTGGGGCAGAGCTGGCTGCCTAGCCGTTGGGCATGGCTGGCAGAATATAGCCGTTGGGCAGTGCTAGCCGATTTCTAGCCGTTGGCCGACAAGGCGTGCGCTAGACGTTGGCGCTGGGCGCAGGCGCGTGCTGGGCACGGGGCGTTGGTACTGGCTTGTGTTGGGGTGCTGGGCGCTGGCACTGGCGTATGCTGGGGCGCTGGGCGCGTGCTGGACAGGCCTGCGCGCAAATTTGGCGCGGAATGGATGCGGGACGTGTCATATGTGCACCTTCTCCTGTAAAACATCATTACTAATCTTATCCATCCTTGTATGCCTACGCATCCACCTCAACATCCTCCTTTCCGCTACTTTCATCTTCTGGATATGAGTTTTTAACAAAGCAATACTCAGCCCCAGACATCATGGCCGGTCTAACCACCGCTTTGTAGAACTTTCCTTTGAGCATCGGGGGGACTCTCTTAACCTCCACTTCATCCTTCATATCCCAATACGGTTTGTGACATCCTCGTCGATCTCCCATCCCCCTTGGATAATCGACCCAAGGTACTTGAAGTTGCCTCTACTTGGGATAACTTGTATTCAAGCCTCACATCCATACCAACTTCCATCGGCTCAGCGTTGAACTTACATCCAGGTATTCCGTCTTCATCCTGCTCAGCTTGAAACCTTTAGACTCAATAGTCTGTCTCCAAACTTCCAGCCTATCGTTGACACCGGCTCGCGACACATAAATAAGAACTATATTATTGACGAATAACATGCACCATGGCACCTTCCCTTGTATATGGTATGTTAGCGCGTCCATCACCAGGGAACGACCGAGCGTAGAATCTTGATGTAACCACGTTACAACCAGAAAATGCTCAAAGTTGCCCCTTACTATCCTAGCTCGAGTCTTATCCCCATCATACATATCGTTAATTTCCATAATGTAGGGGACTGACACACCTTTTGCCTCCAAGAATCTCCAGAGAATTTTCTCTAGGAACCTTGTCATATGCTTTCTCAAGGTCAATAAACACCATGTGCAGATCATTCTTCCTCTCTCTGTATAGTTCCACCAACATCCTAACAATGTGTATAGCTTCTGAAGTTGAACGACCCGACATAAACCCAAACTGGTTGCCAGATATAGACACTATTATCTGTACCCTCACTTCAACCACCCTCTCCCCCACTTTCATGGTATGACTAAGTAATTTGATATCCCTATAATTATTACAACTCTGGATATAACCTTTGTTCTTATACATTGGAACCATTACACCCCACCTCCACTCATCTGGCATCCTCTTCGCCTTATAAATAACATTAGACAACCCAGTCAACCACTTCAAATCTTCTCTCCCCACACACTTCTAAAATTCCACCAAAATCTCATCTGGCCAGATTGCTCTACCCCTAGTCATCTTATGCATAGCTCCCATGACCTCCTCAACCTTAATGCGCCTATAGCACTCAAAGTCACTGTGACTCTCGGAGTGATCCAATTCGCCTAACACAATATCCCGATCCCCTTCCTCATTCAGAAGTTTATGCAAGTAAGTATGTCATCTCCTCTTAATCTGGGCATCTTCCATCAATACTTGATTTTTATATGTCAATACCATACAAGAGGGGATGAGGGGAGATTTGTGTGGTGATCAATTTTTCATTTAAACTGATTATGGAAGGACTTGGTTCTTCTATGTGTTCCAACTATTAGTGTTGCAGAATAATACATGTAGAAAATACCGAATATAAAGATTTTTACGTGTAAAACACCTGGCTCAAAAGGTGAAAAAACTACGACCTACTACTCAGTAATATTTTCCCAAACTTTCACTAAAATCACTGAGCCAAAAACTGCATTTACAAAAACTCTTTTGTAAACCTAGGATTAACTCTAATCCCGTTGTGGCACACAACCTCAACTATTATGACAACTTCAAGTTAACTCTAACTTGAACACTCTAGGTACCTAATACAATTTGTTTCTATAAAAGCTGAAAGGTACAATATAAAATCACCTACTACAATTGAACTAGAAATAAAGAAAGACACATAAAATTCTTTATGGAGGTAGTTCTTCAATCCAGTTCATGTAGTTTCAGGATTGCATCCTTGAATCACACACAAACTACTTTCAAAAAACCTTGCTAGTTTGCTTTCAATTCACGTTTAACTTCTGCGATTTTGTGTAACACTTGTAATATGAGAACATCCTGCAATTTATAGAGTTGGTAGATGAAGAAATAACTAGAGTTCTGATGCAACTCTTCCTTGATGGAAGAGTTCTAGTTGATTTCAACTTCTAACTCATTCTCTATCTTGAATTGTGTTCTCTTTGATTAAGGACTACTTCTCCTTAACAATTATGCAACCTTTTTTTTATCAGAAAATGTTAAATACACCAAGTTAAGATTATCTCCTTCACGTGCAATCCACATGCTCGAATCTGTCCGTTTTTGTGCACCTGAGTGATGGACCTGATTCACCTTGAGTTCCTTTGCCAGTCTTCAAAACTAACCTTTACTTGGGCTAACAATATTCTACTACCTTTGTCCTTGATGCATCTCACTTGGTCCAAATCTCTAGCCTTTCTCTATCTTAACTTGGCCAACCGAAATAATTTCTTCTCCCCGTCTTTTTTCCCCAGTTCCTTGTAGAGACGACCATAAGTCGTAGTCTTAGCCTCTGTCATCGCAAGCTTACCTTCCTTCCTAGCTACTTTTTACCTCTCCATGCACGTTCGCCTCTTATCCTCACTAATTTCAGGTACGCCGTGCTCTTCGCTCCACTTTACCTTGTACCAATTTATTCCACCACCAGTCTCCTTTGTGTCGCCCCCCTCCCCCCTCCCAGATACACCGTCGAGACCTCTTAACACCTCTCTCGCAGCCTCCCTTATATAGTCTGTTGTCGCTGATCATATAGTGCTCGCATCACCATTACTTCTCCATGCTCACCTCTATATTCAGGAAATTCAATAAGGGCGTTCAAATTTTAAACACCCTTCGCCAGTGGGATATTTAAGGATGTTCAAAGTTTATTTTTAATCAGTAACAAGTACTAACATTTTACCTCATACATAGTATAATTTTTCGGCGAATGATGTTCAGTTGACCACCCTTGGACCGACATAGCTTCGCCCCTGCTCTTAAGTCTTAACCAACGCAAATGAATTTATATTTACACCGGGCTTCCATGTGACCAAGGAGTTCGAGCCGTAGATATAATCTTTTACAGAAATGTGGGGTAAAATTATGTACAATATAACCTTATAGTGTGGCCCTTCTCCAAACCCTACGCATAGCGAGAACTTAATGTACCGTTCTACTAACAAATTAACCATAAATTGGATTAGGCTTTTCAATTATTTCTCTTTTAGTCCATATCAAAATAATATTTATGTCCTTAAAGTAAAGTTTTCAATTTTTTTATATTTTAAAACGAATATCACTCTCTTTTTCTCGCTAAACTCTCCTACTATTATATTCTGTGAAAGAAGAAAAGGTAATCGTGTGACTCCAAATATAATGTTCCCTCCATAAATAGTACGTAACAAGTTCATTTTTTAATTTGTTCTCTGTGGCTAGCTTGATTATGTTTTTTCTTTTCTTTTTTTTGTTTTTCCTTTTCTGGGGTGGGATGTGGTGGGAGTGGGTGGGTGGGGGTTAATCTGAAAGGTTAATTTTGAAGATTTTGGATTAGTTTTTGAAGTGAAACTTTAGAGAATATCTTTATTACATGTAAAGCCTTCAGGAATAGAAGCTGAATATCATTTCCCTATTCCAATAAAAGAGGGAAATAAGAGACGGATCTTGAATTTCAAATTTATGAATTCAAAATTTTATGTATTTTAAGTGATAATTTTAAATTATTAATAAGTTATTTTAAACCAATACAATATTTGAACCAAGGCTATTGGGCTCACTAAACTCGTATCCTGAATAGTGGCTTCGCCCCTAGGAGAAACTGCCCGATCTTGGATTGCTTTCGATGTGGAAAAAGTCATTTTTATTTGATTTCAGAAGACTAATATCTTTTTTTTTAATTTTCATCTTTCTTGCTTAATTTACATTCCTACTCTTTCGGGGATATGTGTAAAATCTACATATATTCTATTTTTCTCAAATTCTACTAGTGAAATTTTTATTGGGTATATTATTGTTGTTTACATTTTTCTTGCTTAATTCTATATGAAAGAAAGATTATGGGTATGCTTATATTATCGAAAATGTATGTTTTTTTTATATATATATTTGGTTGGTGAATATATTATATTATTCAGGTTGATTGATACCTATCACCCGAGGAAAATCCTTTCTTCCCAGATAACTTGCCTGCTTCAATCATACCACCTAGCAAAAGTACACAAGTAAGCATTTATCAATATATACTAACATAGTATTTTTAAATTATAAATTGTCCTTTTTGACCAGGATTTAAATTAATTATCTAGTACATCATATATATGTTGTTACTAATTTCAGTTCTCTATATATATAGATTTTGCATCCTGCAGCAGAATCTGTGAACGTAAATGAGAAGATTTTGGATGTTTATATAAAGCAGTTGCTTCCACTATTTTGTACCGAGGCTGATGAAGAAGGAAACTTTGCTAGTACTGCTTCCTGTGATATTCAGTTATTGCAGTAACTCAACTTTACATTAATAATTTAATACTAATTATTTAATTTGCTCATTGAAAATGAACGGGCTGATATTTTGTTTGGGTAAAAATTTATTCACGCTTAGATCAATAAATATATGATATGTGTTTTTCATGTGCCTATTTCTCTCAATCTACCAATATAGTAAACTTGTGTAATATAATTTACCGCAAACACGCGAATGGTCAAAAAATTTGATTCAACTATATTCCTTTCAACAGTTCTACACCACTAAACAAATTTATATATCTAGCCCTTAAAGGAAATTTTGAACTTAGTTTTAAACATGAAACCGTTTTGACTTTTTATTTTTTAAAGTAAATGTATTATGCACCTTTAAACCACTAATTACATTTACATGCAAAATAGGAGTAATAAATTCTGTAGCTAACTATATTTACAAGCATGTAAATTATATATACATATATAACTTCAGCTTCCTTCATCACTTTTTCTCTTCTTTATTTTATTATATGGCTTTGTATATATTTTAATTTGTAACAAAAAAAAAGGAAGCAAATATCAACTTTAGTTGAACTATTGTGTTAACAAGCTGGGCAAAGTTTTTAGGCTTAACTGCTATTCTTTTTTTTTTTTAATTAAAATTGTATTAATCACCAAAGTGATTTCCGTACAATTCCATAGTTCAGCTATGTACGCAGCTGACTATCAAAAAATAAACAAAATCTGACTAGTTGCACTATACCTAAAGTTCAACATTACAGTAGATAATGCTGAAGGTGAAATCTAACTCTAGGAGTTGCCTTAATATTACAAGTGTAAGCTATGTTCCTAAGCAATTTATCACTGGAACAGAAAGTATTTCCAAAAATTATCGCATTCCTTTCCAACCATAAGACATAGAACAGTTCTGCAATGATCATTTTGAGTATATGAGCTCGAGGAGATTTCCCTTTAACATTATCAATGATCCAGTGTACAAACTGTGGCTAATTCTGTCCCAGGTTGTAGTACTCCAATCCACTGCAGTGTTTGATACCTCAGTTGAGTGGCAAAAGGGCAGTCCAAGAACAAGTGGTCCCTGGTCTCCAATGCTTGTTGACACATGACACAGGTGTCATCCACAGTCGAGTTCCATTTGATCAACCTATCTTTAGTAGGAAGTCTGTCTTATAGGATCAGCCAAAGGTTGAAAAGTGCTTTAGGTCGAGCAGGATTCTGTATGGTTAAGTTCTTCCAAAAGACTCAAGGTATGATTAACTGCTATTCTTAATTATGGCTAGATTTTAGAACGTTCCAATTTCTAACCCCAAATTATAATATTTACATGATATATAAACCCATATTGTTTATTTCTAACTATTTTATTAAGAAAAAATTACTTCTTAAATCTGGAATATTTTTGACGTAGAGAAAGAAATATCGAGTATTTTGAATCTACTAGGTCATCAGTTACGTATGTTATATAAAAAATATTATGTGTTCACTTTTTCTTCTCGTAAAATTAATTCACGCGTATCCAATTTAGTAATAGTTGATCCATTTAAAGATGTAATCTCAAAAATATTAATATGAACTTTGGATTACTTTTTCCGGTGCCGCCGTTTTTCTTTAGATATAATTTTTCCCTAATAAATAATAATCCAGCTTTGTTATGGGAATGACTGACTTCAATTACGATGGTTATAAGCTTTAGTGAAAATATTTTATTTTTTCTTGAAGGCACTCTCTAGAAGAATTCATTATGGAAAATTTGTTGCTGAGGTTAAATTCAGGGATTGTACTGATAAATATAAACCGCTTGTTCTTGCTAAGGTATGTATCGCATACAACTATTTCTAGTTTTACAATGCTTCTGTAAATCCATTTATTCCACCTTTTGTGGAGATTTTTTTTTTAAATCTTTTGAAGAATTGCCAAAAATGTCTCATTTAGATAGACTGTTTCTTGCAGAAGTTGTTCTATAGTGTTTCTCCAAAAATAAAATTAAATCGCAGAACGCTCATAACACATGAGAAAAGCGAAGATTATCCAGTTTACATATTTTTCCTGCAAACACACCATACAAATTTCTCCAAATAGTTACAATTTGATAATTAATAGTACAATATTACTATGCATATACACCAATGAAATACATTGTATATATATATATATATATATATATATATATATATATATGAAAATTTTTGGCTTAACAATTTAGCCACAGTGACTTTTTTCCGCGGTATGTCGTATCAAGGAATCAAATAGCTAATTAAAGTTAGCTAGTGACTTTACAAATTTCGTGGCTAATAAGGACTTATGGAAGTTTGTTATAAGATTAAAATTCCATCATGTTTGTATATAAATTAAATGATCAAAATTTTGAACTATATATATGAACAATAGCATGTTTAATTGTTATAAGAAATAAAATATATGTTTGTTATTGCAGGAAATTATTGACATTTGAAGCAGTTGAAGAGATGGTAAAGAAAAGAGTAGCAAAGAAAAGCCTTGACGTTTGGGCAAGTGAGCCTAAATATTGACGATAGCACCAAACAAGTAAAGTACAAGGTTGATCCATCACTAGTTTCGTGCTTATATGATGAATGGATAATGCCTTTGACAAAACTTGTTGAAGTTATCTTCTACGCCGTCTTCATTAGTACAATGCAACTGTCATTATTGTTATTAATAATTGTTTGTTTTCATCATTCATCATTTTTAGTATTATTATTAAAATAAGTTAAAGGGCTTTTACTATATTTGCCTTTGGACCATCTATTCCATTGATGGAAACTGTGAAAATTCTCTAAATTGAGGATGCTGTTTAGTGGTTCAACAAACTAATGTTACTTACATGCAAGACATTTTCTGCATAAAAATATTCTAATTCAGCTGTTCAAACTAACAAATATCTTTTCTTCTTTTCGATTTTAAAGCCGTACGTTTATACATTGTCAGAGTTCATATTTACGTTGCACGCTAACCTCCAAAATCCTTTCAATTCGTTTATTTATATTTTACGCATTTCAAACTTAAAGATTGCAATGTTGAAAACAAAAGAAGAAAAGAACTGCAAACTGCATTTTGCCTTAAGTATTGTCGTCTTTAGTTATTTTAGGATGGACGAAAGGCAATTGATCGTGTTATCCTAATCCGTACTGACAAGTTCAACGTTGGTCCCTAAGTATTTCACGCTTATAGACCTTACTATATCTGAGTAAATATAGAGGTTAAAATCGATTTATATTAAATGCTCGAATGATAGTGTGACACGTGGAATCGGAGGCAGACGAAAAATAAAGTGAGTGGAAATCAAGAGCGAGTACAATAGCTTTAATTGGCACCGGGAAGATCCCGGAGGGAACACAGTCAACAGAAGCAAACGAACGTTTATCACCAAATGATATTTAATGAAATATATTCCTCAATATTAAGTACACAACTGTTGTAGAGAGTTTTGGCATTCATGATCCGTCGTTACATATTCAACAATGACCCTCATTATTGTCATTTAAGAGGGGTTTGATCCTAGGACATTGTTCCCTAAGTATATCGATAAATAGTGACTTCAACAACCATTACGAGACACGAAATCTCCGACAAACTTATCATATACACTATTCTCAAGCTAAATAATGCTTTATTTTTTGTCTAACATTCTTCTTATTGGTGCCTTCGGAAGCCTTGCTCTCAGAACCAGGCTATCTATCATACTCGATTTTAATTCTAAGTCTTGCATTTTATTTAATTCATTTATCATTTTTGGATCGAATCAGTTCACATGTCTATAAACTACGTAACAAATTCAACTGTACTGTTTTACGGGTAAATAGTTTGATGCCCATCGTGGGGCTTAGATAGTTGTGTAAGTGATTTGATCCTTGCATCTATTACTAAATTGTTTGATTCTTTATTTTATAGAAAAGAATCGTAAAATATAGTAGTTAAACAGTGTCAACATCACACATAACGTTAATGTGCAAGAAAATCTGCCTTAACAAGATAATTCGGTCAGTGACACTCGTAACGAGGAGGACAAAGGAGCTCCAGTCCATGGCGGGCGATATCCCCGATATAAACAAGAGAAAACTTCTGATATTGGACGGTCACGTTTCGAAAATAGTAAGGATCTTGAGGGGTCAGCAAAAGGCCATCATAGGCTATCTCTCAAGACAAGACCAAGCCATGACGTAACTGAGGCAAGCATTGCAAGGTGCCTCCAACAGTGCGAATGGAAGAGGCTATGTTCCTCCCAGTGCTTTTACAAATCAAACAGCGTAAAGAGTTAATAACAACACCCCAAGGGGTGAGGTCGGCTACGACAGAGCTAGGGTGATCGACACCAGATCCGGTAATGATAATAACGATGATCCCTTCAAATTCGAACTCATGAGATTCATAAGAGAAATGAACGATTGTAAATTCGTGATCGCGAAGATAATCTCGCGATCGTGAAGGGAAAACTGGGATATAGGCGAAACTTCTTCATCGCGAACATGATGGCTTGGTCGGGAACACGAAGAACTGAGGAGTTTACTCTTTGCGAACACGATCAGACTTTCGCGGATGCGTAGGGTTATTGTGCTTGGTACTCTTCGTGAACGCGAAGGGTGGATTGCAAATACGAAGTCCTTTGGACGCTACTGTTTCGCGATCGCGTCAGGGCCTTCGTGAATGTGAAGAAGGCGTGATGCCCAATGACCAAAATATCCCAAAGTCGGGATTTAACTTATTTTTAACCAATACCAAGTTTGAGCTCTTCCTAGAGGCAATTTTGAAGAGGTTTTTCATTTTAACTTCATAGGTTAGTAGATTTTAACTTGTTTCCTTCCTTTTTCATAAACATATGTTGATTTCAACCTTTAATCTATGTTTTTTCACGGTAAAAGTTAGGGCTTTTGGGAAATTAAGATTTAAACCTTGAATTGGGGATGGATTTCTAAATAAATCACATAACCGACCTGGGGTGAATGGATAATCGAGTTTTGATCCGAATCTCGATTTTGACCAAGCGAGCCCGATGTTGACTTTTTTTGACTTTTAAAAAATAATCTAAATTGAACCTCTTTCATTTGTGGGTAGTTTCTAAAGCTTATTTTGAATTATTTGGTCCATAATTTGCTAGATTTAGTTGGTTTGAAGGCTTGTTCAAAAGGCAAGACCGTGGTTGATTGATTGTTTGAGATGCGGCGTGTGGTAAGTGTTGGGCCTAACCTTGATTTGAGGGAACTAGGAACCCTTGAACTATATGTCATATGCCTTACTTGTCTTATAGTTTCATAAAATTTGTTGCCTTCTATAATGTACTTTCACTTATAGGAATTGTTAATTGGTAGATATCGATGAGTTCGTAAAGTTGGGACAATCAAGTTATTAGAGATTCTTTATTTATTACGCGATTCTTCATTGCCTCATACATTTACTCTTTTGATATAGAAATTCTTGTAAATTTAGTTGTTGAATTGCTATTGTTGATTGAAATTATTTGGGAACCGGGTTTCACGCCACAACAGAAATTGAAAAGTAATAAATTGAAATGACAGAATAAGGACATATTACGATATTGATATATGATGATATGGTGGGATCAGATGGCGCGTCGCAGCAGATTGTATAAGTTGTATTTGTTTGTGACTGTTGGATTTGCCTCGGTGTTCGAGATGAGTTTATTACCCTTGTTATTTTGGGCCCTCTAGTAGCTGGATTTTGAGTTGTTATGAGTTAACTGCTTTTTTTTTGTCTATTCATGCCTTTTATGTTATTATTATTATTATTATTATTATTATTATTATTATTATTATTATTATTATTATTATTATTATTATTATTATTATTATTATTATTATTATTATTATTATTATTATTATTATCATTATTATTATTATAAATGATCCGCCATAGCCTCTTCACTACCCCGTAGAGGATAAGCTAGCACTTACATAGTACATGAGGTCGGTTGTACTCATACTACACTATACTTCTTGTGCAGACACCAGAGTTGATCCCAGTTGTGTTGAGTAAGGTTTGCTATCTTGTTATCAGTGGAGACTTGAGGTATAGTTGCACGACGTCTACAACTCTAAATTCCTCTTCTACATTATTTTAGCTGTTTATTTTTATTCAGACAATTATGTTTATTTAGATAATTATCTGCAGTACTCTAGATGCTTATGTATTCGTGACATCAGATCTGAGATTGTATTTGGATTTCCTCCTTTATTAGTTTATCACTTTAATTCAGACTATTCAGTTTTATTATTGTCACTTAATTTGAAATTGTTAAAAATGGTTAATAGATATATCTAACATTGTCTTGCCTAGAAAGTGAAATATTAAGTACCATAACAGTCCTGAAGGTGTAAATTTCAGGTCGTGACAGTTTCAAATTCACGGGGTCAAGTCCCCTGCTCAAAGTAAACGGACCCAAAGTGAAGAGATACGAATAAACATACATAAAACCCTGATTATTGAAGGTCATTCGCACTACCAAATCAGGAGCAATGTTGTTTAAAACATGGCAATCACAGTCCTCCTTCACAGTAGGAATACTGGAAGGGTATGGAACTTCTTTTCGAAGTCATTGGCTATGTTGAGATGTTTTGGGGATAATATTGCTCACTGTAGGACGATCAATATTAACATTGGCTTCTTTATCTTTGCTCTTATTCGGTGCCCCGCCAAATAGAAGACTAGAGTTCTTGGAAGAATTAGTGTAAGAAGCCGTAATCAACAGAAGGTGAAAAGGTTCTTTTTGAAGAAAATTAAAGAAAGATGGAAGCTGAAAGGGGTTTAATGCAAGGAAGTTGAGAAGAGCTTATGAAATTGGTAGAAGTGAAAGAAGAGGAATGAGACGCATAAATAAAGGTATAGGCGGCTAAAATCGTAGTCATAATTACCTCAATAACTGGAAAAAATATTGCTAAATTATGGAGTAACACGTGTTCGAAATATTAAATGCGAGGAGACGTGCATCTTATCAAGCGTCACATACTTTTCAGAAGGGTTTAGCAAATTTTTCACCAAGAAAGAAATCTTTACCAACTTGCCGGTAATACAAAGATGTGCCATCCGAAAGCAGGGGGACTATATGTATAGGGTAAAGTCGATTTATAGTAAATGCTCGAATGATAGCGTGACACGTGGAACCGAATGCAGATGAAAGATAAAATAAGTGGAAACCAAGTCCGAGGATAATAGCTTAAGTTGGCATTAGGAAGATACCGAAGGAAACACAGTTAATGGAAGCAAATGAATGTTTATCACGAGATGACATTTAATGAAGAATATTTCTCAGTATTAAATATACGGCCGCTGTAGAAAATTTCGGCATTCACGGCCTGGCGTTACATATTCATCAATGATTCCCATTATTGTCATTTAAGAGGGGCTTAATCCTAGGAACTTGTTCCCCAGGTAAAGCTATAAATAGTAACTTCAACAACCATTGCAAGACATAGAATCTCTGACAAACTTATGCTATACACTATTTTCAAGCTAAATAATACTTTATTTTTTTGTCTAACATTGTTCTTGTTGCTGCCTTCGGAAGTCTTGATCCCGGAACTAGTCTATCTATCATTTATCTCGGTTTCAACGTTAAATCTTATATTTTATTTAATTCATTTATTTTTTTTGGATCGAATCATTTCACTTGTCTATAAACCATGTAATAAATTCAACTGTACCATTTTACGGGTAAACAGTAAACACATTTAACATTCAATTAAATGAAATATCACTTTTAATCATCTACTTATGAATCCTCACAAACTTGCAATTATGTACCATTACATAATTAAGTGTCCATGTATTATGTTAAGTGCACTTATTTTGTATTTGAAAGTGATATAGTTCTAACAACAACAATAACAACAACCCAGTATAATTTCACTTAGTGAGGTCTGGGGAGGGTAGTATGTACGCAGACCTTACCCCTACCCTTTGGTAGAGAGACTGTTTTCAAATAGATCCCCGGTATCCTTCCCTCCAAGAACTTCCCACCTAGCTCTTGGGAGACTCGAACTCACAACCTTTTGGTTGGAAATGAGAATTGCTTACCATCAGAGCAAGCCCTCTTATCAGATATAGTTCTAAAAGTAGTCTAAATATAACAATATTTCTATATCAAGGAAAAAGTATATCTACTTAAATTAATTTTATATCATAAGGGCCAAATTTATAATTTACCAATGACTGATACTGTATTTTGTCTTAATTGTCATCTTTACTGATCCTACATGGACCAAGAGCCATTGATATCCTAGTCAGTCCAAAGAAGCTATTAGATGTTTTGGTCCCTAAACTATGGAGTGTTAAGCTTATAGACCTCTCAGCTATAACTTTTAACATTTTTAATCCCTAAAGTTTCCATTAATACCTTAAGACTAGATGAGATAACTAGAGCTCCCTTTAAGCTTTCGTCTACAAAAACAATTACTAGCAAATATGGAGATTCAAAAAGCTACCTTTATCATCAATCCTCGCTATTTTCTTCCAATTCCAAACTCTACCCACCACCCAATTCTTGTTTCCCCACAACATAGACCTTTACAACATAGAAAATTGCTAAAACTACGCTCCCATTTCTGTTGTTGTTCTTCTTCTCATAGTCCAGTTGTAAAAGACCCATGTTTGGAAGCAGGGAATGAATCTTTTGGGAAAAACCATTACAAGAATATTACAAGAAAAAAGAGGGTATTTTTCTTAGATGTTAATCCTCTTTGTTACAAAGGAAGTACCCCTTCTTTGCTTTCTTTTGCTCATTGGATTTCCCTTTTCTTTTCTCAAGTTAGCCTTACTGATCCTGTCATTGCTGTAAGCTCTCTCTCTCTATACACACATTTATCTTTATTTGAACGTATTTACTTTTTTGGTCTGTTACTCTTTTTTAAATTTAAAAACAATTTAACTTAAATTTATCATTTTGCCCTTAACTGACAAGCGTTTATAGCCAAGCAATTGTTATGCTATGTTTAATAACACGAGTTTCAAAGTTACTATAATCACACAAATGAAAAAGTCTAGTGCCCAAGTTGACATAAATTGAGTCCGAGTATCTATACACAGTCACACGTGTGTGTGAGATGTTTGCTATAAAATATAAATACAACATGGAGGGATAGGCAAAAGATTGCACTAACTCTTTAACTCCAAGTGTGTGTTAGGTGGATAAAACTTTTAAATTTTCATGTCAATGAATAGCTAATAATTTGAAATGAAAAAAAAGAAAAAACTGTCTTGGAATTCATGAATTTCAAAAATATAATAAGGATAGAGAAATCCTAGCAATTGGGTTTGGAACATAGGAAGAGAAGAGTTGACATTAAGAAATAAAAGTGGCATACATGCATGTTGATTCATCTTATTGTACAAAAAAAAGTGTCTTGGAAGGTGTAGATGATATCATGAACTACAAATTGTTTGAAATGGGCAACTGTGTAACAGGTTGTTGACGGGGAAAGAGGTAATGAGTATAGAAGACAGTTGTTACCTTCCTATAAAGCAAAAAGAAGGAAACATTGGCATCAGTTTTCAGGTGCAGAAAAATCTCCAAGGAGTACGGTTGAAACGTCACATCGACTCATCTTGGATGTTCTTCGCAACTGCAATGTTCCTGTGAGCGAACATTTTCTTGATCAACATGCGTAGTTTTTTTTTTTATTGATGCATCCTTGAAATATAGTTTCTTTAGTAGTCTGAATCTGACAGTTATCTTTTACTAACAATTTGAGAAAAAAAATTTCTTTTGTGCATAGACAAAGTAAACTGATATTAACTATTATAATGTTTATTTCTAACTGGAGATACTAAGAAACATGAACTATGATATACATTTTAATTTTTCTCTTTGTCAGTAAAATTTTGTTTCCCGAGATGTGAGTTGGTTATGATGAAATGTAGCAAACTACAACTCTCGAGATTCATGTCTAGTAAAGTTAAATGGAGAAAGAAAGAATCTTGGACCACTTAAATAAACCGATAAATGCTAATGGAATAATCAATACGAGCAAGTTTGCCCTCAAGAGAGCACTTTCTGCAGCCATCTAATGTCATTTCAGCTGTAAGTTTGGGTGGGCACACATATAGAAGCAGGCTCATTCCTAAAAACAAAGAAAAATAACAAATGAGAAGGCAAGTGTACAGATCCACTACTTCCTTACGACGTTATTTTAAATCCTACTTTTTTCCTGGTACCTTGTGTGTCGCCTACCTCAGGTTTGACCATGATTGCTGTAATTATAATTGTAAACTTGTAGTTATTTTTTTGGGCTGCAGAGTCTTGTTCAGAAGCTTTATTGATGCTCTGCAGTCTTGTTTGGAAGCTTTCTTCTCCTGGTTGCTCATATATTTTTCCGTTTCTACACCAGTTTTTAGCAAATAGAGTATGTACTCAACTTCAATTTGCCAAATGGTAGTCCATCCATTTCCAGTAGATAGATATATTTTATTTGTTTCATCTATAATTTCAACTTGGAGCCCTTCGGGACTTAGTTATTTTGCATTCTTACTAGTTGCATTTGACATGTCAGTTCTAACTGTCATGTTTTGTTTCTATGAATTATTCCACTTTGCAATTTGTAATGCACTTGGCAAAAAGGCATTGCAATCAGTGTAACGAACTTTTCTTTTGCCATGGTTTTGCATAATGAGAAGGCAGATAAGAGTTGATTACTAGCTTTACTTCATCAAAAAACAAAAAAAGAATTGATTACTAGCTTTTGACTAGATGTATTATGCAGGTAGTTAAGATTGAATCACATGAAGCAGACGATGTTATAGCCACACTTGTTGAACAAGTTCTACAAAGGGGACACCGAGTCGTCGTTGCCTCTCCTGACAAAGACTTCAAACAGCTGATATCTGATGATGTTCAACTTGTCATGCCAGTACCAGAGTTTAATAGATGGTCCTTTTACACCCTAAAACACTATGTGGCACAGTACAATTGTGATCCAAGGTCGGATTTGAGCCTGAGTAAGTGTGTCACACTCCTTTTAGGTGTTGTTTCATACTTCCATATTAATCTTAAGTGACTTGCTTTTTTTTTTTTTTTAAAGGGGATAGGGGAAGGGGAAATGGGGGAGGGGATTACAAGGTGGGGAATGGAACCCTCACCAACTAGGTGAAAATTCAGGTAGCCAACCAACTAAACTACTAATGGTTGAGTTACTAGTGATTTTGTATACGAGTTACTAGTTCATGTACTTGTTGAAGCTAATAATATCTTATTTATACCTGCAAATTAAAAGTCATTATTCTACTTTCTTGTTGGGGCAGGATTTTGGTGAGATTTAGAGAACCTCTAGTTTAAGAGAAACCCTATTTTATTTTAGAAGGCAAATTATTGAGTAGTGAAATGGAATGGTTCTTAACAGAGCAGAGCAGATATAGAGGATTCATATATCCAACCCTGCTAGCCTGTGATTGAGGTTTAGCTAATAGGGAGAAGTGAAAGTTAGGGAGTGGGTCTTTCCAGGTAGAGGGGTAAAATGGATGGTCAGTGGGAATTTTATCTTGGGTAAGACATCTTGTTCTACAAATGTTTACGACATCTACTAAATTTTTTTTGTTTCATTGAATACGTTGGACACAGCCGTAACTCTTTATTCTGCTCTTTTATCATACTTTCAAAAAACAATTTCTTTATAATTTTATTGATGACTAAGATTAAGTGGGTGGCTTCTGTTTGGCTCCAAGGTTGTATTCACGATTTGATTTGCTAGAAACTAGACAGATATATAGCCCTCTTTCTTTTAAATAAATAAATTAATAAAAAAGACATGGCCCTCTTTTAATGCTTAATTTTCTGACAAGTCTTACTCCAAGATGGTCATCAAAAATTAGTTTATTTTGTATGATGTTCTTGCTTGCTTTGTATGTCATTGAAATAAGCAACTCATGTATTCTGTTTGTAAGCTCATAGTATGGTTTGTGAATTGTGCTTCTTTCACTAGAAGATGTCCTTCTCAAAAAAGGATGTTATGTGTGACAACTAATAGTGCAATTAACTCTTCTATTTTGTTTTTGAGTATGGCATTTTAAGCTATGTTGTTCAGCTACTTATTCTATATAAGGACGAGAAAGTGACAGATAAAATGTTATAAAATTTTATGACTTTCCATGGTTAATTCGGCATAAATTTCAGGATTCGTTAGATAATACACTTGCAATTATGGACTACCATATCCCAAGCCAGCATTTCATTTTATCTGTTTCTTGTTTGGCGTGGGAGCTATGTTTTCCAATTATTATGCTAATCAGCTTACTTAAATCAGGATAACTTAATGGTGAGACAATCTTTTCATTCCACGGTTATGCTAAAGTTTCTTTTGTTGATAGTGCACGTCCTTCAAAGTTGTTCCTCCGTTGTAGACTCAATCTCCACCTCTCTCAGTATCTTATTATAAGATCTGTGTTTAGCATTCTGTATGCTTTGCCATACGTTCCTTTCCATTGGTATTGAGGAAACATTGTTTGTGATCTTAGTCATCTGACAATAAAGCAGTGGTTAGACCATTGGGATAATATTGAGAGTTGAAACAGAAGGTTCATTCCATGGTTTAATTTTTTGCAAATGTAATATATGCCAATCTTGCCGGTCCTAGGACACAAGTAGAGCAGGAACATCACGTAAACTACTTTAGTGTTGTGAAGAAAGGGTGCATCAAGATGCAGGTATTCTCTTGGTAAAAGGAAGAGGCGGAACTTTTTTTTTCCCCCTCCATTTAGCTTTATGTGTTTCATGCTATCATTTTTCTCTTAGAAGGCTTTAGCATTTTTCCATGTTCAATTTGTTCTCGAGTGTCTGCTGTTATATAGACAAGAGGGGTTGCTCTGATCGTAAGCAACCCCCACTTCCAACCAAGAGGTTGTGAGTTCGAGTCTCCCCAAGAGCAAGGTGGGAAGTTCTTGGAGGGAAGGATGTCAGGGGTCTATTTGGAAACAGCCTCTCTCCAAGGGTAGGGGTAAGGTCTGCAAGGGTAGGGGTAAGATCTGCGTACATACTACCCTCCCCAGACCCCACTAAGTAGGATTATACTGCGTTGTTGTTGTTGTTGTTGTTGTTGTTTGCTGTTATTATGTTGGCTACTAAATCTTGTGGGTTCCTGGAAAAGGGTGTATACTGGGTGATGAGGTTGATGGTGTTCCTGGAATCCAGCATGTCGTTCCTGGTTTTGGTCGAAAGACTGCTTTGAAGCTTTTGAAAAAGCACGTCACACTGGAGAATTTGCTTAATGCTGCTGCAGTAAGATCGGTGGGGAAGCAGTATGCACAAGATGCCCTTCTAAAGTATGCTGATTATCTGCGCAGAAATTATGAAGTTCTTTCTCTGAAGAGGTAATATCTTCATTTTCCTTTTTTTTTCCATCCGTAACAGCAAAAGTGTTATTCAGTACCCAGGCCCTTTTAGCGCTTTCTTATTCTAACTATTTTTGATAATGGAATGCACTAAAAGGGATGTCCGTATCCATATTGAGGAGAAATGGCTTGATGAGAGAGATGCACGTAATGACTCACTAGTTTTATCCAACTTCATCACTTCGCTTAAAGAGAGTCGGAGTCTTAATTCGCAAAACAGCTCTCATTCCAATTGTTGAAATTGCCAGAAGAAAGCATTCTGTGAGTTTTTATCCTTACTTATCTTATTTGCTCCATTTACTTGATAATTCCTCAGCTTTGATGAAGCAACATATGAAGTATCTTCTGGATAACAAATGCGGTAAAATGCCAAAGGTGTAGTTGAAGTCTCTTGACCCGTCCACCATTTTACGATGCACATTTGTCTAGCCTATCTTACTTGCCAAAAGAAGAATTTTATTTAGTCCATTTTTTCAATACAAAATCACAGATCAATCCAATATAAATTTGCTTTGGGTTGAATTGACAATAAGCAACAAAAGTTTGTTTCCAACTTTGTTTTTCAAGTATTATTGATGTTAAAATCAGCATGATGTTGTTATATCCAAAAATATTACAAGTGAAAACTGAAAAAGTTTCATAGAATCTTTTCTCTGGGCGTTCTGAGAAAAAAAAAGAGAACTGAAAAAAGTTATCAGAATGCCTATAGAAAAGATTCTATGACCTATATAAGTATTTCAGCATCATTTACCCATTCTAATCTACAGCAAAAAGCTATCAACATAATACTATTGTGTTCCCAGCTTAGGTAGGTTTCTCTACAAACTTAGTCTTTCTGTTGTAATTCATTTAGACTCTGAACGATAGTAGGAATGGTTGTATATGATGTTGAGTGAGTAGAAGTATATTAACCAGAAGGACCACATTTCATTACCTCATTGAAAAGATTATTTAAGTTGTCATGAAGAAAAAGGATACCCTGAAAAAGAAGCATAGAAAATTAGATGAATATAATGTTAGTCAAATCCTCTAGTGCTTAATGTTTTGATCTATGCAGTGCGTGAATTGATGTAGGCTCTAGAACCTGAAGAATGATGATCTTGAGGGGGTTGCCTTTCTTATGTTTTTGTTATATAAATGTCATGATCCGGATTTTCCACCCTCGGGAGTCGTGATGGCGCCTACTCGTAGAAGCTAGACAAGCCATGAAATTAGAAATCTTGAACTCTTTTGTTTTAATCCCTTTTTCAACTTATATTAACAAGTGATAAATATTAAAATAACAACGGAATATGAGATTTAAGCGAAAGACTTAGACAAAATAAACCAAAATAACATGAAAGTCAACATGTCTCTACCTAGAAACTGGTGTCACAACATTCACGGATTATCTATGATTACTACATATAAGTGTTTGAAATAAAGAACATAGTCTTGTTTTGAGTACAAATGATAAAAGAACATAAAAACTGATAGAAGAGACGTGGGGGCCTGCAGACGCCTGCAGGACTATATCGAAATCTCAATGGACTAAAGACTGGCTCCCCTACTGTTGCTGACCGAGTACTGCTTTGGTATTTGCATAGAGTGTAGAGTGTAGAATCAGCACAACTGATCCCATATGCTGGTAAGTGCTTGGCCTAACCCGTACGAGGTAGTGACGAGGCTAGGACCAGACTCCAGATAAACCTATGCAGTTTATATGTATATATATATATATATATATATATATATATATATGGTGGAAAGATAAACGGAAACATACAATTAAAGCTAGGAAGGGGGAACATGCTTCGGGAACAGCAGATAAAAATAGTATCTTAAGAGAATAATAAGGAAACAAAATTTAACTTCTAACACGGATAATAAAAATAAAGGCAGATTTCACTTTCCATTCACATCTTGTTGCAGGCGTGCAACCCGATCCCATTTCTCATATCTTGTGGTAGGCGTACCACCCGCTCCCATTTCAATAAATCTTGTGGTAGGTGTACCACCCGCTCCCATTTCATTAAATCTTGTGGTAGGCGTACCACCCACTCCCATTTCAAGCCAATACAAAATCAAAGGGAAATCCCGGCAAGGAAACAAAGCAATATAATAACTTCCCGGCAAAGAAACAACAAAAATATAATAACTTTCCGGCAAGGGAACAACAATATCGAAATAAACATCCTGGCAAGGGAGAATCAGCTATAACCAATCTTTACTCAACTCATACTCAGCTCAATTAATACCAATAATCAGCCATAAATAAATTCCATGAAAATAAACTAAATCCTTGCCCAATGTCGAGAGTCATCAATTAAAGCATCCGTAGAACCATTTAAGAACACAACATATATCAATTTAAGACTCACAGTCATGCTCGACACCAATGTATAGATACTCGTTACTATGCCTATACGTCGTACTCAACAAGAAGCAATTAGCAAATATGACACAACTCCTACTCAAGCTAAGTTTAGACCCGACTCGTACCTCGAACTTCCACGGCCAACTTAAGCCTCAAATACCGCTTTTTCTTTCAAATTTGGCTCCAACCCAATCGAATCTATACATAATCGACTTAATAATATCAATAAATACTAAACAATCCAATTTCAATGCTTAATTATAGCTTTCCAATCATTCTTCCCAAAAATTCAAAAATCGACCCTGGGCTCGCTTGGTCCAAAACATGAGGTTCGGACTAAAACCCGATCACCAATTCACCCACGAGCCCAAATATATAATTTATTTTTAAATTCGACCCCAAAACGAGGTCTAAATCACAATTAATTAAAAGCCCTAATTCTACCTAAATCCCTAATTTTCTACCCTTAGCCACATGTTTTAGGCCTAGGTCTACTGGGTGTTGATAAATGGAAGAAAACAAGCTTAAGATTATATACCTATGAAGTTATGGTGAAGAAACTCTTCAAAAATCGCTCCAAAAGGCGTGGAGAAGGAGGTATGAAATTTGGTAAAAATCCCGAATGGCTACTGTTTCCAAACATTTAAAATAACTAGGCGGATTTGACCTACTCGATCGTGGGAAAAAAGATGTGATCGCATACAGTAACTGAGGCTGAGCACTGCGGTCGCAGACTATACCATGCGATCGCGTGGAAGAAAATAAAGGTTGGGGGCTAACACATTGCGATCACGGAGTGGATTGTGCGATCGCATAGAACAAAAGAAGGACCTCTCAGACTTAACCCTACACGATCGCGGGAGACACTAGCAATCGCATAGAACAAAATTGAACCCCGGAAAATTACACTATGTGATCGCGAACTAGCTATGCGATCGCATAGCACAAATGACTGTACACCAGCGGACAACAGTTATGCAATTTTCCTAAGTCCAAAAACACCCCGACCCCTATCCGAAACTTACCCGAGCGCTTGAGACTCCTAACCAAATACACGTACTAACTCAACAACATGCGTTTTTATTCGTGCGATTAAATTGCCAAAATAACCTCAATAACAAAGAATTAAACCTCAAAATCAAAGATTTTCCTCAAACTTTTTAAAATATCAACTTTAGCTATTTAGGTTCATAACACGTCAAACGACGTCCGTTTTTTCATCAAATTTTACAGAAACATCTTAAATCATATATAAGACATGTTCTGGGCACCGGAACAAAAATACGGACCCGATACTAACATGTTCTAATTAAGTTTCATTTCAAATTTCCTTAAATAATTTCAGAAAATAATTTTCTTTAAAAATCATTTCTCGGGCTTGGGACCTTGGAATTTGATTCCGGGCATATGCCCAGGTCCTATATTTTCTTACGGATCTTCCCGGACCGTCAAATTACGGGTCCGGGCCCGTTTACCCAAAACGTTGACCGAAGTCAAATTAGTTTATTTTATAATCAAAACTTATCATTTTTCACAGATTTTCATTTTTAAACTTTCCGGCTACGCTCCTGAGGCGACTCTAGACGAAGTTTTCAAGACTTCGAAGACACAAAATTTAATTAAAAGCAAGTGGTAACCTTTTGAGTTGTCACAATAAAAGTCTATCTTTGTTTTCATCTTGAGGTCAACTCTAGGAACTCAGAAATATATAATGAGCTAATGCTTTAATAGGAAATGCTTTTGCAAACTTTTTCCTTTTTAAACAGTACGTTTAGTAATAAAATATGTATTTGAAAGACATGTGTATTGTATTAATTAGCTTGCGGTAAACATGACTTTTTACTTTCAGTTTATATGATATTTTTTTATTCAGGGCGTTTTATAATGTTTAACATTTCATCTGCTATGTCCGAATTAGCCTAAGTTTTTCTGGACTAATTAAGATTATATAAAAAAGTAAAAATGGCGTATGGTAGCCACTAAGTAAGGTACTTTATTTTTATCCATTAATTTTAATGCTCAGCAAAAATAGTCATTACTCTATTAAAATTATTTTTAAAAGGCAGTTTTACCCTTTCTGCAATTTTTATATTCCCAAACCTTTGTTTTATTCCTTCAGAGGGAAAATTTGAGAGTGAAAATTTCAGAGGCAAGTTTCGCGTATTTCTCAGTATCTGTATCGTCCTCGCATGCAAACCAATTGCACTTAATCTTTCTCCTTCTTCATCTTTTCAGCATCGAACAATCGAATTGGTATTTTTTTTTTTTTTTTGCTTTTATGCATTTTTGCTTATATATATGTGTAATCTTGACCAATATTGTGTCAAGTATATGTGAAATATCAATAATAATGATTATAAGTTGATTCAGTGTCAAATAAGTAGCGGATTTTTGTGAGGAAGTTATGCAGAAATTTTTGGTATTGAAATGTGTTTGTGGTTCAATCAATATATTTGATTAAATAAAAACATTTCATAAAAATAGTTGTACGAATTCATAAGCTAACTGTGTTTATGATTTTTTAGTTAACTGTGTTCATAAAAGTTAAGGACCAAGTGTCATTAACTTTTGAACTTGGAACTCAAAGTTAAGGACCGAGTGTCCTTAACTTTTGAAATTGAAACGTGAAGTTCAGGACTGAGTGTCCTTAACTTTAGAACTTGAAACTTGAAGTTCAGGACCAAGTGTCCGTAACTTTTTAACTTGAAACTATAAGTTAAGGACCAAGTGTCCTTAACTTTTAAACTTGAAATTTGAAGTTCAGGACTTATTGTCCTTAACTTTTCAACTTGAAATTTAAGTTAAGGACTGTCTGTCCTTAACTTTTTTACTTAAAACTTGAAGTTCAGGATCAAGTGCCTCGAACTTTTCAACTTGTAATTGTAAGTCCTAATCTTTAGTGCTAATATTGTATGTTCATTTTCCTTCTTTGTAGTGTGCTAATGGAAGGAGATCGTGTGTTCGACTTTGATATTTGGCGTAATTTAATGATCTATTCGAGAGGAGATTTATAGTATAAGGAAACAATCAAAACTTTTTTGTCAAATAGGCAGTGGAAGAAGTTGAGGGATGGTATTCTCGGAAATGTTTTTCGGTTACGAAGTTTGATGTTCTGTGGTAAACTTATTCAATGTGTATTGCTTTCAGGAATTGTGAATAATGACCCTGATTCAATGACTTTCAAAGTTTTTGACCATGAAATTAAGTTTACACGTGAAACATTTCATATAATTACTGATTTGAAGAGTTATTCTTCACTGGACATCAAAGGTTTGCATGAAAAAGAGAATAGGCTTTCGAAAGTCTATTTCCCCGGAAAGGATAGGATTGAGTTAGGTGACTTTTTTAATTTTACTACTAATCACCCAAATGGTGTAGTTGTATCATTTGTAGGCAGCGATGATGGTGCTGTGAAGTTGGCAACAATTTTTTTTATTAAATCTGTTTTGATAGGGAAACTGAAGAATAGGAATGTGTTCGAGTAGATAATGAAAATTGTAGATGATGATGAACTCTGCTCTTCTTTCAACTGGGGTTTTCATTCTTATGAAACATTTTTAAAATTATTGAAGAGTTGTTTGAAGCCAATGTGAATGAGAAAAAGAAAGAGAAAGATAAAGATAAAGACAAGAACATTTACACTATACTTGGCTTTCCTTTTGCTTTTTGTGTTTGGATTATGGAAGTATGGCCTATTTTACAGGAAAAACAATTTGTGAACTTCCGAGAATGTGGTTTTCTTCGGATGTTATATTATTCAGAAATGAAACCTCCAAAGTATGACGCTCTGAGTAAAAAATACTTCCATAATGAAAATGTAAGTTAATCTAATTACTAGCTATTTTTTTTGTTTCATTGTTTTAATTCTGAAAACTTATGTTTTTTTGTTATATAATAGTTGTATAATCTGATCGAGGTGGCACCATTTATTCCTATTGAAGAAGATACAGAGCCTATCACTGTGCATGAGCCAATTTCTCAATATCAAAGCTCAATGCCTTCTTCCACACAATTTGATGAAGCCATGCTTAAGGAAATTGTTAAAGTATGTTTTCTGCCTTTGAATAACATTAGTTTTTTATTTGATTATTTTTTTCTTAAGAGACTTTTTTATTTTTATGGTTTTTAATTCAGAGATTATCAGAGAGTTTTAAAAAATATCTGCGTGTTGAAGTTACTAGAATAGGTAAAAAATATCTATATCAGAAAAAAGAGATTCAAAATGATATCAATGTAATATCATTAATTTCAGTTAGTCTAAGTTCATGACCTTGTGTCCTTAACTTTTGAAGTTGTAACTCAAAGTTAAGGACTGTCTATCCTTAATTTTTTTTTACTTATAAGTCTAAGTTCAGGACCATCTGTCCTGAAATTTTGAACTTGAAACTTGAAGTTCAGGACCATTGTCCTTAACTTTTGAACTTGGATTTCAAAGTTAAGGATTGTCTGTCCTTAAATTTTGAACTTGAAAGTTGAAGTTAATGGCCTATTGTCCTTAACTTTTGATTTTGTAACTATAAGTTAAGGACTGCTTGTCCTTAACTTTTGAACTTGAAACTTGAAGTTTAGGACCAAGTGTCCTTAACTTTTGAATTTGTAAGTCTAAGTTCAGGACCATCTGTCTTGAACTTTTGAACTTGAAACTTGAAGTCCAGGACCAAGTATCCTTAACTGTTCAATTTGAAACTTGAAGTTCAAGACCAAGTGTCCTTAACTTTTTAACTTGGTATTCAAAGTTAAGGACTGCATGTCTTTAACTTTTGAACTTATTATTCTAAGTTAAGGACTATTTATCTTTGACTTCTTTACTTGTAACTTGAAGATTGTGATTATCTGTCCTTAACTTTCTAACTTAGTTTCTTTCACGGGAATTAAAGAAAAGTCTAGGATAAAAAATTGATACTTTGTTGAAGATTTATGTGAAACCTGATGAAAGAAACATAAACAGAGAATCTAGTTTTCCAATTACTAAAGATGGAGTTGATGATCATTGTGATGGTAAAGAACCTACTGGTACAATTAACAAAGATGCAGATGGTGATGAATGTGATGATATAGATGTGCATGCAGAAGTTTAGTTAGTTTAAGTTCATGACCTTGTGTCCTTAACTTTTGAAGTTGTAACTCAAAGTTAAGGATTGTCTGTCCTTAACGTTTTTTACTTATAAGTCTAAGTTCAGGACCATCTGTCCTGCATTTTTGAACTTGAAACTTGAAGTTCAGGACCATTGTCCTTAACTTTTGAACTTGGATTTCAAAGTTAAGGATTGTCCGTCCTTAAATTTTGAACTTGAAAGTTGAAGTTAATGGCCTATTGTCCTCAACTTTTGATTTTGTAATGTCAAGGACTGCTTGTCCTTAACTTTTGAACTTGAAACTTGAAGTTTAGGACCAAATGTCCTTAATTTTTGAACTTGTAAGTCTAAGTTCGGGCTCATCTGTCCTGAACTTTTGAACTTGAAACTTGAAGTCCGGGACCAAGTGTCCTTAACTTTTGAATTTGAAACTTAAATTTCAGGACCAAGTGTCCTTAACTTTTTAAGTTGGTATTCAAAGTTAAGGACTGTATGTCCTTAACTTTTGAACTTATTACTCTAAGTTGAGGACTATTTGTCCTTAACTTCTTTATTTGTAACTTAAAGATTATGACTATCTGTCTTTAACTTTCTAACTTAGTTTCTTTCACTGGAATTAAAGAAAAGTCTAGGATAAAAAATTGATACTTTGTTGAAGATTTATGTGAAACCTGATGAAAGGAACATAGAGAGAGAATCTAGCGTTGCAATTACTAAAGATGGAGTTGATGATCGTTGTGATGGTAAAGAACCTACTGGCACAATTAACAAAGATGCAGATGGTGATGAATGTGATGATATAGATGTGCATGCAGAAGTTCAGTATGAAAGCGATTATAGAGATGCACATCTAGATGATGAAACTGATATCGACACTAAAATTGGGAAAGTTTAGATATAGATTTTGAATTTTTTTCATTGAAATTATATTCAATAGCGTAATATATATAAACTTTTTTGTGATTACAAATATTTCTAGAATCTATTATTGTAATGGAAGTTCAAGATGTAGTAGAATGTCAAGACCAGGAAAATCCAAAAATGACAGGAGTAACAGAAAAAAAATTATAAATGTGGAGTGCATTCTCAGGATTTAGAAAGTCCATTGGAAACAAGTGTCAGTGAGATTGTATGCAAATGTTTAGAAGGAACATATGATATGTTTACACCTCTCATATAAAGAGAAATTTGGGGTTCAAAATTATGCCAATCAAGGTTAGATGAAATTTTCATGATATGTTGAATGTTAGTTTTAGTGAACTATTAGAACGTGTATTAATTGTAAATGTTACAGAATCTTTTGAAGTTGCAAGGAAAGAAGCTGGAATGGAGTATCAAGAGAAAAGTGGAGTACAATCTCAAGACCTAGAAAATATCGAAGGAACAAGCATAAGTGAGATTGTTTCAAATGCATAAATGGAATTTTTGATCTCTCTGCACCTCGCTTTCTTACCGACAATATTGGAAGCCAAGAATAGTGAAGATAATGATTTAACTGGGATGATCTTGACTATTACAAATAATTAGACATTCTTTTTTAATTTTATACATGTTTGTTTTGATCAAATATTAGTAACAAGTAATAATTGTGTTAGCTCTTGTAGATATTTTACAGAATCTTGTGAACTTGCAACTGAAGAACAAATGCAAGATAAAGAAAATGTGTAGTTGAAAGATAAAGAAAATGTAACCAATATGTCAGCTCAGTTGCCTGTTTAAAAAATACTAGAAGGCAATGTGAACAAGATAGGTATTGATTATGTCCTAAATATTTTACTCATAATTGAAAATGCAAGTACAAATCAAAAATAATGTTCTTAGTTTTAGTCTCTTTATTTGACGCATTGCAGCAAACATATATATATATATATATATATATATATATATATATGTATATATATATATATATGTATATATATATATATATATATGTATATATATATATATGTATCTATATATATGTATGTATATATATATATGTATCTATATATATATATATGTATATATATATATATATATATGTATATGTATATATAACCAGAAAGAGAGATCGTACGTGTGTCGTAAAATAATTAAAATAATAATAAAGTAAGAATAAAGAAAATAAATGCCTTGAGAATTATCAAAACCTTATCATCAAGTACAAAGCTACTATCTGAAAGTCCAAGGAAGAATATTTTGCTACTGATTTTCTAATTATACAATTTGTATGGATTCTTTCTTACACTGTTATCATCAACATATATATCAGTTTGTCCCCTGAAAATTTTGAAAATATCAAAGATAGAAGTTAGTCCTCAACTTAGACTTTCAAGATGAAAAGTTAAAAACACTTGGTCCTGAAGTTTGAGTTTCAAGCTGAAAAGTTAATGACGCTTGGTCCTGAAGTTTGAGTTTAAAGTTCAAAAGTTAAGGACACATGGTCCTGAACTTAGACTTACAAGTTTAAAAGTTCAGGACACTTTGTCCTTAACTTATACTAACAAGTATAAAAGTTAAGGACAGACAGTCCTTAACTTATTGTTTTAACTTCAAAAGTTTAGGAGACTTGGTCTTGAACTTCACCTTTCAAGTTCACACATGGTTTTGAACTTAAAGTTTCAACTTCAATAGTTGAGGACACTTAGTCTTGAACATAGACTTACAAGTTCAAAAGTTAACGACACATGGTCCTGAACTTAGACTTACAAGTTCAGGATACTTTGTCCTTAACTTAGACTAACAAGTATAAAAGATAAGGACAAGCAGGCCTTAAGTTATAGTTCCAGCTTCAAAAGTTAAAGGCAATTGGTCATGAAATTCAAGTTTCAAGTTCATACATGGTCTTGAATTAGACTTTCAACTTCAAAAGTTGATGACACTTGGACCTGAACTTAGACTTACAAGTTCAAAAGTTAAGGACACATGGTCCTGAACTCTGTCTTACAAGTTCAAAAGTTCAGGATACTTGGTCCTGAACTTTGAATTCCAAGTTGAAAAGTTAAGGACACTTGGTCCTTAACTTTGATTTCCAAATTCAAAAGCTAAGGACATTTAGTTATAAAATTAGAATTACAATCGTAGAAGTTAACGACACTTAACTTTAGGAATTTCAATATCAATACACTTTGTCCTAAATTTAAAATTACAGGTTAAAGACACGAATTTAAGCAATTAACTGATAATGAAATACATTAAGGGACTTACTGTTTTTTGCAACCTTTCTTTTTCTCCTTGTCCAACCACCCAATGATTCAATAAATTTGCATTATCTTTGGCATAATGAAGAATGCATCTACGAGTATATGTTGATTTTATCCAGCACTAACTCTTGCGAGTATTTTCATTGTGTGCCATCGATGTTCCTGTTTTTCTTTCCTAGTCAAAATGACATTTCAACTACTAACTAAGCTTCTTGTTCCTTTTGCCTTGACGAAGCTCTTCTTCAACATTTCTTTTAACCTTCATAGAAAAACCCCCATCAATGCTCATTTGTATACTTAGAGGAGTAGGAGTAAGAATAGAAAATGACGGACCATCATAACCAGTACTATCTCTCTTTCTTTTCCAAGTATATTGGTTAAGAGCTTTATCTTTTTTTTCTTTGCAGACAACAATATATATATATATATATATATATATATATATATATATATATATATATATATATATATATATATATATATATATATATATATATATATATATATATTTGTATTTTCAAGTCGTCAAATAAAAAGACAAAAACTAAGAACATTATTTTTGAAATGTACTTGTATTTTCAATTATGAATATAATATTTAGGACACAGTCAGTACATGTCTTGTTCACACCGTCTTCTTGTATTTTTTCAACAGACAATTGAGTTGACATATTGGTTGCATTTTCTTTATCTTCCAATTGCACATTTTCTTGATCTTGCAATTGTTCTTTAGTTGTAAGTTCACAATATTCTGCAAAATATTTACAAGAGCTAATACAATTAGTACTTGTTACTAATCTTTGATTAAAACAAATATGTATAAATTAAAAAATTGTCTAACCGTTTGCAATTGTCATGATCTTCCCAGTTAAATCATTATCTTCACTAGCATTTTCTTGGATTCCAATATTATTGGTAAGAGAGCGAGGTGTAGAGAGATCACATGTTCCATCTATGCATTATAAACAATCTCACTTATGCTTGTTCCTTCTGTATTTTCTAGGTCTTGAGATTGTATTCCACTTTTCTCTTGATACTCTTCTCCAGCTTCTTCCGTTGCATCTTCAAAAGATTCTGTAGCATTTAAAATTAATACTCATTCTAATAGTTCACTAAAACTAACATTCAACATATCATGAAAATTTCATCTAACCTTGATTGACATAATTTTGAACTCTAATTTTTTTTATATGAGAGAGCTGTGGTCATATCATATGTTCCTTCTAAACATTTGCATACAATCTCACTGAATGGACTTTCTAAATCCTGAGATTGCACTCCACATTTATAATTTATTTTCATTACTCCTGTCTCTTTTGAATTTTCCTGGTCTTGACATTCTATTATATCTTGAACTTCCACTCCATTAATAGATTTTACAAATATTTGTAATCACAAGAAAAAATTATATGTATTACGCTATTGAATATAAATTTCAACGAAAAAGATTCAATATCTATATCTAACCTTTCCCAATTTCAATGCCGATATCAGTTTCATCATCTAGATGTGCATCTCTATAATTGCTTTCAGACTGAACTTCTGCATGCACATCTATATCATCACATTCATCACCATCTGCATTTTTGTTAATTGTGCCAGTAGGTTCTTTACCATCACAATGATTATCAACTCCATCTTTTGTAATTGGAACACTAGATTCTCTCTCTATGTTTCTTTCATCAGGTTTCACATAAATCTTCAACAAAGTATCAATTTTTTATCCTAGACTTTTCTTTAATTCCAGTGAAAGAAACTAAGTTAGAAAGTTAAAGACAGAAGTCATAATCTTTAAGTTACAAGTAAAAAAGTTAAGGACAAATAGTCCTTAACTTAGAGTAATAAGTTCAAAAGTTAAGGACATGCAGTCCTTAACTTTGAATACCAACTTAAAAAGTTAAGGACACTTGGTCCTGAACTTAAATTTTCAAATTGAAAAGTTAAGGACACTTGGTCCTAAACATCAAATTTCAAGTTCAAAAGTTAAGGACAGACAGTCCTTAACTTATAGTTACAAAAAAGTTAAGGATAATAAGTCATTAAATTCAATTTTCAAGTTCAAAAGTTAAGGATAGACAATCCTCACTTTGAATTTTAAGTTCAAAAGTTAAGGACAATTGTCCCGAATTTCAAGTTTCAAGTTCAAAAATTCAGTGCAGATGGTCCTGAACATAGACTTACAAGTAAAGAAGTTAAGGATATGCAGTCCTTGACTTTGAGTTACAAGTTCAAAAGTGAAGGGCACAAGGTCCTGAACTTAGACTAACTAAAATTAATGATATTACCTTCATATCATTTTGAATCTTTTTTTCTGATACAAATATTTTCTGATATATTCTAGTAAATTCTGCATGCAGATTCTCTTTAAAGCTCTCTGATAATCTCTGAATCAAAAACCATAAAAATAAAGGAGCCTCTTAAGTAAAAAAAAATAATCAAATAAAAATCTAATGCTATTCAAAAGCAAAAAACCAACTTTAACAGTTTTCTTAAGTATGGCTCCATCAAATTGTGTGGAAGAAGGCATTGAGCTTTGATCGTGAGAAAGTGGCTCATGCATACCAATAGGCTCTGTATATTCTTCAATAACAATACATGGTGCCACCTCGATCAATTTATTCAACTATTATATAACAAATAAACATAAGTTTTCAAAACTAAAATAAATAAATAAAAACAATAGTTAATAATTAGATTAACTTACATTTTCATCATGGATGTATTTTTTACATAGAGAATCATACTGTGGAGATTTCATTTTTGAATAACATTATGTTAATTTTTATGGTGCACCAAATCGTAGGGTACATGGTCCTCTATAAGTTTCTTCTGAGAGTACTTGATAAAGCAATAAGTAAATGAGGCAGAGGATTTTTACGTGAAAAAATCCCACACAAGGGGATCAAAAAATCACAAGTACACCTGTTGGCTTTAAACTTCACTAACTTGTAATCTTACATATTACAAGTCACTTTACAATCCTTCCAATTGCAAAGGATTTACTCAATTAACTTGTGGTACCTTTAACACAAAACACTTTGTGACTATCCTAGTTACAAAGGCTTTTTCTAATTTGTGGTACTATCACCCCAAGCCACTTTGAATTTTACAATTACAAAGACTTTTCTTTATGACTAAACCTAGTCACAACCTAAACTCAAAGAGCTTGAGGATTTACAAGAAGACTACTATTCAGTATGCTTCTAAGAAAGAAATTTAGGAGAGATAGTAAGTGCAATAACAAGGTCATAACTCAATTAGGACAGCAATGATCAATCATTGAGGAACTAGTCTGTAGCAACGTCCAACCTTGTTCATCAAGCTTGAGAGAATGATTTTTTTCTGTTTTTGCTTGATGATTGAACAAGAAACCTTCGATTGATGTCTTTGTATATGGCTTCATTTGGTACATCTTGATCACATCACTTGAAGTTATGTGAGTGCTTTATTTGGTTAGAGAATGAGTGGACTGTTAGTACATTGCAGTACGACCGAAATAGTGCCAGCAGTCACTTCTGTCAGGACATACAAATGAACCATGTCTAGAACATGTCAATGGACTAGGTCCTAGTTGTGTTCCTCTTCTGTAATAGTTGCTTGATGGACTCTCTTCTGCTACGTTCCAGCTGTGCATTTGACCTGTACTTCTGTCAGAGAACCCCAATAGAGCAGGTCCTTGTTGTGTTTCTCTTTATCTTGAATGTGTACAGTCACCGACTTGTGCTTTTGTCATGTGTCCCAATGACTCTTGTACTGCTATATAGGAGACATCATGTTCTTGATTGGTTCCTAGCTTCTGAATCTGTAGCAGTTTATCCTTAGCTGGGATCAGTTCATGTTTGCAGCAATCCAAGTAGGTAAGGTTCCTTTTCTGGTTCTTATCAATAAGTTTTTTAAATCATCAAAATGTAAGGCATGATTGTTTAATATCTATAAATTTTTCCGTTTTTTGACGATGACAAACTTAGACAGTTATAAGTTCAGAACTAAGGCAGCAGAAAACAGTGTCAGAGTGAGTTCCCCCTGAGAAAATGCCCTCAATTCATATAAGAACTAGTTCCCCAATGTGATTCCCCCTGAGTCCATAGCTCCATATCTATATTTTCCCCCTTTTGGCATCATTAAAAAGAATAAAAATACAAAGAAGTTCAATTAAGCTAACTCATGCCACATATGTGCACATAATCATGATAAGGAATAAAATGCAAAGAGGAAGTACTGCACAAAATAAGAGAGGATTTATATTGATAATAAAGAATTTTTTTCTTCATATGCCCCTTCCTTAGAGAGAAGGAAAAGGCAACATTTGGACTTCATCACGGGAGCAGTAGTAAGAGTACATTCCAACCACAGCAAAAAGACAACAAAAAAACATCCATCAATCATCAATGGAAGCAAAAAAACTTCTCGATAGCTGGTCACTGAGGGGAAACCGAGGAAACCTAGGGGGAACTAGGAGGAAAAGGCTTGGACGCTGCAACAAGTGTTTGGAGGATAAGGTCTATTCAAGCGTTGCTCGACTTTTGCTCGTTGAGCAGTTCAGTTTTCACGTTCTCAACTTGTGCCCTGAGATCAACATTTTCTTGGGTTAAGCAAATCACTTCATCATTCGAAAAAGGAACCACTCGAGCTTGCTGACCTTCCAGGATAGCATTCCTGGTCTTAATCTACGTATCTCCTCGGTTTCGTTGTCTTGGGCATTAATGAGGTAAGACACATTTGAAGTGCTTCGTAAACCCCCATACTTCTCAATACACTCACAGTCTTCCAGGTTTATCTGTGAGAATGTCTGCTTATGGGTCCTTACTTTACCTGTTCCTACTGGAACCTCAAAGTGTTTGAATACTTGTATGAGCAAGAATCCATTGGGAAGCCCGTGATTGCCATCTGTGAAATCAACCACTTTCTGCATATGCTCAATCATTTTGGCAAGCAGACTCACAAGGTGAAAATCGTCCAATTGCTCCATAACAAATCAGATTTGGAGGTGATAGATCGACGTTGAGCTCGTGGTAACAGGACTTTGTTAACCAGCTCAAACAACAACTAGTAGACAAGATGGAGTGCTTTCTTATGAACCTGGTCCCCCTTCTGATTAGAATTATCTTTCACGACTGCACTTCAAAAGTTGTATTGACACATATCTCTCACACTAGATACCCCTGCAATAGGAACCTGTAGAATTTCCCCAAGCAATTTCACGTCAAACACAATATCCACTCCATTTACTAAGGCACACACATGGTCAGTATCTACTGGAAAGAGACTGGCGAAGAAACTTTGAACTTCCTCCTCATACACGTTAGGAGCGTCAATGTAGAACAGCTGTGTCCATTGCTGAAACTCTACTATTTCTAGAAGCTGACACATTGTTGCCATTTTAGAGATTGTTCGGTCAAACATGTGGCCCAACAAAACCTTTTGATGCCTTATCCGCTTAGATCCAAGGCAGATGTCACTTCTGGTTTTCTTCCCATAACTGGTTTCTTCAAGTGTTTCCCATTTGCGTTTCTTATATTTTTCCCCACTGGCTTTTCTCTTCCCTGTTGACTTGATAAGAATGTCCTCATCACTTACTGCCTCCTTTATCATGGACTTAGAAGTAGAACCTTTTTCCATGAAAGCACTCTCAGCTCTTTTCGAGGACCGTCTGACAAGGGAACCAGGTTCCTCAAGTGTTCCTTCCTCTACCTCCACCACAGAGATGACTTCCTCATTAACAGGTATACCATCTTTTACCAACTTTCTTCTTTTTTTCTTGCTACTTTTCTTGCTCTTTTGAACTGCAGAGTCATAGGCCACTTTGACTTTAAGCCTGGTAGTCGGTCGCTTAAGTTTAGACTCAGGGGTGGTGACAACTCTTCACTTACTGTTGAAAGTGTCTAGGACTATGTTGTGTAGGTCGTCCTCATCACTGGATCGCATCTCAGGTGCTTGAATTTCCAGGGGCACATCATTGAAAGCATGTACAACACTTTCCTGGGGGTGAGAGTCCTGACCTGGGTCCTCCATAGAGGGATTAGGTTCCTCAAATGATACCCCAGTAGTGTATAGCGCTGCTTCCCTTTCAACATCCATAATGGCCCCTTCTACCATCAAGCTATATGACTCATGTTTCTGAGAAAGAACTTTATGCAATATTAAATCGGCGTAGGCCAAAAAGACCGTCTTTTATTCTTCAACCAGTGCTTCCACAACCATAGAGTCAACGGTAATAACGGTGGTTCCCTCTGTTAACTCAGTTGAGATAAAAGAGTTTTCCATCTGTTCGTGTTCAGTGGAGAGGTCAGCCTCTAGAGGCATCAATCTAGGAGTCTGAGTCCGATATGCGGAGTCGTTATCCCTATCTTTTCCCCAACTCAGGTACTTCTTTCCTATGTCTGTTCGAGGACGAACAATTATTTTAGAGGTCGAGGATGTGATGATGTGTTTAAATTAATTCTATGTTTTCGAGGCCTTGAAATCCTCTTTTAGCCTTGCCTCGACTTGTGTGCGCAGTCTAGGCGCATAGCCAGAAAGCTTAAGTATGACAATTAGTGAAAATTAGTAAAATTTGGCTAGAAAATAAATTAATTTGACTTCAGTCAACGTTTTGGGTAAACGGATCCGGACCTATGAATCAACGGTCCCGGAGGGTCTGTAGGAAAATATGGGACTTGGGGTCTCAGGCCCGAGAATGAATTTTCAAAGGAAATTGTTTTATTAAATTGTTTAAAGAAATTTGAAATAAATTCGCTCGGAACATAATGGTATCAGACCCGTATTTTGGTTTCGGCGCCTGGTAAAAAGGTCTTATATATGATTTAAGATATTTATGTAAAATTTGGTGAAAACGGATGTTGTGTGTCGTGATTCGGACTTGAATTGCTAAATTTGATACTTGATGAAGTTTGAGAAAAGTTTTTGATTTTGAGGTTTGATTCATTATTATTGAGCTTATTTTGGCGATTTCATCGCACAGATAGGTTTGTATAGTGTTGTTGAGTTAGTACATATGTTTGGTTAGGAGCCCCGAGGGCTCGAGTGAGTTTCGGGTAGGTTCCGGAAGGTCTTAGGTTTAATAACACAAATATTTCAGGATTCAAATAGTTATCTGAACCCTCCAGCGCGGTCCGCGGTCGCCTTTGTGCCATGCGTGGAGGAGGGGGCTAGCGCGGTTCGAGGTCACCTTTGTGTTGTGCGCGGTGGGTGTTGTGCGACCGCACTCCATTTTGTGCTGTCTGCACAATGTCACAGGCCCTAAGGTTCCTTGGGTTGTGCGGCCGTGGTCGGCACAGGGGGTCTGTCAGAGGCATAAACAGACAGGATTTCATTTATTTTTTTATTTTTTTCAAAACCCTAAAAACACAAGAGGCGATTTTTCAAACGACCTTTCTTCTCCAAATCAATTGTAAGTCATTTTTAACTAGTGTTCTTCAATCATTAACATTTTTTATCATGATTTCAACTTTAGATCAATGATTTTCATGGCGAAAATTGGGTGTTTTGGATAGAACTTAGGTTTTTCAAAAATTGGGGATTTGGACCTCGATTTGAGGTCAGATTTCCAAAAACAAGTTATATATTAGAGTTCGTGAGGGAATGGGTAATCGGGTTTTGGTTCAAACCTCAGGTTTTGACCACATGGGTCTAGGGGCAATTTTGACCTTTTGGGTAAAACTTTAGAAAACTCATTTTCATGCATTCAAATTGATTCATTTAGCATTTATTGATGTAATTAAGTAACTTTTGGCTAGATACAAGCGAATTGACGGTGGAATCAAGGGGCAAAGCTATAATTGAAACTTGAGTTTTTGCTGAGGCATCGATGTAAGTGTTCGGTCTAACCCTAGCTTGAGGGATTAAGAGTTGAGTCCTATTTGCTACTTGCTTCTTGTTGAGTACGATGTATAGGCATGGTAACGAGTATCTATACGTTGGTGTCGAGCATGACCATGAGTCCTAAATTGATATTTGTTGTATTCTTAAATAAACCTATGAATGCTTTAGTAGATGAACTCTCGATAATGAGTAAATACTTGGTTTATTTTCGTGAAAGTTACTCAAAATTGAGAAATTGTGATAACTGAAATGAGTAGGAGTTGAGTTAAGATTAGTTATTGCTGATTTTCCCTTGTCGAGACGTATATGTACTTATACTGTTGAATTCCCTTGTCGGGATTGTCTAGTTCATCGTTTATCCCTTGCCGGGACTGTTACTAAGATTACTGTTGATATTATATATGGTTCGGGTTGCGCTCCACACCGTGTTGCATACCGCAACAGATAATATATTGGATCGGGTTGCACGCCACAACAGATAAAATATTGCATCAGGTTACACTCCGCAACAAATAATATATTGGATCAGGTTGCACTTTGCAATAGCTGTATATATACATATGTGGATCGGGTTGCACGTCCCGCAACAATATTAAATGATAAGGGACCAGGTTGCGCGCTGCAACAATAGTGTTATTGTTGTGTTGTAGATATTGAACTGTCTTTCCATAAACTATTTAATTTCTGTTGGATTTGAGATGTTTCCCTGCAGCATATGCCCATCTCATTTAAACTGTTTATTCCTATTTATTTTCCTCCATATAATATACAGCCGTACATATTTATCTGGAGTCTGGTCCTAGCCTCGTCATTACCTCGTCGAGGTTAGGCCAGGCACTTACCAGCATATGGGGTCGGTTGTGATGATACTACACTCTGTGCTCCTTTGCATAGATCCAGATACCGGACAACAACAGTAGCTCGGGAGCCAACCTTCAACCCACCGAGACATTGAGGTACCCTTGCAGGCCTCCGCAGGCTCGGCATCTCCTCTATCTTTATTTATGTTCTGTTATCCCATGTATTCGAGATAGCCAATGTTACTTTCTTCAAACGGTTGTATGTAGTAAATCTTAGTAGTCCGTGAATGATGTGACACCAACTTTTCGGTAGAGGCATATGTGGATTCTCTTATCATTTTGGTTCATTTTCTCTAAGTCTTCCGCTAAATATCATATCACGCTGTTATTCAGACATTTATTGCTTGTTACTAATTAGTTAAAAAGGAAATTAAGAATAAAGGAGTTTAAAGATTTTAAGTCTGTGGCTTTCCTAGCTTCTACGAGTAAGCACCATCACGACTCTTGATGGTGGGAAATCTGGAGCGTGACAAGTTGGTATCAGAGCTCTAGGTTACATGGGTCTGACAGTTCACGGACAAGCTTAGCAGAGTATGAGGGATCGGTACGGAGACGTCTGTATTTATCCCCCCAAGGGCTACAGAGTTAGGAAAACTTCATATTTATTCTTTCCTATCGTACGGTTTGGTTTCTCAATGCTAATTGAATTTCTACTTTGTTCTCTGGCAAACAACGAGAACACGCGCTTTCTCATCTACCGATCAGCAGATCTAGCCCCCTGCAGCAGCTCTCATGAGGGGCAAAGTGTGAGGCCGAGGTCGTTCTAGAGGTCAAGATAGGGGCAAAATTCAACCCAGGGCAGCTACACCCATAGTGGAGCATCAGGTTGATTTTGATGACGAGGTTCCATCCGCAATAGTTCCAGTAGGCCTGCTCAGGTCTAAAAGGTGTTTATTGCTAACCCAATTCTTCAAGATGCTCTGGTCCGTCTAGTGGGCCTTATAGAGGGTGTCATCAGGGCAGGTTTACTTCCCGTAGCACCAACCGTCTCTCAGGCTGGAGGAGGAGCCCAGACTCCTACTACTCGCACGCCGGAGCAGGTAGCTCCCCTGTTTCAGATCCAGCGGCTCAGCTAGTTGGGGCAGTTTAGCCAGTTGCGATAGCTCAGACTGGCGATGGTGTAGCCATGTTTGCTGATGCCTTGTGGAGGTTGGACAGGTTCAACAAGCTCTTCACTACTACCTTTAGCGGTGCATCTACTGAGGATCCCCAGGATTATCTGGACAATTGTCACGAGGTTCTTCGGAATATGGATATTATTGAGACCAATGGGGTTGACTTTGCTATATTTCCCTTGTCTGGATCCGCCAAGATTTTGTGGAGGGATTATTGCTTAACTAGACCGGTAGGATCGCCAACCTTGACCTGGGAGCAGTTCACACAACTATTTTTGGAGAATTTTGTCCCTGTTAAACAGCGAGAGGCCTATTAGAGACAGTTCGAGCTCCTTAGGGATCTATGACTGTCACCCAGTACGAGACCAGATACATAGATTTTGTTCGCCATGCCCTTATTATACTTCCCACTGAGAGGGAGAGAGTGAGACGATTAATTGATGGACTCATTCAGCCGATTCATCTCCAGATAGCTAGAGAGGCAGGGAGTGAGATACCCTTCTAGGAGGCGACCAATGTGGCCTGAAGAGTTGAGATGGTACTATCACAGGGGGGTAGTCATGGAGCAGACGAGAGACCTCGTCATTCAGGGAGATTAAATGGTACTTTGTCTGGAGGTATTGATTCATATGGTAGAGGCCATCCTTCTAGGCCCTTTCAGTAAGCTCTTCGGGTTTCTCACGGTGCTTCGGGTAGCCGTGGTCCTCAAATGCAGTATTCTAATCTGCAGCCTTATAGTGCACCACTGATTTAGAGTTTCTGGGGTGTTCATTCAGGTCGCCAGGGTTAGTCTCAGTTTCCTCACTCGCAGTATTTAGGTGGATGTTATGTCTGTGGTGAGTATGGTCATATCCTGAAAGGTTGCCCGAGGCTGGTAGGTACTCAGTCGCAGCAGCAGGGTCCTCGTGCTATGGTTCTGACACCAGATGTTCCACAGACTGCCCAGCCAGCAAGAGGTGGGGGTAGGGGTGCTAGAGGTGGAGGTAGAGGATTTAGAGGTGGAGGCCAACCAGCAACAGGTCGTCCAACGGACGATGTTCAGGGTGGGGCCCAGCCCCGATGTTATGCTCCTCAACCCAGGCCCAAGGCTGAGGCTTCAGATGCAATTATCACAGGTACTGTTATGGTTTGTGATAGAGGTGCTTTAGTTTTAATTTATCGAGGGTCTTCAAACTCGTATGTGTCATTTTATTTTGCACCATATCTGGTTATGCCCAATAATTCATTGAGTGTCCCTATTTATGTGTGTACACCGGTGGGTGATTCTATAGTGGTAGATCGAGTCCGTAATTCTTGTGTAGTTGTGATTCAGGGTCTTGAAACTCGTGTAGATTTGTTGCTTCTATACATGGTTGACTTCGATGTAATATTGGGGATAGATTGGTTATCACCTTACCAAACTATCTTGGACTATCATGCCAAGACTATAACCCTAGTTTTACCGGGTATGCCTCATTTAGAGTAGAGATGGACTCCTAGTTATTCTACCCGTAATGTTATCTCGTATGTTAAGGCTCAACGTATGGTCGAGAAGGGGTGTTTGGCCTATTTGGCATATTTTCGTGATTCTAGTGCTGAAGTTCCCTTTATTGATTCTGTGCCTGTTGTTAGTGAGTTTCCTTAGGTTCTCCTTTGAGAACTGCCGGGTATGCCACCCGACAGGGATATTGACATCTGCATTGATTTGGTTCCAGGAACCCAGCCCATTTCTATTCCCCCGTATCATATGGCCCTGCTTGAGTTGAAAGAATTGAAGGAACAATTGTAAGACTTGCTTGAGAAGGGTTTCATTAGGCCAGTGTTTCGCCTTGGGGTGCGCCGGTGTTGTTTGTTACGAAGAAGGATGGGTCGATGAAAATGTGTATTGATTACCTGCAGTTGAACAAGGTTACAATCAAGAATAAGTATCCATTGTCGAGGATCGATGATTTATTTGACCAACTTCTGGGTTCCAAGGTATTTTCAAAGATTGATATGAGATCCTGCTACTATCAGTTGAGGATTAGGGCATTCGATGTCCCAAAGACAGCTCTCCGCACTCCGTACGAGCATTATGAGTTCCTAGTTATGTCATACGGGTTGACAAATGCCCCAGCAACTTTTATGGATTTGATGAACTGAGTGTTCAGGCCTTATTTGGATTTATTCCTGATAGTCTTCGTTGATGATATATTGATATATTCCCGCAGCGATGAGGAGCACAAGCAGCACCTTAGATTGGTTCTTCAAACTCTGAAGGATAGTCAGTTATATGCTAAGTTCCCGAAATGCAAATTCTTGTTGAGTTTAGTTGCATTTATGGGTCATTTTGTATCAGCAGAGGGTATTCAGGTTGATCCAAAGAAGATTGAGGATGTCAAGAACTGGCATAGATCATCATCAACTACAGAGATTCGGAGTTTCTAAGGATTGGCAAGCTACTATCGACGATTCATGGAGCCCCGATGACTAGGTTGACCTAGAAGGGTGCCCAATTCAGGTGGTCGGAGGAGTGTGAGGCTAGCTTTCCCATAGGTTGGTTTTGCCCATAGGTTCAAAGCCTTATACAGTCTATTGTGACACTTTTCGCATTGGACTTGGTGCAGTGTTGATGCATGATAACAAAAACATTGCCTATGCTTCGCGACAATTGAATATTCATGAGAAGGACTATCTGGTTCATGATTTGGAGTTAGCAGCCATAGTTCACGCATTGAAGATTTGGAGGTATTATCTTTATGGCGTAGCATGTGAGGTATTCACAGATCACAAGAGTCTTCAGTACTTGTTCAAGCAAATGAGTTGAATTTAAGGCAGTGGAGATGGTTGGAGTTGTTGAAAGACTATGATATCACCATTCGATATCATCTGGGAAAATCCAATGTAGTGGCCAGTGCTTTGAGTAGGAAATCAGCTATATGGACAGTCTTGCTTATATTCCTGTGGGGGAGAGACCACTTGCTTTGGTTGTTCAGGCCTTAGACAATCAGTTCGTGAGACTGGATTTTTTGAGCCCAGTCGTGTGTTAGCTTGCACGGTCGATCATTTTTCATTATTGGAACGTATTCGTGATTGGCAGCATGATGATCCCCATTTGTGTGTCTTTAGAGACACAGTGCAGCGCGAGGTGCCAAACAGGTTACCTTATATTATGATGTAGTTTTAAGATTGCAGGGTCGAGTTTGTGTGCCTAATATGGATGGGATCCGAGAGTTAATTTTAATGGAGGCCCATAGCTCTCGATACTTTATTCATCCGGGTGCTGCGAAGATGTATCAGGATTTTCAACAATATTATTGGTGGCGTAGAATGAAGAAGGATATCGTTGCATATATGGCGCGGTGTTTGAATTGTAGCAGGTTAAGTATGAGCATCAGAGGTCTAGTGGATTGTTTTAGAGGATTAAGCTTCCTAAGTGGATGTGGGAGCGGATCACTATGGACTTCGTTACTGGACTCCCGCAGACTCGGAAGAAATTCAACGCAGTATAGGTCATTGTTGATAGGTTGACAAAGTCAACACATTTCATTCCTATGGCAGTATCCTATTCTTCTGAGATGTTAGCTGAGATCTATATCTGGGAGATTGTTCGCCTTCATAGTGTGCATGTATCTATCATTTCAGACTGAGGTACGCAGTTTACTTCGTGTTTCTGGAGATTAGTTCACCGAGAATTGGGTATGCGGGTTGAGTTGAGCACAAAATTTCATCCCTAGATAGACGGACAATCTAAGCAGAATATTCAGATATCGCCTCCAAGCTTGTGTCATTGACTTTGGAGGCTCGTGGGATCAGTTTTTGCCTTTAGCGGAGTTTGCCAACAGCAACAGCTACCAGTCGGGTATCTGGATGGCTCCTTTTGAGGCTTTATATAGTAGACGGTATCGGTCTCTGGTTGGATGGTTTGAGCTGGGTGAGGCTCGGTTGTTGGGTACGTATCTAGTTTAGGAGACCTTGGACAAGGTCAGGATCATTCAGGATAGGCTTCGTACAGCTCAGCCCAGGCAAAAGAGTTATGCAGACCGCAAGAATCGAGCTGTGGCTTTCATGGTCGGCGAGTGGGTATTGCTTCGAGTGTCGCCTATGAAGGGTGTGTGAGATTCGGGAAGAAGGGCAAGCTTACCCATAGGTTCATTGGTCTATTTGAGATTCTTGACCGAGTGGGAGAGGTAGCTTATAGACTTGTATTGCAGCTGAGCTTATCATTCGTGCATCCAGTGTTTTATGTGTCCATGCTTTGGAAATATCACGGCGATCCATCCCACGTGTTAGATTTCAGCACTGTGCAGTTGGACAAGGACTTGTCTTATGAAGAGGAGTCGGTAGCTATTCTAGACCGACAGATTCGTCAATTGAGATCAAAGAGTTTACCTTTTGTTCGTGTTCAATGGAGTGGTCAGCCTACAGAGGCATCTACCTGGGAGTTCAAGTCTGATATGAGGAGTTGTTATCCCCATCTTTTCCCCGACTCAGGTACTTCCTTCCTATGTCTGTTTGAGGATGAACAATCATTTTAGAGGTGGAGGATGTGATGACCCAAAAGGGCATCACTTATGTTTGAATAAAATTATGTGTTTACAAGGCCTTAAAAACCTTTTGGCCTCGCCTCGACTTGTGTGCAGTCCGGGCGCGTTGCCGGAAAACTTAAGTATGAAAATCTGTGAAAAATGATAAAATTTAGCTATAAAATAAATTAATTTGACTTTAGTCAACGTTTTGCATAAGCGAACCCGAACCCGTGATTCGACAGTCCCGGGGGGTCCGTAGGAAAAAATAGGACTTGGGCGTATGCCTAGAATAGAATTTCGAGGTCCCAGGCCCGAGAAATGAATTTTTAAGGAAATTATTTAAGAAATTTGAAATGAAATTCGCTTGGACATGATGGTAACGAGCCTATATTTTTGTTCCGACACCCGGTACAGTTCTTATGTATGATTTAAGATATTTCTGTAAAATTTGGTGAAAACGGATGTCGTTTGACATGTTTCGAACTTGAATTGCTAAACTGAATACTTGATGAAGTTTGAGAAAAGTTCTTGATTTTGAGGTTTTATTCATTGTTATTGAGGTTATTTTGGCTATTTGATCGCACATATAGGTTCATATAATATTATTTTGTTAGTACGTATGTTTGGTTAGGAGCTTTGAGGGCTCGGGTGAGTATCGGGTAGGTTCTGGAAGGTCTTAGGCTTAATAACACAGATATTGCACGATTCAGAGAAAATTTGAGTTCTCTGAACCCTTCAGCGTAGTCCGCAGTCGCCTTAGTGCAGTGCGCGGAGGATGGGACAAGCGCGGTCCGCGGTCGCCTTTGTGCGGTGCACGGTGGGTGTTGTGTGGCCGCACTCCATTTTGTGCGGTCCGCATTGTGTCACAGGCCCTCAGGTTCCCTAGGCTGTGCGACCGCGATCAGTTTTGTGTGGTCTGCACAGGGGTCTGTCAGCGGCATAAATAGAAGGTATTTTCAATTATTTTTCATTTTTTTCAAAACCCTAAAAACACAAGAGCCAATTTTTCAAATGACCTTTCTTCTCCAAATCAATTGTAAGTCATTTATAACTAGCCTCCTTTAATCATTAACATCTTTTAACATGATTTCAACTTCAAATTAATGATTTTCATGGTAGGAATTGGGTATTTTGGGTAGAACCTAGGTTTTTCAAAAATTAGAGATTTGAACCTCGATTTGAGGTTCGATATCAAAATAAATTATATATTATAGTTCGTGGGGGAATGGGTAATCAGGATTTGGTTCAAACCTTAGGTTTTGACCATGTGAGTTTGGGGTGACCCTTCTGGGTAAAACTTTGGAAAACTCATTTTCATGCATTCAAATTGATTCATTTAGCAATTATTGATGTAATTAAGTAACTTGTGGCTATACACGAGCGAATTGGTGGTGGAATCAAGGGGCAAAGCTATAATTGAAACTTGAGTTTGTGTTCGAGGCATCGAGGTAAGTATTCGATCTAACCCTAGATTGAAGGATTATGAGTTGAGTTCTATTTGTTACTTGCTTCTTGTTGAGTACGATGCATAGGGATGGTGACGAGTATTTATACTTTGGTGTCTAGCATGATCATGAGTCCTAAATTGATACATGTTGTATTCTTAAATGAATCTACCAATGATTAGTAGATGAATTGTCGATAATGAGCAAAGACTTGATTTATTTTTGTGGAAGTTACTTACGATTGAGAAATGGTGATAATTGAAATGAGTAAGAGTTTAGTTGAGATTGGTTATAGCTGATTTTCCCTTGCTGGGACTTACATATATATTTGTATTGTTGAATTCCCTTGTTGGGATGGTCTGGTTCATCATTGATTCTTTGTTGGGACTGTCACTAAGATTATTGTTGATATTATATATGGATCGGGTTGCGCGCCATAACAGTATTTTTATATATATTGGATCGGGTTGCACGCCACAACAGATAACATATTAGATCGGGTTGCAAACCGCATATCAGCTAATATATTGGATCGGGTTGCACGCTGCAACAGATAATACATTGGATCGTGTTGCACGTCGCAACAGATAATATATTGGGTTGGGTTGAACGCCGCAACCGATAATATATTAGATCGGGTTTCACGCCACAATAGATAATATATTGGATCGAGTTGTACGCCGCAACAGATATTATATTAGATTGGGTTGCACGCCACAACAATTGTATATATACATATATGGATCGGGTTGCACGCCGCAACAATATTAAATGATAAGGGACCGGGTTGCACGTCACAACAATAGTATTATTGATGTGTTGTAGATATTGAACTGTCTTTCCATATTCTATTTAATTTCTGTTGGATTTGAGATGTTTCCCTGCAACATGTGCCCATCCCATTTAAACTGTTTATTCCTGTTTATTTTTTCCATATATTATACAGTTGTACATGTTTATCTGGAGTCTGGTCCCAGCCTCGTCACTACCTCGTCGGGTTTAGGCCAGACACTCACCAGCATATGGGTTCGGTTGTGTTAATACTACACTCTGTGCTCTTTTGCACAGATCCAGATACCGGACAACAGTAGTATCTTGGGAGCCAACCTTCAATCCAGCGAGCACCGAGGTAGCCTTGCAGGCGTCCGCAGGCTCGGCATCTCCTCTATCTTTATTTATGTTCTGTTATCCCTTGTATTCGAGACATACAATGTTACTATCTTCAAACGGTTGTATGTAGTAATCTTAGTAGTTCGTGAATGATGTGACACCAGTTTCTGGATAGAGGCAAATGTGGATTCTTTGATCATTTTGGTTCATTTTATCCAAGTCTTCCGGTAAATATCATGTCCTGTTGTTATTTAGACGTTTATCGGTAGTTACTAATTGGTTAAAAAGGAAATTAAGAATAAAGGAGTTTAAAGATTTTAAGTTTGTGGTTTGCCTAGCTTCTACAAGTAGGCGCCATCACGACTCCCGAGGGTGGGAAATCCGGGTCGTGATATTTTGATTCACATGCGATGTTTCATCCATCTCCAATCGTAGGGCAGTTGCCATGGGAGTGTCTGTCACATTTGATACTTCCATGTCAAACCTCTTCAAGAGTTCCCTAATGTATTTTTGCTTACAGATAGAAGTACCTTTTGGAGGCTGTTTTACTTAAAGACCCAAGAAGAAATATAATTTCCTATCATGCTCATTTCAAATTTACTTCCCATAAGTTTTGTAAATTCTTTACACAGAGAGTCAACTGTTGCTCCAAAAAGGAATGATATCATCAACATAAACCTGAATAATGAGCAGGTTCCTTCCTTGTTTCTTCAAGAAGGGAGTGTTTTCAATCTTCCCTCTTTTAAAGCCATTTTCTAAGAGAAATTTTGACAATCCTTCATATTACGCTCGAGGATCCTGCTTTAGCCTATACAGGTTTTTGTCCAACATGAGCACATATTCAGGGTGCTCATGTCTTTCAAACCTAGGGGGTTGCTTCTCATAGACTTCTTCCTTAAATAGTCCATTCAAAAGTACAATTTTGACACCCATTTGGAACAAGATGAATTCCATATGAGAAACAAGGTCAATTAGAACTGTGATGATTTCCATGCGAGCCACTGGAGCAGATGTTTCATCCAGCTTGTTTCTGAAAACGCACCTAGTCCCTATAATGGTTTTGTTTGGGGATCATTCTGAAAGAAGAAGGTATGTTTGGCCCATTCACCTCTATCCTTATCTCAGATACCAGTGGGGTTTCCTGAACTGCATCAGTCACTCTTTCTTCAACTTCAGTGATTTACATAGGGTTTTGTTCAGGATTGATCTGATCATGCACTTGTTCACTAAGTAGCACGCACTATTGACAGCCTCATCCCAAAAATTCTTTCTTTCTACTACTTCATTTTGCTGTGGAGTTCTTCTATCTTTTAACCACCAAAACTATTTTGCCTACCAGTCACAAGGTCAGTAACTGTACATACCTTGGATAAGAACTGCACTGTGTTTCCTTTATTACAACTTTGAGAGACACTCATGAGACTGTACTTGAGTCCACTAACACGGTACAAATTTTCAATAGAGTTACTTCCCAACTTTTCCAACTCCAAGAATGTATTCCCTTTTGTCATTGCCAAAGGGTACACTCCCTCCTTGTTGGGCTTTTAGTGAGAGAAGGTTTGAGGTGTTCCCAGTCATATGTTTTGAACACCCAGTATCCATGAACCATTATTGACCACTTCCCTTCACTATCCCTAGTAGTAACCAAGAGGATGAATAAGAGCTCTCTTAGTCCATGAAGGTAATGTGTGCTTTCTGTGAGGGGAACCTGGTTCGTTTTTTGTGGTCACTGTTTCAGCAACCACTTTATCTTTTGGTACTGACTGATTCTTGTCCTAGGCACCTTCCATAGAGTGCCCAGGGTTCCCCCCTTGGGTACAAGGCCAGTTATCAGATGCAGTGGCGCTCTTGCTATAAGGGTTGTGAAGATTTTTTTTCCTTGGAAACCATGCTCCCTGCCCTTTTTACTGACCAGGTCCACTTTAGAGATTTTTCAAGATCATTCATTACCTTTACTAGACCGGCTTGGAGAAGCTCGTTTTTCTCGATTTCAGCACTCATCCTACTTCTCAAGGCCTTCACCTCTTCTTCAAGCCTAACATATTCCTTACTAACTATCTCCTTTTCTCTTTTAGGGTTTTTAGGTTTTGACTTAGTCAAGGGCTCTATTACTTGTTTCATTTGGTCAGTAGTTTCTCACAAGAGATCACTCTTTTCTTTTTTAAGAGTTTCAATGACTTTCTTTTGATCAGTAATTACAACCACTAAATCTTTTCTAGTATATTCAAATTCTTCTAGTTCTAAGAACAAAGAAGCCTTATCCTCCGCAAGACTACAAAAAGCAGTAATTAAAACATCAGCTAAGCACATGAGTGTTTTTGGAGAGTAGTATTTTAGATTTTTCTGAACATCTCTGAAGTTTACCTCTTCGTTGCCATTGTTTTCATCATTGTCTGATGTTGCCATCAAAGCAAGCGTTGAGTCATATCCAATCTCCTCGCCTTCAACTGCCATCCTAGAACTATCATCAGCATTAGATTTATCTTGTCTTACTTGTGTAGTTCCATCATAACCTTTTTTCAAAACCTCCCATATTTCCTTGGCAGTGTCATATATAGAGATTTTGTCATACTCGTTAGATTCCAAACCATGTAACAAAATTTTCTTGGCACGAGCATTCTTCTTCATTGCTTTCTTGTCTGCTTTAGTGTATTCTCCGTTGTTCTTAATTGGAACAAATGGACCATCACATATAACATTCCAAAGCCCACAATCCTCAACCATGATGAAACCATGAATTCTAGTTTTCCACCACCAATAATGTTTTCCATCAAACATGGGTGGGTGGTATATCGATTCGCCTTCTTCAAAATTTAGTGGAGCCATCATGAGAATTCTTCCTAGGTGTTAACCTGATAGAAGGAACCTGCTCTGATACCAATTGTTAATTTGTATGGGTCCACCAAATCGTACAGTACCTGGTCCTCTACAAGTTTTGTATGAGAGTACTTGATAAAGCAGCAACTAAATGAGTTAGGTAGTTTTTATGTAGAAAACTCCCACACAGGGGGATCAAAAAACGACTACTTATACTTGTAGGCTTTAAACTTCACTAACTTGTAATCTTACCTATTAAAATCAACTTTGCAATACTTTTGATTGTAAAGGATGTAATCAACTAACTTGTGGTACCTTTACAAGCCACTTTGTGACTATCCTAGTTACAAAGGCTTTTTCTAACTTGTGGTGCTATCACCCCAAGCCACTTTGCAATTCTACAATTACAAAGTCTTTTCTTTGTGACTAAACCTAGTCAGAACCTAAACTCAGTGAGCTTGAGGATTTACAAGAAGACTCCTATTCAATATGCTTCAAAAAAAGCAATTTAGGAGAGATAGAAAGTGCAATAACAAGGTAACAACTCAACTAGAATAACAATGATCAATCGTTTAGGAACTGATCCGTAGAAACGTTCAACATATGCTTCAAGCTTGAGAGAATGATCTTTTCTGTTTTTGCTTGATGTTTGAACAAGAAACAGAAACCTTCCATTGATATCTTTGTATGTGGCTTCATTTGGTAGATCTTGATCACATCACTTAAAGTGATGTGAGTGCTTTGTTTGGTTAGAGAATGAGTGGGTTGTTAGTATATTGCAGTGCGGCAGAAATAGTGCCAGAGAATGAACCAGGTCTAGAACATGTTAATAGACCAGGTCCTAGTTGTGTTTCTCTTCTGTAACAGTTGCTTGATGGAATTTCTTCTGCTATGTTCCAGTTCTGTATTTGACCTGTACTTCTATCAGAGAACCCCAGGGGAACAGGTCCCCGTTGTGCTTCTCTTTATCTTGAATGTGTACAAACACTGACTTGTGCTATTGTCGTGTGTCCCAATGACTCTTGTACTGCTATATAGGAGCCACATGAGCATTGGGTTCTTGATTGGTTCCTAGCTTCTGAATCTGTAACAACTTATCCTTAGCTACGATCAATTTAAGTTTGCAGCAATCCAAGTAAGTCAGGTTCCTTATCTGGTTCTTATCAATAAGTTTGTTAGATCAACAGAATATAAGGCATGATTATTTAAGATCTATCACATAACATCTAAGGAAAACTACATTCTCGGAAGTTCACAAATTATTTTTCATGGAAAATATGCAATACTTCCATAATCCAAACATAAAAAGTAAAAGGGCCAAGTATAGTGTAGCTATCCTTGTTATCTTTGCCTTTCTCTTTCTCATTCTCATTATCATTGGGCTTCAAACAACTCTTCAAAAATTTTAATAATGTTTCATAAGAAAGAGAGCCCCAGTTGAAAGAAGATCAGAGTTCATCATCGTCTACAATTTTCGTTATTTGCTTGAACGCAATCCTATTCTTTTGCTTCCCCATCAAAATAGATTAAAAACAAATTGTTGCCAACTTCACAGCATCATATTGTCTACAAATGATGCAACTGTACCATTAAGGTGACTAGTAATAAAATTAAACAAATCATCCTTTCCGGGGAAATAGACTTTCATAAGCCTATTCTCTTTTTCATGCAAACCTTTGATGTCCGGTGAAGAATAACACTTCAAACCAGTAATTATATGAAATGCTTCACGTGTAAACTTAATTTCATGGTCAAAAACCTTGAATGTTATCGAATCAGGGACATTATTTACAATTTCTGAAAGCAATACGTAGTGAATAAGTTTACCATAGAACTTCACACTTTGTAATTGGAAAAAGTTCCAAACATAATATTCCTCAAGTTTTTCCACTGCTTTTTTAGCAGAAAAAATTTGATTGTTTCCTTATACTGTAAATATCCTTTCTAATAGATCATTAAATTACGCCAAACATCAAAGTCAAACACGTGATCTCCTTCTATTAGCACACTACCAAGAAGGAAAAAGAACATAAAAGATTAGTACTAAATGATTAGGACTTCCAGGTACAAGTTGAAATGTTCGAGGAACTTGGTCCTAAACTTCAAGTTTCAAGTAAAAAAGTTAAGGACAGGTTGTCCTTAAGTTAATGTTTCAAGTTGAAAAGTTAAGGACAATAGGTCCTGAACTTCAAATTTCAAGTTCAAAAGTTAAAGACACTTGGTCCTTAACTTCATGTTTCAAGTTAAAAAGTTAAGGACATGCAGTCCTTAACTTATAGTTTCAAGTTGAAAAGTTAAAGACACTTGGTACTGAACTTCAAGTTTCAAGTTCAAAAGTAAAGGACACTTGGTCCTTAACTTTGAATTCCAAGTTCAAAAGTTAAGGACACTTAGTCCTGAATTTTGACTTACAAGTTCAAAAGTTAAGGACACTTAGTCCTTAACTTAGAGTTACAAGTTAAAACGTTAAAAATAGTCAGTCCTTAACTTATAGTTTCAAGTTGAAAAGTTAAGTACACTTGGTCCTGAACTTCAAGTTTCAAGTTCCAAAGTTAAGGACACTCGGTCCTGAACTTTGAGTTCCAAGTTTACAAGTTAATGACATTTGCTCATTAACTTTATGAACACAATTAACTAAAAATCCATAATCACAATTAGCTTATGAATTCGTACGACTATTTTTATGAAATGTCCTTACATAATAAAATATATTAATTGAACCACAAATACATTTCAATACCAAAAATTTCTGAATAACTTCCTCATAAAAATCCACTACTTATGCGATACCGAATCAACTTATAATAATTATTTTTGAAATTTCACCCATACTTGCTAGAGCATTGATCGCGATTACACATATGCAAAAACAAAAATGTATAAAAGCAAAGAAAAATACTAGTTCGGTCATTCGATGCAAAGAAGATGAAGAAGGATAAAGACTAAGTGCAACTGGTTTGTATGCGAGGACGATGCAGTTACTGAGGAGCACGCAAAACTTGCCTCTGAAATTTTCCTTCAAAATTTAATAAAACAAGAGTTTGGGAATATAAGAATTAAAGAAAGGGTAAAACTATCTTTTCACAACAACTTTAATAGAGTAGTTGAGCATTAGAATTAGTGTATAAAAAAAAGACCGTCTTACTTAGTGGATACCACACGCCATTTTTACGAATATATGTCTAGCACAATATGACGAACCAACGGGGTGATCACCTGTTTTTAATCAATTCTGTGCTTTTGAGGCCTTGAAACCTCATTTAGAGCTGCCTCGATTTGCGTGTGCAGTCTGGATGCGTAACCGGAAAGATTAAATATGAAACTTTATGAAAAATACTAAGTTTTGATGTTAAAATGAATAAATTTTACTTCGATCAATATTTTGGGAAAACGGACTTTGCCTCGTGATTTGACAGTTCAAGAGGGTCCGTAAAACAATATGAGACTTAAGTGTATGCTTGGAATCAAATTCTGAGGTCCCAAGCCCGAGAAATGAATTTTTCTGTAAAAAAAATTTTTGGAAATTTTTAAGAAAACTTGAAATGAAATCTTATTAGAACACGATTGTATCGGGCTCATATTTTGATTTCAGCGCCAAGTACAGGTCTTACATATGTTGTAAGACATTTTTTGTAAAATTTGATTGAAAACGGATGTCGTTTGATGTGGTTCAGACTTAAAATGGAAAATCTGATGTTTTGAAAAGTTTGAAAAAATTCATGGATTTTGAGGTTTAATTCAATGTATATGATGTTATTTTGGCGATCTGATCACATGGATAAGCCCGTAAGATGTTTTTGAGGTTGTATTTATATTTGGTTTGGAGACTCGAGGGCTCGGGTAAGTTTTGGATGGGCCATGGATGCATTTTGGACTTTGAAAAAAATAACTGGTATCTCTGTTCTGCAGGCTTCCCATTTGCGAAGCTAGCATCGCTAATACGAGCAATGCATCGCAAATGCGAGATGAGACTTGGACAGGCCTGGTCGCAAATGCAACCCACTTTCTAGCAAATGCGAAGGCCCAGCACAATTGCGCTGTCTGGGATCACAACTGCGAACTTCCCTTTTTCCGCCTGGGATCGCAAATGCGACGCAACTATCGCAAGTACGATGTCTCAAATGCGAAAGTTGGGAATTTCTGAGGGGTTCGCAATTGCGAACATATGTTTGCAGTTCCCACATCTGAGACCTGAATTTTTCTATACTTAGCCTATTTTAAGTCATTTTCACACCTTTTTCTGACACACACTCCTTTGGGTGATTTTTCAAGAACAAGTCTTCTTCCAAATCGATTGTAAGTTAGTTTTTACTCGTTTATTTCAGTCACTAACATCTTTTAACATGATTTCAACTAAAAATAAAAAAAACTTATGGTAAAATTTTTTGTTTTGGGTAGAACCTAGGTTTTTCAAAAATTGGGGATTTGGACCTCAATTTAACATCCGATTTTAAAACAAATTACATATTTGAGTTCGTGGCGGAAAGGGTAACCGAGTTTTGGTTCGAACCTCAGGTTTTGACCACATGGACCCAGGGGAAAATTTTGACTTTTTGGGTAAAACTTTAGGAAACTCATTTTCATGCATTGGGGTTGATTCATTTAGTGTTTGTTGATGTAAATAAGTGATTTATGATTAGATACGAACGAATTGGCGGTGAAATCGAGGGACATGGCTATAATTTAGACTTAAGTAGTGTTCAAGACATTGAGGTAAGTGTCCGGTCTACCCTGGCTTGAGGGATTAGGAGTGAGTCGTATATGCTATTTGCTTCTTGATTGAGTATGATGTATAGGCATGGTGACGAGTATCTATACGTCGGTGGCGAGCATGACCGTGAGCCCTAAGTTGATTATTGTTGAGTTCTTAAGTGACACTTCAGATGTTTAATTGATGGATTCTTGATATTGAGTAAAGATTTAGTTTAACTTCATAGACTTTATTCATGCCTAAGGAATTGGTTATAGATGGTTATTCCCTTGTCGGAAAATTTCTATGTTGCTTTGGTTTCCCTGCCGGGATTTTATTGAAATATTATGTTGGATTGAGATGGGAGCGGATGGTAGGTCTACCACAAGTGTTGATGAAATGGGAGCGGGTGATACGCCTACCACAAGTTATTGATGAAATGGGAGTGGGTGGTACGCCTACCACGAGATTTAATAAAATGGGAGCGGGTGGTACGCCTACTTTTAATGAAATAGGAGCGGGTGGTAGGTCTACCACGGAAACATGAGAAATAGGATTGGGTTGCACACCTACAACGAGATGTGTACTGATAGTGAAAATCTATTTTTATTTCCCTTATCCGTGTTAGAATTAAATTGTTAATTTTCCATTATATCTCCTTTGAAGTTCTATATTATGTGTTATCCCCGAAGCATGTTTCCCTCCTATTAAAATATTAATTCTTTTTTACTTTACGATGTATATAAATATAACCGCACAGGTTAATCTGGAGTCTGGTCCTAGCCTCGTCATTACCTCGCCGTGATTAGGCTAGACACTTACCAGCACATAGGGTCGGTTATGCTAATACTATGCTTTGTGCTCTTTTGCATAGGTCCCGATATCGGAGTAGTATACGGTGCACAGCAGTAGTTTAGGAGCTGACCTTCAGTACACGAGATCCCAAGGTAGTCCTGCAGCCGTCCGCAGGCCCGAGTCACCTCTATCTTTTATATCCCTATTTCATCTCCTCATTTCTAAGACAATGTGTCTTTATTTTCAGACTTTGAATTTAGCATTCTTAGATCGTATGTGATACTATGGCACCAGATCTTGGGTGGTTAAGGTTTGAGTTGATGTAATAGACATGGATTTTAATTATTTTATCGTTGTCTTCCACTTATTTATTAGATCTCCGTTGTTATCATGATTATAGCTCTATAATTGCTTATAAGAAGTAATTGGTTGAAAAAGTAACTTAATAAGATTTTGGTTTGCCTAGCTCTCATTAGTATGCGCCATCACGACCCCGAGAATGGGAAACCCGCGTCGTGACACACAACTTGCTCAAGTTTGGAGGGTTATATTTTTGTGGGCTAAGTTTTATATCACTAGTATTGATCAAGTTGCTCTGATGCCAAAGTGCACACAGAAATCAAAGAGATTTTTACTCAACTAATTATTTATTTAAAATTATTTAATAAATATTATCACTTTTTATTTATAGCATAAATAGCAAAAGTTATATTTATTAGCATATAATAAAGATTATGCATATTATTAATGAGTAAAATAGAATGCACAAACCAAGGTATCGATTATTATCTTATTTGATTTTTTTGATACTTTTTCTCATCTTATTTGTCATTCTAAATTTTTGTCGCTGTTAAGAATAGAATTCTATTTAGAATGAATGTCTATCTTGTAGAGAGTTTTACTTTGAGGCTAAGTCATTTTTCCACCTATAAATAGAGGGGTCTTACCCCCATTGTAAGTCATCCCAAAATTCAATAAGAATTTCATCTCTCTCTTTCTCTGCAATATTACTCTTGTTCTTTTATTATTTTAATAACACGTTATCAGCACGAGACTCCAACTAATTGAGTAGAAGCTTTGGGATTGGCATAATGATTGTTAATGGTTCTATGAACTTCCTTCAAGATTAAATTATGGATTTAAGGTAAGTATTTTACTTTTCTCTTTCAAATTCTTGTAATTCTATAATTTGATTTTAAATACAAGCATAGACTGTAAATTTTGATTGCAACTCTAACTGAGCTTGAAAGATATTATAACCACCCAACGTGGTAAATTTTCTATGTCTTGCCATGATCAAATTCATGTATGATTGTGGGTAAAGAATTAAAAATCCGTCCCACTGAATTTGCTTCATTCTCATTCCCTATAGAGAATGTGATAACAATATGTGATAAGTCTGAAAGAGGACAAAATTATTACCGTAAAGGTATCAATGGATGTGGACGTGACAATAGACGAAATTATAATCGTCAACATTGTGATAATGAGAATAATAAGGATTCTCAAAATAATCCTTCACTTTGTGAAAGTAATATTTGTTATCAATTTGACAATATGATATTTTATAAAGCACATATAGATGATTATGGTCCTTTCATGGTGTGAGTTTGACAACATCTGATTTATGACTACATATTCTTTCTTGGAAGAATATGAACGTGCTAGTGGCAGTGATTATGCCATACTCACTTCTAGAAGGAGGTTTGAGATGAAATAAGAAAATAATATCATTATTATGGCATGAATGGTCATTGATCACGTACCTATTGTATGCCAAAATATTTTGGCAATGTAATTATTAAAGGACAACAATAATGCAAGAAACATATCTTGCAAATAATTTTGACCATGACCATAATGGTATAACTTTCTTTTTAAAAGAGATATTCACCATATGGATGTTCATGAATATGTGGTAGTACCAAATTAATTGAGAACTCTGCAAGAGCCAATTATACTATTTTGGAGACACAATTGATTACCAATAAGGTATTGTGTTATAGTAAGTCTCAAAGAAACTTATTCAAGTTCCAATAGTATATGCGAAAGCGGTTGATTATATTGAGACAATAAATAAATGAAAGATTTGATATCTTCTATTACTACAACTTTTAGCGGGATAATGTGTATATGAAAAGCTACCCGCTTTATTCTCCAATTTGTACTACACAAAAAAAAATGCCACAATAAAGTGGATGTTTATTGATATAAAAACCAATATCATAATAAATATGGAGTTTTATTGATAATTGCACACGTCATGGTGTAAACATGAACTTATAAATATTGATAATTTATTCAGTTGGTATAATCAGTTTAGTCATATCAATTTAAATATGATGTGCAAAAAAATAATAGAGAATTCACATGAGTAAATATTAAAGAACTAGAAAGTTCTTTACGGATTGGTTTATATTGCTTGTTCTCATTAATTAATTGACCAATTAAAGTTGGGATTGAATCCCATAAATTCTGAAAATAACAAAGATGAATATGGGCCCATTCACCTGCCATATATACCACATAAGATGCATCTATTAGATGGTTACATGCGCGATTATTATTAACCCGCAACATGGTGTTTTCTGAGGTAACTTGCTCAATAATTCAATTTAGAGCACAATTTTCAGATTTTCTATTCAAGATAGTTTATCTTGATAAGTTAGTTTACATCACAGCAGGTTTAGCAAGATAATTTATTGAGTACCTCCACTTAATAGCTAAACTCTTGCTTACGAGAACAAAGTTATCTCTATCAGTTTGATATAGGTTATATACGAAAGTATATTACATTCTTCCCTCACAAATGGTTCAGGGTCAGGAACCAAATAATTCCATCTTATTATCATTTATGTGCGGTGTACAGTATAATTAACACCATAACGCACAAAGATGGATTCTCAAAGTTGAGAAAACAAGTTAGTTTTTCTAACATGAGGGGGAGATATGATAAACAATTAAGAAAAAGTTACGTCGAACGGATTATCATTTGTATATCAAGATCCTCGAATAGGATAATATGAACTTGAAGTTCATAAAAAGATAATTCATTTACAACATATTGCAAAGCCATACGCATTTATTGACCCAAAGAAAGTAACTATATTCTCATTGCAAATGTTCATATTAAGTCCTAGAAGGACAAAATCTATGTTACACTTAAAGCGTATAGACAAATCGGTTTCAAATAAACTTCTTGATAAAGAAGATGAGCAAATGATCAAAGTGATCATAATAAATGAGGCAAGTGATCTAGAAGGTCACATGACATAATACTTCATAAAATCCCATGAGAGATTCAGGTACCTGAATATATGAATGAAGAGATCTCTATGTTATGTCTTTGTGAAAATTTATTGGAAGCGATATAACATGTTCGTCGACGATATCTATCATAGCACTAAGTATAGATGAGGATCTTAAGTCTATCGAATATAGACATAAAAATATTGGCCAAATGGAAGAGATACAATTCAAGTAGAATTGATTCCATATGAAAGACATGTGGTTTTGGACATGTAATTCAGGTACTTGAAAGTATAAAGTCAATGGTATGTGCAATCAGTTTTCGATATCTTATATGTCTATAGAAGACATAAAACTTGATATGCACTAAAGCCTCTTTAGATGGCTTATGGCTTAACTTATATGACAATCCTTGAAGAACTTAAACCGCTTAAAGCATATACAATTTTTGGTCTTGAAGTACCACATGCTAAGTGCAATTTATGAACATTTGTATCTTGCTATAACTATAAGCATGATAATGTGATAGCGAGGATACCTCTATGGAAATATTGAAGAGCCATTCCACGATATCTGTGAAGACGTTATATATCTATCACGAGTGATGATTTCAAAGTGCAAATATTCATTCAAGTTAATATGGTTGATTTATTTATCATTTCTCTACCAACGATCTCTTGAAGATGGTGCACAAGATTGGAATGTAAAGGCTCATAGATGTGAATTGATGCTCTCATCAGGGGGAGTTAATACACGTTGTACTCTTTTTCTCTTACAAGGTTTTGTCCCACTGGGTTTTCCTTGCAAGGTTTTTAACGAGACAACCAAAAGGCGTATTGTTAGATATGAGTACTCTTTTTCCTTTTCTAGAATTTTTTTTCCCATTGGGTTTTCTTTTAGTTAAGGTTTTAACGAGGCACATTACTTATTTAGTAGACATTCAAGGGGGAGTGTTAAGACTAGAATTTTATTTAGAGTGAATGTCTATCTTGTATAGAGTTTTACTTTGAGGCTAAGTCATTTTTCCTCCTATAAATAGAGGGGTCTTACCCCATTGTAAATCATCCCAAAATTCAATAAGAATTTCATCTCTCTATTTCTCTGCAATATTGCTCTTGTTCTTTTATTATTTTAATAACACTCGCTTGATTTTCCAATTACATATTCTCCGAATATTTCTATTACACTTCTATTATTTTTATTATCCGGAATAATAACTTTTGCAAAAATTTCATGCAATAATTCCAAAATATAATGCAATTTCCGAAGGATTCACTCAGAAATCTTCCCTTAATTCATCCTTTTTTGCAACCCGGGGTCAGCGTTTCCTATTAATTTGTAATATTGTACAACTTTAAAATAGGAAAAATCATAAAAATTTATATTATTTTTGTAAATAATTTTATGTTAATATTTGTTATTCCTTTTCTTAGAATTTACAACAATGGCGAAGTCAAAACAGAATCCAAATCCAGATTCAAAGAAAAATTTAGGTAGTGTTTAAAATTAGATGTCTAATATGCCGTTAAGGGTGTTAGGGACACATGTTGCGATTCTCCTTCAAAAAGTGGTAAAATTACTTTATCACTTTCTCACCCTAGTTTTGAGTTATTACATGAAACCCCTTAAAGGGCTGCGAATAAGAGGGAACTGCAAACAAATGGTTCAACTGAGAAAATTAGGGAGCAAACAGATATTTCTAAAAAATTTATATTCCACTCTAAGAGAATTTTATCTAATTGCAATAATAAAATATGGATGAATTGGACACAAAGAAGCATAAAAAACTAAGAAAGTTAGATGAGAAAAACGAGCAAAAATTGTTGGAGATGAATTTGAGATATATAATCCTACTTTGAAACACACCAAAAAAAGATGACGGGCTAGCGGCCGAACACCAAATTTGAAGGTATTATTTGCTTTTTTTAAAAAGTAATTAATCATCATTTACACTTGGTATATTTATATCTTGCGGTTATATTTAATTTTGGCAAGCCTTTGGTGTAAATCGTATTTGGATATAACTTTACATTTCAGATTTTTATAATATCTAGAAGTTTAATGTACAAAACTGTTCTATGAACATTCAACCAATAATTTTGTTTTAATATTATGAATGAATATTGTTATTGCATTGCATTTTTGAAAATTTTATTTCAAACCACAAAATTATTCCAAAGCAAAGATTGATGCCAACAATAATATTAGCATAATTATAATATTGATTTGTTCATGGTAGCTATGCAACCCCATTTGATACATTCCCAATTATTGAATAAGGTTTTTGCCACAATTAAAAAAGTTGTGGCCCTCCTCAAATGGTTTTAAATACATTTTGGTATTAGTGAGCTTGCACTCATTTAAATCGGGCAGTCTAGTGCACAAATCATTTTGCATTCATGAAGGATCGGGGAAACGCCACACCTTATGGGGTATGATATAGATAACCTACCCTAAGTAAGGTTTAGCCGCTGATTCACTGCTCGAAACCATGATCTAAATGTAATACGAGAATAATTTTACCGTTGTTCAAAGTTTCCCCTCCAAGCTTGTGCTCGTTATGGGTCTAAAAGGTACCGGTGTAGCACATAAATGTTATGACACTAATGAAAGTTGTAATTTGATTGTTTAATATTTTTCAGAACTAAAAAGCTAGTAATAGTCAAGCTACAATCGAGTATTTTGAAGGAAAGAGATGTGTTGAAGATAGGAGTGGTCACGTGTCAATCACGTGAGTGTAGTTAAGTCGGTTAAGAGGGATTAGTTAGTTATAACTAATTATTTGATTCGTTAGTTTAGGTGATAAGCGGGCTGTAGATTAGATGCGGTTGTGGATGTGAATATATATATATACATAGTATTAGTCCATTGTAAATATTAGCTTCAATAATACAAGCCAATTTTCTCTCAAATAGAAAATTTTCTCTAGAACCTTTTCTTTTATATTCCGCCATTGTTGTCTTCACTGAAGCTCTCATATCTTCATTATGGTATCAGAGCAAGGACAATAGATCCGCGTTCACTACAGTTGTTATTCCTCATTTTTTCTGGCAAATTTCTGTCGTAGATCGATTGTGATTTTTACAATCGATTAAGCTAGGGCACACATTTTTTGTAATTTGCGATTAAAAACTCTATTAATTGTGAAAATCAAAACTTGGTTTACTTGAATTTGATAGATATGGAAGTTGGAGAAGAAGTTTCATCTGGAACCAGTACAGGTACAACCGCAATAACCATCAATCATCATCACCCTCTATTTTTACAGCCAAGTGACAAACCAGGTAGCTCTTTGATTTCAATTAAGCTAACTGGAATTGAGAACTATGCAATATGGAGTAGATCTATGAAAATAGAACTGATAGGCAAGAATACATAAGGGCTTGTTGGTGGACGATGCACTAAGAATAAGTTCAATCAGTCATTGCATGAACTTTGAAAAAATGTAATGCAATAGTTTTGTCTTGGATGATGAATGCCGTGAGTAAGGAATTGCTCGGTGGTATTGTGTACAAATCAAGAGCATATAAAGTTTGGACAGATCTAAAGGGTAAATATGATAAAGTGGATGGATCTCGCATTTTTTTCTGCATAAATAAATTACGACTTTGTCGCAAGGAATTTCTGCTATATTAGCCTATTTCTCATGATTAACAGATTTATGGGAAGAATATGATGCCTTGATACCATGTCCTGGATATGATTGTCCAGAATCTAAGAGCTATTCAATGCACTTTGAATATCAGAGGTTTCTATAACTTCTAATGGGCCTGAATGAGACATATGCACAACCTAGGAGTCAAATATTGATAATGAGCCCAATACCTTCTGTCAACAAGGCCTATTCCATGGTTGTTTTTGAAGAAAGTCAGAGAAATCTGGGGAAACCTACATAGGCTTAGATATGAGGGAACAATACAACATTGTTCACTAACAAAGGAGGCATGACTACAGGAAACACCTATGAACCCAGAAGAAACAATCTGTTTTGTGACTATTGTAACTATAAAGGTCACACAAGAGAAATATATTACAAACTACATGGCTATCCAAATGATCTTAAATAAGGAGGAAAGCCAACAATTTTCCGCAAAGATCAATGGTTAACACCACAACAAATGAAGGAAAGCAGTACATGCGAAAGGCAGTAGCAAATGCAGTATCTCAAGAAGGGCAGCAGATGCTAAACTCACTAACTGGAAACCCAACACCTGCACTGCCTCAACCAATCATGTTTACTCAGGAATAATATAATCAAATTTAAAAATTTCTTAACAAAGACACAAGTAACAATTCACAACATGTTACAGGTATGACTAAGGCCACTACATTAGCTGACAAACAAAGAGTGAAAACTGGATAGTAGATTCTGGTGCAATCAATCACATGGGTCACACTAGAGAATTTCTTGACAAGATTAATACTAATATCCTAAAGTCTGAATCTAAGGTTCATTTACTTGATAATACCTCATTAGATATTGCTTGTACTGGAGAAAGTAGGATTGGTGAATGTGGTATTATTAGGAATGTACTATACATTCTAGATTTTAAATACAACCTGTTGCCAGTCTCTAAGCTTACAAGGGACTTACATTGTTTTTTCATCCTTCTATCCTGACTTCTGGATTATGCAGGACCTTCAAAATGGGAAAGTGAAGGGGATTGGTAAAGAGCTTGAAGGATTGTATAATTTGTAGCATTAGCAGGACAAAGTCAAGGTTGCAACTGTGCAAACACATGATCTTTCTAAAGTAGAAGAGGATCTAGGGGTCTGGCATGGAAAACTTGGACATGCCCCTGATAAAGTGGTGAAACAAATCCCAAACATGAAGTTCAAGGTCAACACTGATAGAATAAGAGATTGCACAATATGCCCTCTAGCTAGACAAGGAAGATCACCATTTTCTAAGAGTACAAGTAGATCAAATAAGCCTTTTGGCTGATTCATGCAGATGTATTAGGTCCATATAGAGTAGCAAGTCACAATGGAAACAAATACTTTCTTACTATAATAGATTATTACACTCAAATGATATGGGTTTACTTGTTGAGACTTAACAGTGATGTGATTGTTTGCTTGAAACAGTTTTTTGCTTTAATAAAAACTTAGTTTGGAGGAACAATCAGAATTTTGAGAAGTGATAATGGGACTGAATTTTTCAACTCTTAATGCAACATTTTGTTCAAATTTTATGGAATAATTTATCTATGTTCGTGTGTCCATACACCACAATAGAATAGGTTAATGGAAAGGAAACATAGACATATATTGGAGGTGGCTAGGGCAGTTAGACTGCAAGGTCATTTGCCTCTCAAGTTTTGGGATGAATGTATGCATGCAACAGTTTATAGCATTAATAAACTTCCCCTGTTAGTGCTATTAGGGAAGTCCTCATTTGAGATAATGCATGGAAGAACACCTTCCTTACAGCATATGAGGATCATAAGATGTCTGTGTTTTGCCAAAATTCTAGTCGGGGGAGATAAGTTTGAAGCTAGAGCCATTGGGGCTGTTCATATAGGATATTCTTCCTCTCATAAAGGATATAAACTATATAATCTCTTTACTAACTCCTTTTTTTTCAGCAAGGATGTAAAGTTCATGGAGAACATATTTCCATTCCAGCTTTTAAAGGAAGGAAAGTTACAGGTCTATCCCAATGGAGTCATAGAATCAGTTCCTAGCAATGACACAACACCACCCTCTCTTTCATCTACAGATGCAGATCCTCCACATGAAGCAACAAGTCCTTCTTCTACAGATGCATTACAACATGAGCCAGCATCTGTTGTAGAATAACCATCTTTGTTGCCTTCACCAGTTCTTGAAGACATACTACAACCACAACAACTAGAAGGAATATTCTCAGAAGCAGTCCATCCTTAACAATCAGACAACCAGCCTAGAAAATCTAGCAGGACTGTGAAAGAACCTGCCTGGATGCAGGACTATGTGTGCAATGGTTCACTGGGAAACTCAACTTCACATACATCTTGCAAGTATCCCATGCAAGATTTTCTAAGTCATGATGGGATCTCAGTCAATTACAAAACTTATCTTTCTAAGATGAAGCAGCTATGAAGAAGCAGCAGCAGGTTCTAAATGGGTAGAAGCCATGACACATGAGTTGAATGCCCTCAAAGAGAATGGGAACCGATCCTTGGTAGATTTACCAACAGGAAAAAGTTCTCATTGGTTCCAAATAGGTATTCAAAATAAAATACAGAGCAGATGGGGAAGTTGAAAGATACAAAGCTCATTTGGTTGTGAAAGGGTATAATCAGGTTGAAGGCCTCGACTACCAAGAGACCTTTTCTCCTATAGTAAAAATGGTGACAGATAGAGTAGTTCTTGCCCAAGCAGCAGCACATAATTGGAATTGCATCAGATGGACGTATACAATGCCTTCCTTCAAGGAGATCTCACTGATGAAGTGTATATGTGCTTGCCCCAGGGATTTCACAACCAGGGGAAGAAAGTATGTAGGCTGCATAAATCCCTCTATGGATTGAAGCAAGCCTCTAGACAGTGGAATTTGAAGCTGACTGAGACCTTGATCAATTCAGGATTTGTGCAGAGTCGATTTGATTATTCCTTGTTTACGAAAAGGCAAGGGATCAGTCTAGTGATCATTCTAGTATATGTGGATGATCTTCTCATAACGGGGAATAATCATTGCTTAATTTCTGAAGCAAAGCTTGTATTGCAAAGTAACTTTAAGATCAAAGACTTGGAGGAGATGAAATTTTTTCTGGGAATTGAGATAGCAAGATCAAGAGAAGAAATATTGATGAATCAACAAAAATTTGGAATTGAATTGATTACTGATCTTGGAATGGCAGGATCAAAACTACTAGCCACTCCAATGGAATGCAATCAGAGATTCACAACAGCAGAATATGACCAACACTTGGAGCTGAAAATTGATGAAAAGCTACCAGATGCAGGGCCATACGAAAGATTGGTTGTGAAACTATTATACCTCACTATGGCAAGACCAGATACTTGTTATGCAGTGCATGTGTTGAGCCAATTTATGCATTATACAAAGAAGTCAGGCATAGAGGCAGCAGTAAGAGTTGTTAGGTACATAAAAGGGGCACCAGGTCTTGGTCTACTGATGAGCTCAAAGCCTTGCCCAAAACTTACAACATTTTGTGATGCTGACTGGGCATCGTGTCCCGTGTTTAGAAAGTCTATGACAGGATATGTGATGAAGCTAGGAGATTCTTTGGTGTCTTGGAATTCAAAGAAGTAGTGCACGATATCAAGAAGCTCAGTAGAAGCTAAATAGAGGAGCATAGCTGCTGCATTCTCAGAAATTCTATGACTGACAGGGTTATGCAAGGAACTGGGTGTAGAGGTTGAATTGCCAGTGGAGTTGTTCTGTAATAGAAAGGTAGTAATCCAAATTGGTGGAAATCCTATATTCAACGAACGAAGCATATAGAAATAGACTTGCACTTCATCAGAGAAAAGTCCAACAAGGAATTGTCAAGACAAGATATGTGATGTCTAGAGACCAAGAGGCTGACTTGTTCACAAAGGCTCTAGGAAGATCGCAACATGATTACCTGATAGGCAAGCTAGGGGTGTTGAACTTGTCTGCCGCATCTAGCTTAGGGAGAGTGTTGAAGAAAGGAGTAGTCACGTGCCAATCACATGAGTGTAGTTAAGTCGGTTAAGACAGATTAGTTAGTTATAACTAATTATGGGATTGGTTAGTTTAGGTGATAACAGTGATGTAGATTAGATACAGTTGTAAATGTGAATATATATATATATATATATAGTATCAGTCCATTGTAAAGATTAGCTTCAATAGTACAAGCCAATTTTCTCCCAAACAAAAAATTCTCTCTAGAACCTTCTCTTCTATCTTCCGCTATTGTTGTCTCCACTGAAGCTCTTGTATCTTCATTAAGATGTCATTCAGTCATGAAAGGAAAGATTGATTTGTTGTGCTTTATAATTTTTTATTTTATTTTTATCACTTCATGATAGTTTTGTCTTATTTGACACTTTGGATTAGTTGAAACCGATGAATATGAAAATTACCCTTAGATAAATTAGTTTTTTAAAAAATCAAAAAATTCTGAAAAATATTGAAGTTTGATTCAAAAGTAATCAGATTCGAGCAGATACCACCATTGCCTTTCTCCTTTAATGTTATACAAAAAGGATATTTGGTAAGTGTCAGATTTTACTTTTAAAGTTTATGTACAAATTTAATTTTTGATATGTTTATGCAAATAAAACTTGAAACTCATACTGATAACGTATTATATATATATATATATATATAAAGTATAACTATAAAATAAAATAAAGAAAAAAATATTGCTATTGTAGGTGACAAGAATAGAGAGGTGGAAACATATTTTCAATTGTCTTCAATTGTATCTTTCATAAGACCATGACATTCTATTTATAGGCACACACATAAAAAGAAAAAAGAAAAACATCACTCTCCAAACTATAAGAATTATTGAGCTTATTTAATGAATAATGAATAGCCAAGAAAGGTTACAAAATGAACATTCACTATTTCTATGTAATTTTTTTTAATAATAATTGGTACAGTTGTAAATTGATCATCATTAGTGGTGTCAAATTTAGCTCGTAAAAGTACAAGAAAATTTTTTATGTTACAAAACTTAGCTCAAAGTAATAAATAAAAAGATAGATAACAAACTGGAGAGAAATAGAGAAGAGAATATATTTCTTCTATGTATCCAAGTGTATTACAAAATGATTTCTCATCCTCTATTTATAGTACTACATAGAGGTATACTAAAAGAATTCCATAAATATGTCATTAAGCTTTTGAGATCATGGAGGAAGATCATGGAGGTGTGGGAGTTACAACCATAAGTATTGGAGTAGTGGGAGTTATGGAGATAATGGATAAAAGTAGTGGGTGTTATATGAGTTATGGACATCCATCATAATCTAATATTTCATAACACTCCCCCTTGGATGTCCAAAGATAATGTGCCTCGTTAAAACCTTAACTAAAATAAAACCGAAAGGGAAAAAAAAATTCTAGAAAAGGAAAAAGAGTACACATATCTAACAAAATGCATTTTTGTTGCCTCGTTAAAAACCTTGCAAGGAAAACCCAGTGGGACAAAACCTTGTAAGGGAAAAAGAGTGCAATGCGCATTAACTCCCCCTGAAAAGAGCATCAATTCACATCCTTGAGCCTTCGCATTCCATTCTTGTGTACCAGCTTCTTGAAGGTTGACGTTGGTAGAGATTTTGTGAACAAATCAGCCATATTATCACTTGAACGAATCTGTTGCACATTGACATGTGTGAAAAATAACTTTGGTGAAATTTTCCTCCCTTCAATTGGGCTATGCATGCTGCATTGTCTTCATAAAAAATCGTGGGTAGTTTGTCACATTTCAAATCACATTTGTCTCGAATATGATGTATTATAGACCTCAACCACACACACTCTCGACTTGCTTCATGAATAGCGATTATCTCAGCATGATTAGATGAAGTAGCCACAATTGATTGCTTAGTCGATCGCCAAGATATGGCAGTGCCTCCACAGATAAACACATAACCTGTTTGAGATCGAGCCTTGTGTGGGTCAGATAAATATCCAGCATCAGCATAACCAACAAGATCAGGACTGCAATTATTGCTATAAAATAAGCCCATATTGGTAGTCCCTTTTAGATACCGCAATATATGTTTGATTCCATTCCAATGTCTCCTTGTGGGAGCAGGGCTATATCTTGCTAAGACATTAACTGAAAAAGTTATGTCAGGCCTTGTAGTATTTGCAAGATACATTAGTGCACCAATTGCACTAAGATATGGTACTTCAGGACCAAGTAGCTCTTCATTCTTTTCTTGCGGTCGGAATGGATCCTTATTCACATCAAGTGATCGAACAACCATCGGAGTACTTAAAGGATATGCTTCATCCATGTAAAACCGTTTCAATACTTTTTCTATATAGGCAGATTGATGAACAAAAATTCCGTTTGCCAAATATTCAATTTGCAAACCAAGACATAATTTTGTCTTTCCGAGATCTTTCATCTCGAATTCCTTCTTTAAATAATCAATTGCCTTTTGGAGTTCAATGGGAGTTCCAATAAGGTTTATGTCATCGACATATACGGCAAGTACAACAAATTCCGATGTTGTTTTCTTTATAAAAACACATAGGCAAATGGCATCATTTATATAGCCTTCCTTTAATAAATACTCACTAAGACGATTATACCACATTCGTCCTGATTGCTTTAGACCATACAAAGATCTTTACAATTTGATTGAAAACATTTCCCGGGACTTTGAATTATGAGTGTTTGGCATTTTGAATCCATCGGGAATTTTCATGTATATCTCATTATCAAGTGAGCCATAAAGATAGGCAGTAACCACATCCATTAAATGCATGTCAAGCTTTTCAAGGACAGCAAAACTAATGAGATAACGGAAAGTTATAGCATCCATTACGGGTGAATATGTCTCTTCATAATCGACACCAGGCCTTTGAGAAAATCCTTGTGCAACAAGGCGTGCCTTATATCTTTGTACCTTGTTTTTCTCATTTCTCTTGCGTACAAAGACCCATCTATTGCCAACAGGCTTAACACCATTAGGTGTTTCAACTATAGGCCCAAAAACTTCACGTTTTGCAAGTGAATTCAATTCTGATTGGATTGCTTTTTGCCATTTTGGCCAATTAAGTCTTTGTCGACATTCTCCAACAGATTGAGGTTCAAGATTCTCACTTTCTCGCATAATGCTAGATGCAACATTATATGCAAAGACATAATCCACCACTATATCCACTCGATTAAAATTTGTCTCAATATCGATTGGATTTATTGATAGTTCCTTATTTTCCTGAGTCTCGGGCTCAATGGATTCTTCATGAATCTCAGAATTTTAAATCGTGAATTTCCTCATGAGATTCTTTCGTAGTGTCATTTTGATCATTTGCTTTTCTTTTTCTAGGATTTCGATCTTTGGAACCTAATGGCCTGCCACGTTTTAGGCGTGCTTTCGACTCATTAGATATGACACTAGAAGATTGTCCAATAGGGACATCAATACGGATTGGAACATTCTCTGCGGGGATGTGAGATTTTGTTATCCTTTTCAAGTCCGTGAATGCGTCAGGCATTTGATTTGCTATTCTTTGCAAATGGATAATATTTTACACCTCTTTTTCACAAATAGAGGTATGTGGATCAAGATGAGATAATGATAGATTTTTCCACAAAATTTCCCGTTTGGTTTCACCAACTTCTCCCCCTAATTTTGGGAAAAGTGTCTCATCGAATCGACAGTCTGCAAATCGTGCAGTGAACAAATCCCCTGTCAATGTTTCGAGGTAGCGAATAATGGAGGGCGATTCAAACCCAACATATATTCCTAACCTTCTTTGCGGACCCATTTTGGTGCGGTATGGCGGTGCTACAGGCACATATACTGCGCATCCAAAAATTCTTAAATGGGATATATTAGGTTCATGACCCAAAACTAATTGCAACGGGAAATATTTGTGATAATTCGTCGGTCTGAGACGAACTAGCATTGCTGCATGCAAAATGGCGTGACCCCAAACCAAAGTGGGCAGCCTCGTTTTCATGAGTAATGGTCTTGCAATCAACTGCAAACGTTTAATTAAAGATTCTGCAAGATCATTTTGAGTGTGAACATGAGCTACAGGATGTTCCACTTTTATCCCAATTGATAAGCAATAATCATTAAATGCTTGGGATGAAAACTCAGCAGCATTATCTAGTCTAATAGACTTAATTGGATTATCAGGAAATTATGCTCGTAATCGAATTATTTGTGCCACTAATTTTGCAAACGCAAGGTTGCGTGATGACAATAGGCGCACATGAGACCATCTAGAGGATGCGTCTATTAAGACCATAAAATATCTAAAGGACCCACTAGGTGGGTGAATAGGTCCACAAATATCCCCTTGTATACGTTCCAAAAACGTAGGTGACTCAGTTCCAACCTTTGTTGGTGATGGTCTAATAATTAACTTGCCTTGATAACAAGAAGTGCAAGAAAATTCATTATTTAAAAGAATCTTTAAATTCTTTAATGGATGCCCATATGAGTTTTCTATAATCCGTCTCATCATAATTGATCCAGGATGTCCCAATCAATCATGCCAAAGTACAAAACTATTGGAATCAGTAACCTTTTGGTTTACTGTGGAATGTGCCTCAATTGTACTAATTTTTTGTCCAATACAGGCCACAAGATAAAGATGGGAACTTCTCAATAACCCTCATTTGGCCAGAGACATTCTTTGTAATGATGAGGTATTCAAGATTATTATCATCTATTGTCTCAATATGATATCCATATTTACTTCCCATGGTTTGACATACAAAAGAAATATACGAAAATACTCTTGTATCCGTTGCTTAATAATTAAACAATATTTTCAAAATCTGCTGAGGTTAGTCGATTAACTAAATCGGATAGTCGACTAACATGCCTTGCGGAAAAGGTTCAGTTTAATAGAATATATTGGTTAATCGATTATCTGTTATGTTAATCGATTAACTTACTGAAAAATCATTACAAATAAAGCATAAGATGAATATGTAATCTAAAGTTATATATTTTAAAACCATAATACAGATTATTTGTCAAGTTGATAAAACTCTTAAGGTACATATCGATATTTGATCATTGATTGAATTGTTTTGAACTGAATGTTTCACCTAGAATGATTCAACTAATTGAGTTAATAGTTGTTGGTAGTGAATCTGTTTCAGGTTCATAATACTACTAGAATAATAGCACCTTTAATGTGTTAACACATTAACACCGAGCAGATTAGAAAGGATTACAAAAATGAAACTGATCATTCTGTTTAATATATTTTTTTATTATTATTTCAAGCATATTATAATTTTAACGAATACTTGCTTGATACTTAGCTTTACTAGCTTAAAGCAGAAAATATAAAATTTGAACCATATCACAATAATAGATAATTTATGTAAACTATGATAATTGTTTATTCATTAACTACTACGAATAAGTAAAAATAAAAATATCAAACAGCTCAATCTTCTTTAACCATGGATCCATCACCGATCAAGTGATCTATTTTCCCCTCAGGGTGCTCAAAGAAGTCTGCCACATCTAAGTGGGTGATGTCAAAATTATTGTCAGAGACAAAATTGGTTTCAGGGCCTTTACTCTTTAGAGATGCTTGATAAAGCTCAACCAAATGTCTTGGTACACGGCAAATTTTTGCCCAGTGCCCTTTTCCACCGCAACGATAACATATAGTTTCTGAACTATTTGCTTTTGGATTCTCATAATTCCATTTCCGCTTTTGGTGGTTATATCTCTTTGGGGGGGTGACTAACACCAGGAAAATTTCTTCCTTGCCCACGTCCACGGCCATGACCCCGACCACGACCACAACCACGACCATGATTAAAGCCATAGCCTTTTCCACGCTTAGCATAATGGGAATACACCTTATCTACTTCAGGCAATGGTGTAGACCCAGTGGGTCGATTTTCGTGATTTCTCATGAGCAGGTCATTGTTTCGCTCAGCCACAAGGAGAAGAAAAATCAGCTCAGAGTACTTTTTGAAACCTTTCTCTCTGTACTGTTGTTGCAGAACCATATTGGAGGCATGAAACGTTGTAAACGTTTTTTCAAGCATATCATAATCAGTTATAGTATCTCCACAGAGTTTCAATTTAGAAGTAATTCTAAACATTGCAGAATTATATTCAGAAACAGACTTAAAGTCTTGGAGCCTCAGATGAGCCCAATCATATCGTGCTTGTGGCAGAGTGACCAACTTTAAGTTGTCCTATCTCTCCTTTAAGCCATTCCACAAGATAAGTGGATCTTTGACTGTGAGATATTCAATTTTCAAACCTTCATCAAGGTGATGGCGCAAGAAAATCAAGGCCTTAGCACAGTCTTGGGTGGATGCATTATTTCTGTCTTTAATGGCGTCTCCAAGACCCATTGCATCCAAATGGATTTCAGCATCCAACACCCATGTCATGTAGTTCTTGCCCGAAATTTCAAGGGCAACAAACTTTCTTTTCATAATGTGAGACATAATTAAAACAAAATTAGGAGGAGAAAAATACCTTAATTTTCTCAAAGAGATTCTTGAGATATTAGAGCTTCGTGCTGATAACGTGTTACAAAACTTAGCTCAAAGTAATAAACAAAAAGATAGACAACAAAGTAGAGAGAAATAGAGAAGAGAATATATTTCTTCTATGTATCCAAGTGTATTACAAAATGATTTCTCATCCTCTATCTATAGTACTACATAGAGGTATACTAAAAGAATTCCATAAATATGTCATTAAGCTTTTAATATCATGGAGGAAGATCATGGGGGAGATCATGGAGGTGTGGGAGTTACAACCATAAGTATTGGAGTAGTGGGAGTTATGGAGATAATGGATAAAAGTAGTGGGTGTTATAGGAGTTATGGACATCCACCATAATCTAATATTTCATAACATTTTATAATTATACATCTCCTAGGAGTAAATAATATCAAGTATCATGATTTATATACTTGCATAAGGTACTTAACAAGTATATACATTAAAAAATTCCTACTATCTCAATCTACAAAAAACCGAAAATTTTGGATGATATCTAACTTTAAAATAATCGAAAGGGGCCCAATCAAAATACAATCACTTCATCCCTAAAAAGATCTCCTATTATCTCATAGAAATTGTTTCATCCTCCCCTAAAAATTTCATCATCTTCGACAAAAAGACCAATTTTTCAATTAAAATAGTCTAAACTGCATTACATTTTAACCAGAGTAAAGTCTTATATACCTAGGGGTAGGCTGGGGAAACCCGAAATCTAATCCAAAATTTGAATCTTTTGAATTTGAATTTTCGGAATACGGATTAGATTTGAATTTAATTTCTATATTTTTTTGATTTTGAATTGGAAAATATTTTTTGGGTATTCGAATATTCAAAATTCTTATACTTTATATTTAGTCCATTATCAATATGTCAAAATAAGTTCAATACACTACTTATTAGATATTACCTCATATATTTAATATTAATCATTGAAACAGCTTCTCTGTCCTTTCGGGTAGGGGTAAGTCTCGTCTACATATTACCCTCTCCAGACCCCACTTTGTGGGACTATACTGGATAGTTGTTGTTGTATATTTAATATTAATCACCAAGTTACTGTAAGAATACTTTCTATTTGGACATAGTTTATTATTTTTACTTCTTATCAGTCATAATAATGTCTTTATTATACGTTTTTTATATTTATTAATTGAATATTTCATTTGGATGATTACGGAATGAGAAACTTTTCTGTCAATTTAATATGAGTACTTCATTTGGATATTCATTTTTGTAAAAAGAAGAAACATATCAACTTATAAGTTCAAAATTAAAAATTTAAAATATCCAAGTCGATTAATCCAAAATCAAACTTAAAAATTCGATTCAATCAAATTTACTTAAATTGTCATTTTTTTTAATTCGAAAATCGAAATTTTTATATGCAAGCGGAATTGCCAAAACGCACGCCCTATGTATGCCTATCAAACTCATGATAAAAACTGGTATCAGTCTGAAATTTTTCCAAAAGCGGTTATATGTATAAATAATTATTTACAGTAAGTTATTGAAAACTAAAATGCTAAAAGAAAATAAACACAAAAAGAGTGATCCAAGTCACAAGAGAAAAAAGAAAACCGGCCGGTCCGGTTTAGTTCTCTGATAGAGTTGGTTGAGATAAACTTTATTATCTTCAAACAACAAAAACAGAAGAAAATTTTACCAAGAATAGTTCTTGAAATGCCCCAAAAAATTCAATCTTGATGCTTCCGAGTTCCCTCTCTAATATCAAGTATCACTCAGAAAATAGATTAACAAAAAGACCCTTAAAGCAGATAACATAAAAGAAATGCTAATGATACAATCCACCATTTCTCCTCCTGCCCAAAAAACAATACTTGTTCCATCTCAAATTGGCAAACATGGCTGTTATCTTGCTTTACATGGTGGATTTGGGTCACCATCAGCTTCTTTTCACTTTCCAAGAAGACCCATCAAGCGAAATTCAGTTCAGGTAATTTGGGGTTTGGGGTTTTTTTTTGTGGGGGGGGGGGGGGGGGGGGAGAGTAGTGGGAGGTTGCTACTATGTTTTCTTGATATAATTTTACTTGTGATATTTTTTTCTTGATGTTTTCAGTAACCTAACAACAACAACAACAACTACCCAGTACTATAATTTTTGTTGATTATTTGAGAGAGTGCTGCCTGTTATTGAAAGCCCCTTTGAGATTATGTTTGAATTAGTCTGCTGTGAATCATTCTGCTTAAACATTTTCTTTCTTTCTTTCTTTTCTTCTTTGGTAACTTTAACAATACAAATTCCATTGAGCTTCTTGTTAAAAAAAAAGGTATTGGCTTGAACACAATTAGTAAGCTGGGGGTTGAGATTTTATTTATATTTAAACTAATTTAGTCTCATATGTGGAAGTTTGTGTAATACTATTTAAAATAGAATTTGGTCTCATAGTACATTTTGGTTAGAGAATGATTAAAAAGTATCGGATAATTTCCCTTTTAAGATAACCTACAGCAGAAAGTAAGATATATATTATGACATAGGGAATATAACTAAAAATTTCAACTATCTAATGCTTGTTATAATGCAAGAAGTCTTTTTCAAAAAAATAAAATGAAATGAAGGAGCTCTTGAGTCCAAGAGTTTCATTTTGGAAAGGAAGCATAGCTCACATGATTGAACTCATTATTGCTTTGCAATCTCTAATATATACCTGCAAACTACTCTAGTATTTCTGGTTGCTCTTTTACGATCAATGAATATGTCACAGGATTCTTTTCCATACACGGTGCGACTCAAAAATTAAGTTCCTTCAAATACATATTATTAAACTGTTTTGGCGATACATTTATCTGTCTTTTTTACCTCTTTTGAGTATTCCTAAGTCTTGTCTCTCTTGTGTACAGCTGCAGATTTTTGCAAGGAAAGTAGAATCATTCTCACTTTTGGTTCCAGAGAAAGATGATGGTAGTTCCTTTTCTAATTCTTAGAAATGCTCCTTTTTGTCACAGTTTATATGTTATTTTCTATTTGGAACATTATAAAGTTTTAGATATCATTCCACTTATAACATTATCCAATGTAACTTTTACAAGTTTCAAGGATTCAAATATATTTAACGAGTCATATTTTAACTTTGATTGGATGTTTTTCGTTATATTCAGCGAGTATTCTACTTATAGATGACATCGACTAGTTATATTTGTTCTCTTACTGATTATGTAAAACTCAAGCCAAACTAAAGAGAAGAAATATAACTAGTTGATGTCATCTGTAAGTAAAATACTCGTTGTATAGCTAACCCCCTCCCCTCATGCTGATTATGAAAATATGACACATTGGGAAGGACGGATTATTACATTTTGAAGTGCTAGTTCTAGCCTCTAGGTCCCTGCATTGGTATAGTCAAGAGCTGAGAAATTTGAATTTTCGTACACATAATTTTCTTTTTCCGCTTTAACGGGTATATTTACATATTTTTATTGTTTTGCCAGTCTATCAAATGATAGGAAATAATTATCAGCTTCCCATAGACTTGCCCAAAAAAAAAAAAAAACTTATTATCTTCAATTAGAAACATATGCAGACATAATAAACTCCAAGCTTGAGAAAGATCAAGAGGTGATGAGATAGCAGTTATTGAAAGGATAGAATGATTTAGCATTTACATCTTTCTTTTTAAATACAGGAATATATTAGTTTTCTGTAGGTTTACAATGTGATAGTTTCTAATCGCCATTTCTTTTTCTTTTCTTTTGTTTCATCCTTTTGTTTTCTTATTTTCATTTTTACATAAGCATAAAAGTATGTATTTTTCAGGAAGTATACAATATTGTTTGAAGGATACTTTTCCCAGAAACAATATCATAATATATGATTACATATTTGACTACGCTGATGTGTTTTGACTGATTTATTGGTTCTTGTCCTCATCCTCAGGATGGAAAGCAAACAGAAATTTTCAATCAGCTTCTGTGACCTGTTACGCAAGTCCAAACTTTGGACTTACAAATGTATTCATTACTGTGTATATTGTTGAGTTTAATTTCCAAGGAAACATCAATTTTGTTCTTTCATAAGAAGGCCATCCCGGTGCACAAAGCATCATGCGTGCACGGAAGGCCGCACCCAAGGATTTGATATAGGTAGGCTACCCAGATGCGAGCATCAGTGGTCGATTCGACGGCTCGAACCAGTGACCTATAGATCAGACGGGACAACTTACCCTTGCTCTAAGACCCCCCTTCATCAACTTATTCCATTAAATTAAATCATTCCAACAGAAGTTCAAAACTTCAGTAATTTCCTGTTTTGTTTCAAGTTCTTTATACAGAAACAGAGGAAGATTGCATAATCTACTTGCTGTGTACCATAAATATGAGACAATAGTGCTTTGTCACAGAGGTTTTGCATGACCTAAAAGGTACCATCATTGGCTTTCCGTTGCAGAATCATCAGAGAAGCTGCTGAATGGTGGAGATATTACTACTAGTAAAGGACAGGTTGTTTCTCTATCTGTTTTCTCATGCGGATCAATCTTCTGGTTGACATCCGGGCAAGTGGCATCAGCAAGTGAAAGTGTCAGAGTAAACATGGTTTATGAGGTCGGAGAGTTATTTGAATTGGGAATCCAACTTACCTACCTGCTTATACTACTAGCATTGCTTGGGGCTGGAAGCTTCTTTGTGATTCGGCAAGTCCTTGTCCGCAGAGAGCTTGATCTTTCTGCCAAAGAATTGCAAGTACGTGACACAATAACTTTTCTCTTTGTTTATAAATGCATCACCATTCATTTGAAGCATACATAATATGCATCTGTATGGTTTAGATCTACAAAAGCAAGTGTGTGTGTATATATAGAACCGGTAGCTAGAGAATCTGAACACCATTGTATTCTCCTGAAGGCAGAGCAGGAGAATAATACTTTAAAAGAGAAATGATTGTGATTCAATCTCGACTTGCTAGATATCAATATGAATTATAGCCTATTTGGCCAAGCTTCTCCATACCTTAAGCACCTTTTTTTCAGGAAAAAGGTCTTCCTTTTTTCAAAGTTAAAGTGTTTGACCAAGCTTTTGGAAGAAAAAGAAGTGCATTTGAGGAGAAGCAGAAGCAGTTTTGGAGAAGTAGACAAAAGTAGCTTCTCCCGTAAAGCACTTTTTTTAAAAGCGCATTTATAAAAATACACTCATAAGCACTTTTTAAAAGCTTGGCGAAACACCAATTGCTGCTCAGAAGTGTTTTTCAAATTAAGTAGTCAAGCACAAACTGCTTCTTACCAAAAGTACTTTTGAGAAAAACACTTTTCAAAAAAAAGCACTTCTCAAAATAAGTTAATTTTAGAAGCTTGGCCAAACAGGTTATTATTCTATTTGTTCCCTACATACAAAAGCTTACTTTTAACCGACAATTTTGGTATCTTGTGTGTAGACATCTATATCACTTGCAAGAACGACTTGCTTGTTTTCTCATAGGTGTAAGAATGAAACTCTCTTTCTCTCCTCTGAACACACTGTATTATTTGACTTACTAACACAGGAGCAAGTTAGAAGCGGTGATGCCAGTGCAACAGAACTTTTTGAACTTGGAGCTGTGATGTTGAGGCGAAAATTCTACCCAGCTGCTACAAAGTACCTGCTTCAGGCAGTACAAAAGTGGGATGGAGATGATCAGGATCTTGCCCAAGTATGAACTATCTCTTCAACAGTTTCTTTTTCTTTTTTTAATTTTAGATAAATGATAAAGGACCTTGTCTACACCAATTGCTATTTCACATATTAAATTTCTGATACTGTTAGAAGTCTAACTGTATTAGAAGTCTAGTCTAAACTGTATTAGGAGTAGGCTAGGTTATGTGTATTATATATAGGGCTCATTGTATCCTGTTTACATATCAATTATATATTCTTCTCCCGTGCCTTCTCACATGGTATCAGAGCTTCGGTGAGAATAGTATAGCTGTGCATCATTCCAGCTACTTCCGGGAAGAAGACCTCGTCGCCGTGCAATTTTCCGGCGTCTAAACAATCTGTCAGTATACCTAAACTACCTTTTCTGGTGTTGTTGTGCAAAATCCGAGACCACCACGAGGTTCGGCTCACAATTCCGACCAAACCCCAGAAATTTCTCCGGCAGAATCCCTGTCACGCGCTCCCACGCGCCACCAGAGCTGTCGGCGCGTCAGACCACGCTCCGGCGCGTGGGGCTGTTTCCGGCCATTTTTTGGCTTCGCTCCTTCAGAACAGATTGCTTGGAATACAATTCCGACCCTACCCATCCACTTTTTGTTCGATTCCGACAACTTTGATTTTTCCCGGCGACCTACAGTGATTTTTCCGGCAGCTACAGTACTTTCCGGCCAAAATTTCTTCAGGACAGTTTGCTCCTACTTGAATTCCGAGCCTATCCATATTTTTACTTTTCAATTCCGACAACTTTGAATTTTTTCCGGCAGCTACAGTGTCCCTGTTTTCCGGCAGCACCAGTTTTCCGTCCTCTGTTCAGTTTCAGCGAGTTTTCAGTTGATAATCCAACGATGTCTTTGGGACTAGATGCTTTCGGGCCTAAAAACCAGGGTTCTGGCAGTTCCGGTATTATGATTACCTCAGAACCTTTAATGGGAGGTTCAAACTACCTAGCTTGGGTTTCGTCTGTCGAGTTGTGGTGTAAAGGCCAAGGTGTTCAGGATCATCTAACCAAAGAGTCTAGTGACGGAGATGAAAAAGCCAAAGCACATTGGGAGAAGATTGATGCTCAGTTATGCAGTATTTTGTGGCGATCTATTGATTCCAAGTTGATGCCCTTGTTTCGTCCATTCCAAAAATGTTATTTGGTTTGGGAAAAGGCTCGTACTTTATACACTAATGACATATCTCGTTTCTATGATGTGATATCGCGGATGACAAATTTAAAGAAACAGGAATTGGATATGTCTACTTACTTGGGTCAAGTGCAGGCAGTTATGGAGGAATTTGAGACGTTGATGCCAGTTTCTGCTAGCGTTGCAAAGCAGCAAGAGCAACGACAAAAGCTGTTTCTAGCGTTGCAAAGACAAAAGTTGTTTCTAGTTCTTACTCTTGCTGGGCTTCCTAATGATCTTGACTCAGTACGCGATCAGATTTTGGCTAGTCCGACTGTCCCCACATTTGATGAATTATTTTCTCGCTTACTTCGCCTTGCTGCAGCACCAAGTCACCCAGTGAGCTCATCACAGACACTTGATTCATCTATCCTCGTCTCCCAATCCGTGGACAATCGGGCTTCTCATACTATGGAGTATAGACGAGGAGGAGGTCGTTTTGGAAGATCTAGACCCAAGTGTTCTTATTGTTATAAACTTGGTCACACTCGTGATGTGTGCCATTCTTTACATGGTCGACCAACAAAAAATGCTTATGTTGCTCAGACCGAACCTACAGGTAACCAGGGATTTTCTGTATCTGAAAGGGAGTATAATGAGTTCCTTAAATATCGAGCAAGTAAGCAGACGTCTCCACAAGTAGCCACTGTTGCTCAGCCTGATACTTCTGTTGCTGGTAATTCTTTTGCTTGTGTTTCCCAGTCTAGTCCTCTTGAACAATGGGTGGTGGACTCAGCTGCTTCTGATCATACCTCTGGTAATAAATCCCTTTTGTCAGATATTACGTATTCACAGTTTCTTCCCAACGTTACTTTAGCTAATGGGTCTCAAACTAAAGCAAAAGGAGTTGGACAAGCAACTCCTCTACCCTCTGTCACTCTAGATTCCGTCCTTTATGTCCCTGGCTGTCCTTTTAATCTTGCATCTGTGAGTCGTTTGACTCGTGCCCTCCATTGTGGAATATACTTTATTGATGACTCTTTTATTATGCAGGACCGCAGTACGGGACTGACGATTGGAACAGGACTTGAATCAGACGGACTCTACTACCTTAACTCCCTAACATCCTCTAAGGCCTGTCTAGCTGCAGATCCTCCAGACCTATTTCACAGTCGTTTACGACATCCTAGCTTGTCCAAACTTCAGAAGATGGTGCCTCGTTTGTCCAGTTTATCCACATTAGAGTGTGAGTCATGTCAGCTCGGGAAACATACCCGCGCCTCCTTTCCTCGTAGTATTGAGAGTCGTGCAGAGTCTGTTTTTTCTTTAGTTCATTCGGATATATGGGGTCCTAGTAGAGTATGTTCAACCTTAGGATTTCGTTATTTTGTTAGTTTTCATTGATGATCATTCAAGATGTACTTGGATTTTCTTAATGAAAGATCGTTCTGAGTTGTTTTCTATATTCCAAAATTTTTGTGCTGAAATTAAAAATCAATTTGGTGTTTCTATTCGCACCCTTCGCAGTGATAATGCCTTAGAATATTTGTCCTCTCAATTTCAGCAATTTATGTCCTCTCATGGAATTATTCATCAGACCTCTTGTCCTTATACCCCTCAGCAAAATGGGGTTGCAGAAAGAAAGAATAGGCACATTATTGAGACTGCTCGCACACTTCTCATTGCATCTCATGTTCCGCTGCGTTTTTGGGGCGATGCAGTTCTCACATCTTGTTATTTGGTTAATCGGATGCCTTCATCTCCCATCCAAAATCAGATTCCGCATGAGGTATTGTTTCCTCAGTCACCCTTATACTTTGTCCCCCCTCGTGTGTTTGGGAGCACTTGTTTCGTTCATAACTTAGCTCCTGGGAAAGATAAGTTAGCTCCTCGTGCTCTCAAGTGTGTCTTCCTTGGTTATTCTCGTGTTCAGAAGGGCTATCGTTGTTATTCACCTGATATTCGTAGGTACCTTATGTCAGCCGATGTCACATTTTTTGAGTCTAAGCCTTTCTTTACCTCTTCTGACCATTCTGACCATCTGGCTATATCTGAAGTTTTACCTATACCGGCCTTTAGGGAGTCTATATCTCCTCCTTCACCTTCCGCTACAGAAGTCTTACCCATTCCAAACGTTGGACCACCTACTGTGGCTCCTCCTAGACTCCATGCACAAGACACTCCACTCTTGACATATCATCGTCGTCCTCGCCCAGCATCCGGCCCGGCTGATTCACTTCCTGCACCTGACCCTGCTCCTACTGCGGACTTGTCTCTTCCGATTGCACTTCGGAAAGGTATACGGACCACCCTTAATCCTAATCCCCATTATATTGGTTTAAGTTATCATCGTTTGTCATCATCCTATTATGCTTTTCTATCTTCTTTGTCCTCTGTTGCCCTCTCTAAGTCTACAGGTGAAGCATTGTCTCATCCAGGGTGGCGACAGGCTATGACTGACGAGATGTCTGCTTTACACGCGAGTGGTACTTGGGAGCTCGTCCCTCTTCCTTCGGATAAATCTACTGTTGGTTGTCGTTGGGTGTATGCAGTCAAGGTTGGTCCAGATGGTAAGGTTGATCGTCTTAAGGCTCGTCTTGTGGCCAAGGGGTATACTCAGATATTTGGGCTTGATTACAGTGATACCTTCTCTCCAGTGGCTAAGATAGCATCAGTCTGCCTTTTTCTCTCTATGGCTGCTGTTCGCCATTGGCCCCTGTATCAGCTGGACATTAAAAATGCATTTTTACACGGTGACCTTGAGGATGAAGTTTATATGGAGCAACCACCTGGGTTTGTTGCTCGGGGGGAGTCTCGTGGCCTTGTATGTCGCTTGCGCCGATCACTTTATGGTCTAAAGCAGTCTCCTCGAGCCTGGTTTGGTAAGTTTAGCACTGTTATCCAGGACTTTGGCATGACTCGGAGTGAAGCTGATCACTCTGTATTCTATCGGCATTCTGATTCACGTCTCTGTATTTATCTAGTGGTCTATGTTGACGACATCGTTATTACCGGCAATGACCAGGATGGTATTACTAAATTGAAGCAACATCTCTTTCAACACTTTCAGACTAAGGATCTGGGCACACTAAAGTATTTTCTGGGTATTGAGGTCGCACAGTCTAGCTCAGGTATTGTGATCTCACAACGGAAGTATGCCTTAGATATTCTTGAGGAGACAGGAATGACAGGTTGTAAACCTGTTGACACTCCAATGGATCCGAATTCTAAACTTCTTCCAGGACAGGGGGAGCCTCTTGACGATCCTGAAAGATATAGGCGGTTAGTTGGTAAACTAAATTATCTTACAGTGACAAGACCCGACATTTCCTTTCCTGTGAGTGTTGTGAGCCAGTTTATGGGTTCACCATGTGATAGTCATTGGGATGCAGTTGTTCGCATTCTTCGGTATATAAAATCAACTCCAGGTAAAGGTTTATTGTTTGAGGATCGAGGCCATGAGCAGATTGTTGGATACTCCGATGCTGATTGGGCAGGATCGCCTTCTGACAGACGTTCTACTTCTGGATATTGTGTCTTAGTATGAGGAAATTTGGTATCTTGGAAAAGCAAGAAACAGAATGTGGTTGCTCGGTCTAGTGCAGAAGCAGAATATCGAGCAATGGCTATGGCGACATGTGAGCTAGTTTGGGTCAAACAGTTGCTCAAAGAGCTGAAATTTGGTGATGTTAGACAGATGGGACTTGTGTGTGATAATCAAGCAGCTCTTCATATTGCGTCAAATCCAGTGTTCCATGAGAGAACTAAGCACATTGAGATTGACTGTCACTTTATCAGAGAAAAGATACTCTCGGGAGATATTGCTACAAAGTTTGTAAAGTCAAATGATCAGCTTGCAGACATTTTCACCAAGTCCCTCACTGGTCCTCGTATTAACTACATATGTAACAAGCTCGGTACATATGATTTATATGCACCAGCTTGAGGGGGAGTGTTAGAAGTCTAACTGTATTAGAAGTCTAGTCTAAACTGTATTAGGAGTAGGCTAGGTTATGTGTATTATATATAGGGCTCATTGTATCCTGTTTACATATCAATTATATATTATTCTCCCGTGCCTTCTCACAGATACATTGTAAATATTCTATGTGATTTGACCTAAAATATGCTGCCATTTTAACTCAAAACAAGTGAATGCACATTTATCCTGCTGAACATGTGAATAATCTCTTTTACCCTGAATCACATAACTTACACCTATAAAAGGTAAAGTTCAAAAGCCATCTAGAAACTGCTCGAATTCTCAGCTAACAAATTATTGGACCGTTGTAGAATTATTGCTTGCCTATACTGTATTTGCTGTTGCATACCAAGTCTTTTCAGGCATCTGAGTGTTGTATTCAGATCCGTTTCCCTTATATATTTGTGCATCTTGGCAGGTTTACAATGCCCTTGGTGTCAGTTATGTACTTGATGAGAAAATTGACAAAGGAATTGCTCAGTTTGAGAATGCTGTAAAACTTCAACCAGGTTATGTCACGGCATGGAACAACCTTGGCGACGCGTATGAGAAAACCAAAGACTTAACATCCGCTCTAAGAGCATTTGAGGAGGTCCTCCTTTTTGATCCTAATAATAAAATAGCTCGTCCTAGGCGCGACGCATTAAAGGAAAAAGTACAGATGTACAAAGGAGTACCTGTGAAATCTAAGAAGAGTTGATATAGGGAGCTTGTTATTGTTTTTACACACTTATACTGATTATCCTTGGAGGAGCTTCCCCCCCCCCCCCCCCTTTCCTGCCGTCTTTCTTCTTGACGAGCGAAATTTCGTCGTGGTGGCTATGCTGGATTTCTTGGATGTTCCATAACAGAAGAGGGCAAGCAGTTTTTGAACTTGTTCATCCCTATGTCCTTGGTGTAAATGAAATGAACAGTCTCTATTTTTCTTTATCTGCATAGAATCGGCAGGACACTTGATGCTTCCTCGTGTTTTCTTTCAAGTTTATTTCCCTTTTCTGCGCTTTACTTGAAAAGGCTTCGTCTCAGCAGATGAAAGTTGAGCAGCAAACCCAAGATTCGACATTTTGATCCTATTGATGTTGCATGCACTCCGTTTGATGTTATGAATGGTTATACATAGTTTTATTCATTCCCAAATTGAAAATTTTGTTTTGTTATTGATGGAAAATATTCTTGATCTATATAATCGTGTCAAATGACTAGGGTTGATCTTGTTCCTTGAATCTTAGAAAAAAAATAAAACACGTGCTCTTTTCTGGGGTCGTGTGGGCCCCAATGGAGGAATAAATTTTAAAAATGGAGGGGGGGGGGGGGGGGGGGAGAAGGTGGCGTCGTGCCTTCTGCCGGAGTAAGAGGCAGAGTAAGAAGAAGACTACGTATACATGCGATATACATTCATGGCCAGTTACCCTGTTAATATATTACAATACATGCGCTATATATAAAATGGTGCCCAGGTTTTCTATGCACCTATTTTGATGCCTTGAGTCCAAAAACCTACCTAGGTTCCAGGCTCCATATTCTTTTACTAAGATGATTAATTTTTTTACCTAAGATTAGGAGAAATGAAAATCCTCTTTTAAGAATAAACTTAATAACATTCTAGGTTCAATTAAATTGGATAGTGGGAGTAACTCTTCTTTTTCATTTTTGACAATTAAAATTTAAGTCCGTGCTTTAGTTAAGAGATTGTTGGCATGTATATTCACTAATCAAACCATATGAAAACTACCTAATTATCATGAAAATGTGGCTAGTTGTATCAGAAGATTGATCTAGTTGCATAATTTTCCATTTTAAATACATTTATATAAGAAACTGTAAGTACAGTTTTACAGCTTCTAATCACACATAGTTCGAGCAGAAAGCAAATGAGATAAGTTGAACTCACAGAACCATACCTAGATCTGCCTCGGCTTATATCCAAAATGGGTTTTCAACATATTGGAAGGCTCGAGACCTCCTAAAATATGATTTCTGCTGATCAGACGATCGTCTACTTAAATCAGACAGCTTCAACAACGTATTATCTGTCAAATTCAGGGATATGAACTTATCATCATGTATATAAAGCACCAATGATGGACTATCTGGCGTTTCTGTTTCAACGATTGAATGTACTTTGTATCTGAGAAAAGTTGTTGTATTATCTGTCCATGGATCGGGCTTATAGACCACCATTTCAGGAAATGATTTAGCCACTGTGTCAAGATCAATATGGTACTTGTTGAACCAACAAGAGTAGTCATTTTCCATCACAAAGACATCAAAATTTGATGCATTACACTCTGTATTATCAATAGCATGCAACTTCCCTTCAACTTCCCCGAAATAGTTCAAGTTTCGACCACATTCACTCTGAAGTGGAGGCATTGGAAATTTTCTGATATGCTTCTCATAAACATCATAACATACTGAAGTTTCTGAGTAGTCTGTAGGCCAGTGAAGTGTACCATTCAAGAAAACACCCTTAGAAAAGCTCGTGCCAACTGGAGCGACGAATGGACCTCCGGAGTATCTCCAAGTGTTGGTCTCAAAGGTGTATATTTCAATATGGAATACAATGTTTGATCTGTACTCACCATAGATGTGGATAACTTGGCAATATGGTGACTTAGATAGATCAAATGTCAAATTCAAGCATGAAATTCTTGGATATTTGTCGAGTAGATTTGGATATGGGAATGTTGAGAAATGTTTTGTTGTTGGATTGTATACATAGTATTGTAAACTAGATTCACTTGCACGCGATCGACAAAGAAATAATAAACCACCACAAGATTGTAAAATTTCAACTCCACAAGAATCTTTAATAAAATCAAGGCATTGAAGAGGTACCACTGGATTTTGTTTGGGTTGTATAAGGGATATATAAGTATATTTGATGTTGAAGTTACCCTTTGAAGATAAGCTCACAAAGAGACCAGACGTAGGCCTAGGCTTCCAAATGGAAGAGAAATAAGGACTAGAAATGGTGGACATCCACCTTTTGGATACTAATTTGAACATGAAAAGTGGTTTTGGTGGGAGACATAATAGTAGTTTCATTAGAAGGTCATCACTAGCTTCAATTGCTTCAGCTGAGGACATAGAATGCCCTTTCTCATGCTTGTTTCTAGCCATATATATGCTGCTTCGTCAGCCTCTGCCTTTGTCAAGAGTTTCTGTAAAGGCCAGATAACATAGTCACTACTAAAAAATCAGGTTTTAGCGACGGATAAATTATGTAGCTAAAGAGAAAAATTCGTCGCTAATCTCATTTAGCAACGGATTATTAGAAAGCGTTTTAGTGGCACATTAGCGATGACGTTTACAGCTAATTTCATATTTCTTTTTTTTTTTTGTAGTGAATGTAATATGGTTTAAGTTGTATACACTGAAAGTGTAAAGAATTTTATAAATTCAAAGTAATTAATTTAACTCATTATAGAAAGTTATCTACTTTATATACATGGTTGTGAGGTCATGTTTGTTATAAGAACATAACCTAATTCAATTTGAAATAAGATTTAAATTATATATACTAACATTGTAAAATATTGACTCAATGTCGTTTAATATGTGACAGCAACTTAATTACTATTTTCACTATGTTCAATTAGTACTTAATATTTTTTATAGATATTTACCTGTAATTATCTTAAACTCTTTTAAACAACATAACTACACATCTTCCTCAAAGTTGGAATGAAAGAGCAGGTCTCATGACATATTCCAACTACAAAGAAAAGAATTACCTTATTCCCCACAAATTGTGAAAAGTTCCTTTTTTTTTTTTTTGTTATAGAGAAAGAAGATTAAAAGAAAAAATTTTGAGGAGACTTTTCTGAAGGGAAGAGAAACGCCGGGCAAATTTTAGAATGGTTCCATGAATCATGGCCGGATCTTAACAGAGGACTACGACGACTACATCATCGTCGAGGCACTCCGATTTGAACATGACAGGTTGGTTAAAAAACCCAAGGACAAAGCCGGTGGGAGGGAGCAGCCGGAAAGGATAGTTCCTGATCTAGCAAATAATAAACAGGAGCATGAGTACATACAAACCTGATAGATGGGATAAGAATTATATTTTGGGCGATCAACCAAAGTCAAAAGCATGTTATACTTAAAGAAAACGAAGTTATAAAAAAAAACACATACATACAGAAGTAGATTACCAGTGATTTGCTTGAGATACCTTCTAGGTTGCTTAACTCGACATTATCAAAGCCTCAACGATGAAAATTTTCTTCCAATTTGACTGGCTGCAATTTCTTGGTGCAAACAAGAAAAGAATAAAACAATTATTGGATTATTGCTGATTGTTTGTTCTTCTCTAGATTGCACTTTTGTTATTACGGAAAAGACATAAATTGTTTTTTATAGCACTATGGTTTAATACTTTTACGAATGTCATGGTCTCAAATATGTCATGACACTCCTACCAGTGATGTCATTAAAAATAAAATAAAATATTAAAATTAAAAGTTACTAAATATAGAATGAGATACAATTCTTATGATAATCGATTAGGAACACTCCAATACGAATAGCTTGCTCGTCTTACTTCTACTTTCTCCCTCCCATAATTGTTGTCCGACATACTTTTTGGGTGACATTTAGTTAAAAGTAGTTATAAAACGTTTAGCTTTTCTTTTTCCTTCTCACTTGCGCTTCAATATTATTCATAAGCGGTGGCATCATCACAAGATAATTAAAAAGAAAAGTAGAAGTAGAATTCGTCAAATACACATAAAGGTATGTTATTTCTGTGAACAAAATATATGTTAACAATAGCATATACTGAGACAGAACAGTATTAGAGGTAAAATTGATATAAACTTCATAATTGGGGAGTACTTGTGTTTTTTTTCTTTTACAACTGTAAGCAAATTTTTATCCCCACTGAACAGCATGAGGAAAGAAAATTTGTCCAAACAGGAACTTAAACCAAGTCAAGTGATTAATAGGCATCCTTATTTAGTTTATCACTTAATCATAGTATCTTATAAAACTAAATGTTCACCGCTCTTTAGGTATAAACTTGCGTCGCAAACTAATTGTACAACTTGTTTAGGTTCTAAATTCTGCTCCTGCATTAAAATTTATACTAAACAGTTAGTTCTCACCGAAATGTCAATTTTGCATTAACACCTCTTTACATACCCCTTTCTGATTCCTTACCCTTTTTTTAACCTATTTCTTTCTTAATTTCCATCCTTATTCTAGTAGTGTAATATGTCAGAAAGACCATCTATAGCGAATTGGGATGTACAAAGAAAACCGATAAACCGCACCAACCCGATAATTCGAGTCAAACCGAGAAAAAAAACCCGACTATGGTTTGGTTTGACTTGGTTTGGTGGTGGGAAAAAAACCCGACCATAATTGGTTCGGTTTGGTTTTAGCTAAAGAAAGTCAAACCGAAACCAAACCAACCCGACATTACATATATAACAATTTTAGATATATTTAATATATAAATATAGTTATTGTAATGTAATTTATAAATATTTCTTAAAGAATTTCATAATTTTATCTTTTAAGATATTATTTCAAGGTTTGATTTAGAACTTTTGAATGCTCCAATAAGTTTTATAGTCATTAATATTAGTAAATTAAATAATGCTAGCAATTAATACTAATGCTAACAAAAGACATTCAATTCAATATTACGAACGGAAATGTATTGAATGTCTATTTTTTATTTTGCAATAATTTAGATAAAAATACATAACCTATTTTTATTTTTCTTTAGCTTTTAGGCATATAACTAATACTCCCTCATTAGTCTATCTAGTTTAGCATGAATTACTGCTATTAAATTATGTTTATTTTTATTATGACTTTTTAATTAGCAATATTTATCGTACATAATTTTATTATTTTTTATTGTTGAATATTTTAGGATAATGTCATGAGTCATAACATATCTCATATTTTGTATTATTTTCTTGAAAAATACTTTATATAGTTGTATCTTACTAGGATTAAAGAAATATTTTGAGTATACATTATATATTTTGTTCTTACCGGAAAAAAATAAAAACCCGAATAACCCGAAAACCCGAAAAAACCCGAGAAAAACCGATATTGAAAAACCTGTTTAGTTTGGTCTTTAGATTTAATAACCCGACACAAGTAGTTTGGTTTGGTAATTGTAAAATCCGAACCAACCCGGTCTATGTACACCCCTAATAGCGAATGCAAGAAAAAGCATTTCAACAAATGCGAAAGACCTGAATGCCAGCACTAATTTTGTCAATATGACTCATAAATGTCATTGCAATTGCTACACAGGAACTTCATTTTCTGAAATTGAGGTTTCCAGCTCATTGATGTTCTTAATCTTATACAGATCCAATCAATAGCATCGTCCTTGAGAAACAAAAATGTGAAAAATGAATATTCCTATGACCAGTAGATCTCTCTGATTCCATTCCAATTGAGTACGTAACTTAATATCACCTCAAAAATGGGGTATCAGAATCTGCGAAATGTTTCACTGTTTCCTCCAACAACCAATAATCAAATTGTGCTATCGTGTTGCGTCTTCATACCTTGGGAACAGTAATCTGTCCTGAGCTTTACACCATAAGCTGCCAAATACAGCCCTGAGCATGACATAGGCAGTTTGATGCAACTGTAACACGCGCAACATAGAAAATGTGTAGAATAAGATGCTGGTAAGTTGAAAAGAACAGATCAACAGTTAGTGTCCTCACTTTGATATCTTTTCTACATGTGATCTGCATAATTCCTGCATGTCCTGCCAGGAGAACTGTCAATATCAGTTGTCCTTGCAGTTTCTTGTATAATTTGAAGACAACCGGGCCTGGGACTGAAAGAAATCAAATGGAGCCCCTGGTCCAAAAGAACGTCTTGTAGCACTAGGTGAATCTGAGAGTAGTGGTTCATAGACAGAAGTACGGTTCTTGGGTTGAGAAATTGATAAAGGTGTAACATCTTTATCCAAGGATCTCGACTGAGGCTCTATATTACCCAGGGTCAATATAGGTCCTCCCATACGTTCGGCTTGCTGAAGAATGTTAATTTTACTTGATCTGTAGGTATACCTGAAGTACTTCAAAGCTAGCACTGGACCCATGCCAGCTGCGACAATGATCTGGAAGGGGAGGAAAACCAAAATTAGTTCTTTTATATTATAGTTGCTACTTAAAGAGGGAATAACAAAATTAGTTTCTCTTGTAAAATAATTGATAAAAAAGGAGCCATATCATGCATCCTATCTAATTAGGTGCAACAAAGCGTTTGATATAACAATTAGGAGCACCTTATCACCTTTAGTATATAGAAAAGGAGTAGACTTAAGTAACTACTCTTCCGTCAATTTGTAATCAATTTGTGTAGGAGCATCGACTTTCACAAGGTGTTACACTTTAAACAACAAATATTTTAAAAAATTCACAACTTCACTTAAATGGTAAACATACTAGCTTATTTTTGGATCAGCAAGGAAAGATGATGAAAGAATGAAATCAAGAATAATCTGAAGACTAATTACACCTGTCCCAAGTTGACACATTCTTTTCTCAGACATTTCAAATTAATTTAAAGTCAACAGAGTATCTACACTTTCAAGTGTTAAAGAATTTGAGTTCATGCAACAATTCGAAAAATCAACTCCTAGATAATGTTTGTCCAATTAAATGAAGTATCCAACTACAAGTATTTCTACTGATACTGCTGGTATAATAGTAAATCATCTCCTAAAACACTGTGCCCAGCCACACTATATTATACAAAATTAGATGGATTAAGTAACTAATCTAAAGCATTATCTCAACTTTTTTACTGTTGCTTTTGTTAAGCAAGTTCATCATGGTGACAAAAGTAAAATCCAATCCAAAGAGAGCTTCAAATTCAGAAAGTATGTGAACCATAGAGTTGAACACTATCCAAATTAATAATAAATAAATAAAAATGCCTCTAAATTGTGAACACTAGACCACATGGAAAAAGGAAAAAGAAAAAGTTTACTCACAAATATAGTAATCCAATATGAGGGCTGTCTACATAAGCGAAACATTATTGTATACAGGCCAGAGGATGGGAAGGCACTGACAATCCAATTGATGACATAGAAAGCAACAAGATTTCCCCATATGGCGATGTGTTGCAATATTGTGAAAGAACTGTAAATATTGAGACAAAATTAGTTCTCTAGAGATTTAAGACCAGTATTGCATACTACCATGCATTGCAAAGTACTCATACACAGATATTTGTCCAACTAAATAAAGATTATATAGTAACTCACTAGGCAGGTGAAAATGTTACTATCCGTTTTGCTTTCACTGGTTACCAGTCAAATGTTCTCCTTCATGAGGAGTAAAAGTTTTTGCTTTCAGTGGTTACCAGTCAAATGTTCTCCTTCATGAGGAGTAAAAGAGACTATCCTTCAAGAGAACTTATCAAAATAATGGTAACAATGATCCTTAGACAATCAGTCTCCATTGTCACCACCCTAATCTTCAGCCAGGCCCACCAGCACTACCCTTTGCCCTCTTCCCATCCAAGTCACTGTCAGTATTGTTAAAGGCACACTTAACTTCTTAAGGAATATAAAACTGAGAGACTAGGTGCAATGTTGGTTCCAATTTGCTTAAGTGGTTCTCTATCTTGAATAGAATGACACCAAAAATTAAATTGTTGCCACAGTCGAGGCATCATCGGTACTTACATTAGTGATTAAGAATTACAAGATTGAAATTTAGAAAACTTGTCACTAAATCTTAGAAGCTAAAAACTGTATCTTTGCAGGCATAAGAAATTTAAAATGGTTCCAGAACTTCATTCACATGGTATTACTTTTTTATATTTTGCTTAATTGCAGTTCTAATTCCTTTTTATCAGTTATACCGTGCCTCTTGAATGTCAATTATGAAGGCACCTGCATTTTTTCGACCACTATTTCTACAAAAATTGGGATTGAAATCTGTCCAATGATCTAGCAGCTGAAACGTTTTCAGCAAGACTCAGGCAACCAAACACTTTTCCATCAAGATTCCAACAAAACCTTCCCAGACCTCACTTGTGGGATTACACTGGGTATGTTGCTGTTGTTGTTCACCGAAAACCAGTCTGGAGACTATCTGCTTTCAACGTGTCAGTGTTGTTAAAGGTTCACTTAAAGCATGCTTAAGCCCTGAAGCTAAATGAAGTTCAGGTTGTGTGCTTCACCTTGCTTAGTTGGTGCTTTAGCATAGTCTTCAAGGTGCTAAGGTGTGCACATCTTCACTGATGAGCTAGAGCACAGCAATAGATAATAAATATTATTGACAAAGTGATGCATTAATAGTTAGAAAACGTCATGACCAAACCTTTAGTGATTCAAAATAAGAAAATAGATATATATTATAAGAAACTAGCCACTAAAAACCTAAAACTACATCTACAGTAGAAATTTAACATGGTCTCTGAAATTGATTGTTCTTACAATTATATTTTCTAGTATTATATTTCGATTATGTTTTCTTCATCGGTGCTTTACTTTGCTAAAGTCAACGCTTTAATCGTGCTTTCAACTTAAGGACCAAAAAACTAGCTATTAAGGTGGAAGAGCTCGAGGCTATATAAACCCCACATCAGCACATTGCAATACCGATGGGGGACTCAAGTCTCATACCTTGCAATGGACCATAACAAACCACCACGCTCTGCATCCGTTGTCCTCGATGACTGTGCGCTAGACTTTTCTAGCCCCGGGCGAACACTACAATACCGACTTCACCATCCATGGCACAGTGGAACAGAGGGCGGTGGGTGGCTCTGATACCATTGATACAACCTAGGTAGAACCACACCCCAAAAGCTAGCTATTAAGGTTGGAGAGCCGAAGGCTATATGAACCCCACATCAGCACATTGCAATACCGATGTGGGTCTCAAGTCCAATACCTTTGCAATGGACCATAATAAACCACCACGCTCTGCATTTGTCGTCCCCGACGGCTGTGCGTTAGACTTTTCTAGCCCTGGGCGAACACTGCAATACCAGCGCGGGATTCAAGTCCCATACCTTCCAATGGACCATAACAGTCAGATAAAGAGATTCCAAAGGCAGGAACGACCACACAAGATAAGATAGCAATGACGATAGTAAGACCTGCTTTCTCCTTTTCTTTATGTCTTTTATCTATAGTTCTTTTCAATGGGAAGAAAGTGAGGCCTTTAAACATACCCCTAGGGTGCTGACATGTGGCATGGGCTTGATAACCAGCTAAAACTAAGGACCAACTAAATTTCCAACTTTCATGAAGGATCCTTCTCGCTTATTTGTCAATCTGTGACAGCCAGAATCCTCTTTCCTACTCAAGCACCGGGGGCTAGAATCTGTGGATAAGGCAATGAGATTTAGAACATATACTTACTTTGTTTCCAGTGCTACAACAAACGCCTGCAACCAAATACATCCTGAAAGTGCCACCATGGATGCTTCTTCCATCTCACTTTTCTCAAAAGCATATGCATGTATGGTGATGACAAAGACAACAATAGCCTGAAAAAACCACCTCCAATCATTATGGCTAAATATTAAAACGAGATTTATCAGAGACTACTAGAAACAGGTAGCAGCAGATATAACCAACTATTAAGCCATTGATAATTCCTTCAATAAGTTGTATGCAGGCACATACACAAGCAAATACCACATAATATGTCCCAAGATATTCTTTCAGCTTTTCGGTGAAGCAAAATAAGGTTAACGATATCTGGCAGTCAGATCTTACATTTACACCTAACTAAAGACGACAAAAATGTAAACCAGCCCACACAAAAAAAAAAGTAAAAAGAGAACGCATGCTTAAACTGATCAGAAAATGAATGAAAGAATCTAAACTACAGATTCTTCCAAATTCCTCCAACAAATGACACATTGACTTCTTCATGAAATTCCTTTATTCAGCTCAAGGCCATAAGCCCCTTCAGCAAAAATGTGGCAAATATTATTGAGCAAACTTGTATAACATTCTAAGAAAACAAGAAATCAGCAGAACTATAGTTTCATTCGCAGATGAATACCCATCAGAATAAGCCTACGTCATTCTCTGGGAAAGCCTCCACAAAGGTCAAGCTCCAAGTCACCAGCAGAGAAATCAGATAATACGTCTCAGATATGAAAGAATTCTGCTTTTTGTTTTCTTCTTTGACATGATTGGAAATTTTTTTTACCCAGTTGATTATAACATTTTGTATGGGTCTGTATAATGACGACTCATATTAAAAGACAAACTCCATCTTAGTATGCGAACTAACCCCAAAAAAAGTTGTTTGTTAATTTGAAGCTCGGGTAAGGCTGTATTATGGGCTGGGTCCAGCTGGGGACCGCCCATGGCCCGCGAGACCACAGACCAAACGGGCCGGTCTCAAACGGTCTTTAAGACCCACTGTGGCCGGTCCTCCCCAAATAGGCTGCGAGCCCAGGACCGGCAGGTGGACCTGGGCCGGTTCAACCGGGCCCAACAGCTATTTTTCCAAAAAAAAAAAATTAAAAGAAGGCCAATGGTTAGAAATTTAAAAACTAGCCGTTGGCTTGCAATTTTAGCCGTTCGGCTTTTTAAAAAATAGTCATTTGGCCCCCAAACTTTTTATAATTACACTTTCTCCCTATTCTCCGCTCATTCTTTCATTTTTACTCACAAATTCATCAATCTCTCTCTAATTTTCTTCTATAATTGCTTACTTTATTATTGCAATTTTGCGAAAAATTATGAAGTTGGTAAACTAAAATCTTCAAGTCTTCAACAATATTCAATTTTTAAGAAGTTGTTCGTAATTCGGTAAACTCGTCCCAACTCTATAATTTGTTTGTTTTAGTTTGTAAAATTATAATTAATATAGACTTTTCTTTGAAAAAAATCTTTGGTGGTAAGGGTAAGGGAAAATCTAAAATTTGTGAATCTAGTCACCAAGCTACTACTCCTACCCCGGCTCCCCGACCCAGACCGGCTACCCGTCCTCCTCCACCTGTTATTCTTGATAGTGATACCCCATGTTTTTAATTTATCGATAGTCAATTTGCATATGATGTTGCACCAGGTCAACAATTAAATGATGACTATATGAATGCTCTTTATCCTAATGAAACTATATATGAAATTGATGAGGAAAATGATGATTTAGATGAAATGCAACCGGATTTAGATGATACACCTACTAGTCCTGTTGTTAACCCAACTGATAATAACCCAAATGAAGCTCTGCCCCCTCCTGTAGTAACCCTTACTTTTTAATAAACAACCTTCTAAACGGCCAGAAACATCTCTTGTTTGGCATTTTATTACTCAACTAAGAGAACAAAATAAGGCTAAGTGTAAAACTTGTGGGGCTTTGATGGTGCAACCGTAGCGGTACGGGTTGTTTAACTAGACACATAAAGATACACCCTAGAAATAAAGCTAGATATCTTCAAACGAAAGCTGCGGAAGAGGGGACAAGTGTAGGTACTGAGTTTAACCCTAGTACCGGGTCAAATCTAGTTCATGGGAATTAACACTGTTACCGCTGACATTTTATATTATGATCCAAATAAAGATCGTGAAGAATTGGCAAAATAGTTACTGTTATGTGCTTACCCTATAGTTTTCCTTCTAACTCTCACTTTGTGCATTATATTAGAAGAGTTCTTAATCCTACTTATAAAGGATGGCATCGCGCAACCGTAAAGAGAGATATTTATAAATAAAAACATGAATATGAACAATATTTGCGCTATTTATTTACTCATATAAATTGTCGCGTTGCTATTACTACTGATATTGGTAGAAATGGTAATGACTATGATTATCTTTTTGTTACCACTCATTGGATTGATGAGCAATAGAAAATGCAAAAGCGCATTATTGCTTATAGAATAACTAATTCACGTCACACAGGTAAGTTTATTGCTAACACTGTTGCAGATATTTGTAGATATTTTTGCATTAGATATAAAATAATATCAGTTTCAATGGATAATACTTCTAGTAACACTAAAGCTATAAGAGTTCCTTACAACTACACTAAATCTTACATTTAGTAATATTTTCCATGTTAGATGTATTTATCATATTTACTATTTAATCGTCGGTGATGGTATGAAAATATTAAATGTTGAAATTGAAAAGGTTAAAATGGCTCTTAATTGCCTTTTTTATTCAAACCGTACAAGTAGGCTTAGAGAATACTTTAAAAATGTGATGAATTTGGCCATAGAGAAAGAAAGGCTCCTAAACCTTGTCCGACTAGATGGAATTACGTGTATGAAAGTTTAGTTGTTGCATATGAATATAGAAACCCACTAAACGCAACATTTAATGCTCATGTTGGTGGTGATGATGATGATGAGCACCTTACAAATCAAGATTGGACTAATGTTATGCTAATGGACTTTTTAGAACAATTTCATGTTGCTACAAATGAATTATCTGGGCAAAATTATCCTACTATTTCTAACTGTTTAGTTTATATTGCAGCACTTGCAAATTTGTTTACTCAATTTCAGAGGGTGGAGTAATTTATCAACTTGCTATTAATTCTATGAAAGATAAGTTTAAAAAATATGTTTTCCCTATCCCCCTATTTTTGGTATTGCTGCTATGTTAAATCCTACCATGAAATTAGGAGGTCCTCACTTTTGGTATACAAATATTTATAGGGTTTTATCACTTTCAGATGACGAATTTGCTACACTTGCAAATGCAAAAGCCTCAATTAAAATAAATACTCAAACAGTTTATAATACGTGTCAACTTGCCTTAGATCATGCTCAACCAAATGTTCCAACTACTACTTCGTCTAGTTCGCAATCATCTAAAAGAAATGTGGACCTAAAAACACTTAGTTCTTGGACAGAGTTCAAGGGTTCTCAAGGTGCTAATATTGGTGATACTTCACAACTAAATGAGCTTCAAGTTTATTTGTCGTAGGGACTTGAACCAGAGAATCTCGACGGCTCCTTTGATGTTTTGGAATGGTGGAAGGACAAAGAAAAACATTATTCGATTCTTTCAAGGATGGCTCGAGATATTTTAAGTATTCAAGCTTCAACGGTGGCATCGGAGAGTGCTTTCACTCAAGCGAGACTTCAAATCGGTGTTCATAAAGCATCTATGAGGGAGAGCTTGGAAAAATCAGTACTCTTCAGAGATTGGATCCGCTCGGAAAGAAGAAATTTTGGACTTGCTGAATCACAACCGGAGATAGACGAACCTTATGAAGAAATGCTAGCGGAACTTGTGGAGGATGCTGCTTCGCCTACTTTTCTGCCACCACTAACGGAGATTCCTCCGAACGTTGAAGGATTTATGAAATTTGTTAGAGATAACATGTAGACTAATATGTAACTTGTATTTTGGCACATCTTCGTTAGTTTTTTTCCTTTTAATGGTGGTATTCGCACCTTGTTGTGCTCATTCCATTGGAGAAGGAAGGCTAAGAAAGATATTGTCATTTTTTGTTAATGTCGTAATAATAGAAATTATAAGGCATTCCTTGAATATTTATTTGCAATTTTTTTGTGTTTAAATTTGAATTAGAAGATGTAAGTCACAATTATATAATATAATTTACAAGAAATAATATAAGGCAATATATATACATACAATACATTAGGGGTGTTCAAAACCGATCCGAAACCGAAAACCTAACCGAAGCTTAGTGGCTTACTGGTAACGGCTTAACGGACGGGGAACAAATTGAATTTTTTTTATTAACAGCTTATCGGTTTAGAGGCGGATTATTCAATTTTCTTAACAGATAACACGTTTAACCCGTTAAGAATATAAATATATATAATTTATTTTTATTTATATATATTAAATATAAAAAAACTAAAACCCATGAAAATGAATAACAAAAACAAACCCATCTGTATTTCCTTATTCCTCTTGGTTATCTGAGGCCTTGACTTTCTTTCTTTCCTTCTTATCAAATCCAAGATTTCATAGCTTCACCTACTTGGTTTAAGGATCTTGGATTAACGATTTTAAACCAGTCCACGTATGATGTTTTTAATAAATGTTCTTTGAAAAGCATTTCCTATTTTATTCTTTACTCTTCCTTATATAGGGGCTCTATGGAAAATCACTAGTTATTGTTTACCAGTAAGAATAATGGTGTCGAAGAGGGAACGAATTTAGTCAAATGGGATGTGCATTTTAACACCCCTTCGATCTGGAGCAATCGTTCCATCGGCGATAGTTGGTGAATGCACACCTGTTTGAAATAGTGTTCTCAATTGCTTTTATGGTGTTAAACTTACCTATGCACTGTTTCCGATTCATGTTCTATAATCAGTTTAGCTATTTCATGTCCAACAGAGAAAATACAATTTAGTGAATATCTATATTAGGCCGATAAACCGCCCGATAAGAGCTCACCCGATACCAATCCGCCGATATCTTATCGGGTGGCTAACGGATTAATACATTTAAAAGTCGATAACCATTAAGCCAAGCCGTTAAGAGTAAATAATCGTCAAATCCCCCCAATAAGCAGCCTTACTATACATACTATATAAACTATATATACTGCATGTGTGTGTGTGTATATATATATATATATATATATATAATTTACAAGAAAATGCCTTAGATAAAAAATTTCAAAAAATAATATCCCGGACCACTTAGGCTCGTGGGCCCGGCCCCTTTAGCCCGGGACCATGTGGGCTTAGGCCCACAGCGCCGATTCCATCCTTTGGGACCGTTTGGCCCGGAACCGCCAGAGCCTAAACCGCCAAAGCCCGGGCCCGGCCCGTTAGGCCCGATCCTGACCCACAATACGACATTAAGCTCGGGTTTATTTTGCCTTGCTAATATTATATTATTAAAGGTAATCTATAAAAGTTTGACAGCTTGACCTAATTCAGTATTTTGATTAGATAAATAAAAGATGGAAGCAAGTTATGTGTGACGTTCATGACAGAGGGACGGCCGATGAGGGTGGGTCAAGGAAAATTAGAAGGCTAAATCATCACCTTATTTGAGGAAGTAGCCATGGAAGATTGGGTGTGTATGGCTTCCTGAGGTCGAAAGATCTTCTTCAGCCTTAAAGTATGCTGCTGCTTTAGTACGAATGAAACCATTTCTCAAAATAAAAATAAATCCTCCTCTTGAGGGGAGAAGGATTTGGCAGGATTCTAGGCTCGTAAGCTTCTGAAAAAGGGGTACATATGACACCTTATGCCAATCTCATATCAAAATGGGAGAGAAGAGTGAAGTGCTATATAAGATAGAGCACAAGTTCATATGATACCCGCTCTTTTGGGCCAATGATGGCACAATCCAACGAGCAAATCCATAATATTTGTTTGGGAAAAGCCAAACGGACAATACGTTCCATGGGCTAGGATGTGACAAGTATGGTATCGGAATCGAACTCCCACAGCACGATGTTAGCGCAAATCTTAAGGGGGTATAAGTGACATCCATGACGGAGGATGGGTCAAAGAGAAGGACTGGCACACTTCTATACTAACAAGCTCCCACGAAGGGGTGCATATGACACTTACGCCTATCCCACATCAAAAGGGTGAAAAGAGTGAAATTTTATATAAAACAGAACACAAGTTCACATGGTACGCGCGCTTTTTGGCTCGATGATAGCATACGAAGGAACAAATCCGTAAGGTCTATTGGGCCAAAACGGACAATACATGGCATGGCATGGGCTATAACAAATATGGTATCAAAGTCGAACTCCCGCAACATGATGGTTGGTCAATCCTCAGACAATCGAGTCCTTAAGGGGGTGATATGTAACACCTATGATGGAGGGCAGGTTGATGAGGGTGGGACAAAGAGAAGGACTACAAGGCTTCTAGCTGGTAAGCTTCTGAAAAAGGGAGGATTATGACACTTTAGGCCAATCCACATCAAAAAGAGAGAGAGGAGTGAAGTGTTATGTAAGATAAAGCGCAAGTTCACATGGTATGTTCACTTTAGGGCTCGATGAAGACCCAAGGGACAAAGCCGTGAGGTCTCTTGGGTCAAAGCGGATAATACGTGTCATGGACTTGGCTTGTGACATCACACTTCTCTATAATATGCATTGGACAGAAAAGAACTCCCTCCATCTAATAAAAGTAAACCTTCTTCTTGCTAAAAGACCAATACAAGAAAGTTTGCCTAGATTAAAGTTGGTAGAGATAGTGTCAAACTTTTTGAAACATAAAAGAAGTTGAGTTCCCCATTGAAGATGCTATATCAAGATCAAAATAATGTCACATAGTGTTGGTTCATATTGAATAGAATTCTCATTGGGGAAACTTTCTTTTGATCAGTGCAAAAGGAGAAACTTTCCAATTAAGGAAATAGATGGGTGTTTTGAAATGGACAAAGAAGTAAAGGTAAACTTTTTGGAGGAGGGAACAGCTAAAGTAAATTAAAACTGGAAACATCCAGGATAAGCAAACAAAGTTAAAGCAAATATGGATAATGACTGGCTACACCAAAGTCTATGTACTTCCATTGACTTGCAAAATCTCCAGAGACTGCAAATTCAAAATGATTGATGTGCAGTCCTAAGGACTCCACTAAATGACATTAGAAATTTGAACCAAGTAGACTCACATGAAAGAGAGACCGTCCAAACCATCCAGCAAATGTGCTAGGATTAAGAAGCCTGTTAAGAAAATGGTTTAATGAAAAGGGGGTTAGTATAATATCAGAGAACGTGAAAATTAAATGAATAATCTTGCATAGAAAGAGACGCCACAAAAATTAAAGCTATAATCTAACTGCGTCTTTTGGAACAGATGAACAGCAACTACAATAATTAAGATGCAAAAGACTTAATGAGCACAATTCTCAAACCTTCCTGCTTGGCAGTAGAACAGTATTTGTGGATGCTGCATTACAGTTCTTTCACTGAGATCTTTGTCAAGGACACTGACTAGAACAGGAATACTTGTGTAGAAAACATTATATGCCATCAAACTAACAGAATTGAAAAGGCTTGTTCCAGAAACACCTGAAATGAATGAAAAGCTGGTATGCATTGTAATGTTAGTACAGGACATAGTCAAAGCTGTCAAGAGTCATTCAACGACAAACTAAGTTTAGCACTTACAAAATCTGGATGAAGCATATTAGGAGGGATTTGTAGAAAGAATATTGGGATAGAAATGCTGTCCTATTATAAGAGTAGCGTCCATGGACAAGTATCAGTCTTTTCAAGAACCTGAATTCTGCACGAAACATTAAAAGACAATGAGTTTGGTAAATACCAAAATATTAACGCCTATAAGTACCCTTTTTGTTTTGGCATTTCCCAAGAAATGATAGATGAATTTCAGCAGGATTATATATATAATATCCAAGTGTCTAACCAACTTGCTCAAATCCCTGGGTCTACCACTGGTTACAAATGCATAATTATCAATCTATCATCACCTCCAATCTTTAGTGAGAGAGCTTTTAAATCTTGGTGAGTACTAAACTAGACTGCCACCTATTATGCTACCTATTTCATATTCTTGACATTCTTTCTGCCACAGGGAAGATGTGAGGTAAAATTAAGAAGCAGCTGTTATAATCGTCATAAGTAAGACGTTGAAACATAAAAAAGAAGACCATTGGAGATCTCACTTCCAATACTATAATCAGCTGCTCTTGCTGCCTGCAGTCCTTCTCTCCCACTTATGCCAACTCCAATATCAGCTTGTTGGATCATTCTCACGTCATTTCCGCCATCCCCTATTGCCAGTGTTCGATATTCACAGGATTTTAGGAGTTCTACCAGCTGAAAGTAATAAAATGTAGTTGAGATCTATACACACATAAGCTGTACTTTTACGAACTACAGCCATCAACATGAAGAGCATTCTGCTATCCAAAGACCATATCCCATAGTTACCAGCACAAAAACAGCTTATGAATTTTTTTGGCTTTCCTAAATTCAAACTAATGTATATTTACATAAGAGATTGAAGCATCATTTTCAATGCTTGATCTGCAAACATAGGTAAAGTTGACCCGGCTATACAAGAAAACCAATTTGTTCAAAAGTGTCATCGTTGAAATGCAAAATACAGAAACTCCTAGTATTTTTGCTCTAGTTATAATAAGTTTTCTTTATAGAAGCTGAACTGTTCTGTGTCCAACAATTCCATTTTATCTTATTAAAATATATATGTAACGGCCGAAACTTTCTGCTACACCAACATGCACTAACCTTTCTATGTGTCGATCTTTGCTAGTGAAAAAAGAATGAAAATAACAAGAACCCCTATGTATCACTCTTCAAACAGTAATGTTACAGTCACTACCCACCACCCAAAAATGACTATTTAAGCATGTGATATTGTTTAGCTGGATTTTCTTATTGCTCCAGTGAATAACTAGATTGGGATAAGGGTGGTCAAGTGAATACCCTTTGCCGAAAATTATATTGTGCATATAGGTCAAATACCACTTTATATGCATATATATTATATTTTGAATACCATTTGCACAATTGAGAAAAGTAGCCCAATGCCCAAGGGTGAGAGTCTATGGGTTATCCTTGTGTTAACATTCGTATTTGCCCATTTTGTTTTTAAAACTACACAGAGACGACATTGGTCTATTGGACTATCTTTTTGATCAAAGAATTTCTTAACAAATAACTCTTCAAACTTAATATTTATGTAAAAACAAACAACTAATCTTAAAAGTAGTTTTTTAATTAAAAGTTCTTATTAAACAACTCTTATAAGTTAAAACTCACATATTTTTTTAACCAAAAAAAGATCTTTATAGACTACAAACTTCTCGACTCTCTCTTTCCTTTGGTTCTATGCTTACTTTTATTAGCAGAATTTCTTTTGTTTTCTTTTTTATGTTAGTTTTTATCTAGGAAATTGTAGTTCTATTATATTATTTCATGATTTAGCTATATATTGCATAGATTGATTTAAAATTTTTGGTGCACCCATTCATTAAAAAAAATTACTATCAACTTCCTTAAAGCTTGAACACCCTTGGCGAGATTTCTGGCTACACCACTTAATTCCTCCATTTAGGAGATCTAAAAAAGACTAATAGGTACTATTGAAAAACAAAAACAATCTGAGAATGGAACACCAAGCTATGTAGCAGGGGTATATCTTTACCATTCTATAAAATGTACAAAATGTGACGCAACACTTTGTCAGACCATCCATCCAAGTCATCAGATTTGTTGTGTTCATGGCTTGCTCCTTTCAAGAGCGCTAGAATCTTATCATGCAAGCTACAGGAATAAGGTATTGGGAATCAAAGTGCATGGCCCTGTTTGGGAACATGTAGCAAGACTTATATCCACGTCTAATGCTCCAAAGAGAAACTTCCAAAAATATTCAGATTAAGGCTGCGCATGAGTTTCCTAACATGTTCTTCATCATTCTAAACATGTTTATCTAGAACAACCTTTGACGTGCTAGAATTTAGCTACTTCATTATGACTAAGAAAATAAATGCACACATCTGGAGATAAGCAACAAATAAAATTTAAGGGGCTTGTTGAACTGGTTATAGTAGTAAAAAGTAGTTAAAACAATTTGTCCAGATAAGTTGCACTTTCAACTTGCAATGCAAATAAAGAGAATGTTTAACGCTGACAAGGAATTAAAAGGAATGAAGCAAATACAAAAACTACCAAATTTATATAGTGAGATGACAGATTAAATACAATTAGTAAAGCTTTTTTTTTTGGTGCAATAGTAAAGCTTGCTATAATGTTCCACTGCTTGAACTTTATTTGCAAGGCTTAAGTTAAGTGTCACATAAAAAGTTGTGACCGGAACTTATGAACTTCGCATCAACAAAATAGGTAACACAGATTTTGTTCTCTTCTTAAAATAATGCGTTGAATATGAAAATTTATTTTGACAGCCGACATAATACCTGTGCCTTCTGTGATGGAGTAACACGACAACATATAGCTGTTCTCGACAATATAGCAAGTTCCGTGAATGCCTTCCGATAATGTTTTAGTACAATTTCAAGAGCCCAGCCATCCACAACAAAAGCAACATCCTGTGTGATAAATACTAAGTCATCTACTTGGGAGTTAACAGGGGTTATTATAAATTCAAGTGAGAGTCATGTACCATGAAAGAGGACAAACTAAAAGAAAAAGCACCACACATCCAACATTAGTGTTATTTCAGAAATCTGGAAAGGAAATTAATTTTTTGTTCTTTTCTTTTTTCTCCTTCTCTGAAAGTACATTTCTAAGATTTACAAGATTATGCTCTGGAATATACATACAGAAGATGAAGCTATCAATAGGGGGAAAAAAATCTATCTGAAGTGACCGAGTGACTTGTATAAGTCTTCCATTCACTTGAAGACTATTTCAGCACCAAAAGAATGACTCGACTGTAAGTGCCAGAAAATTTTTGTACAAAATCACTGTATGAAGTCAGCTATACAGACTACTGAACAACATTACATCCCATCCCATCAGGCACCTTAGCATATTTGGCCAAGAAGCAAACAGACACTAACTGTTCATCTCAGCTTTTAGTCTTAATTGGGTTATGCCCGAGTGTTAAAGATGCCCTGGTTAGCTGAAATTCATGAAAGGTTGAGAAATCCATCAGGACAGTTTGGAAGATGATCCCTGCTTGTATTTTCTGGTGTGTCTGGATAGAAAGAAACACTAGATGCATTGAAGGCATTACTACTCCAAGAACATTCTTAAGGTTAGATGTTTAACAAGTCTTTGTAGTTGGTCAATTCTTCTGAAGCTTTTTTGGACTTCGTTAGCTCCTTAACTTTACACTAGATCTTTTATAATAGAGCTAACATTGTATTTTTCTTCTATTTCTTTGCTCTGTAAATTCTGAATTTGCATCGTCTTGATGCCTTCTATGAAATCCATTAACTTATCACAAAAAAAAAAAAACAGACACCAACTCCCAGTACATAGTGGTGTCAGCTTTCTTTCTTCTTCTTTTTTTCTTTTTGAGATAGTGGTATGAAGATCGTAGTGTCACCTTTCTAAAACCAAAAATCCTCTTTCCCAGCTTTGTTTCCACTTTCACAATGTTTTCATCGACACAGCAGGGTGAGATTAGAAAAGCTATCAGATGAGGACACGACCTACTTTTCATCTTTCGCAAGCATAATGAAATAGGAAAAAAAATTAGACCATAGGAACTCCAATATGTCTGATAGTCTAAATACCCTGTAGAAAGGAACTTTAATAATCCATTTTACAAGACCATTTAAATTATAATGTTTATTTGTTCAGACAATGCGCCTCATCCCTGAAATAGAACGGAGAAAAATGGAAGCTCCCAGCAAGGCTTTATCTACTTGCAGTAATGTACATTCAGATTTCTGCATCACGGAATAAGGAGATGGTCTAACTTAGGGTTTAGGTGTTTTACCCCTGGCAAATCAACACTTTATTCTACACTAACCAACTATGGGAAAAGGAAAGTTGTTCAGCTTTGTGTGGAGAAACTTCCCTGTCAACACGATAATACCTTTATAGATATGATCTTGTAAAAATGAAATCTGATTTGGCGTTTCACTTGAGGGGCGCCTTGGCACGACGGTAAGGGTTGCCACTGTATAATCAGGGTTGACGGGTTCAAGCCGTGGAAACAAAATCTTTCAGAAATGAAAGATAAGGCTGCATACAATAAATCTAATGTGGTCTGACCTTTCTCGAGGCCCCGGGCATAGCGAGTGTTTAGTGCACCGTGCTGCCCTTTTTAATGTTTCACCAGACCATCATGGATAAGATTTGCCTTTACTGAAATAAGTCCTCCAAATATTTTCGAAGTACAAAGCACTTCTATGATTTTAGAGTCTCCTGATTAAGCAATAATTACCCACACAAAAAAAAGGGAAGACTTCCATCTTCCCGTGACTGTAGCCATTAGTCTTCCAATTGAGAGTTGATGTATAATCCTTGTAAACTTCTTTGTGTATAATTGTATGTTACTCTAAACGCACTATAGACAGCCTTATTTAAGGCAGGCAAAAAATTAATTCCTAGGATGTCATTAACCAATTAAGAATCTCTTCAAGTAATCCAAATTTAGAGCCCAGCCTGACAAATTCACAAACATTAAGCTTCACGGGCAATCATGAAGTTCCAAAAGCAGACAACTCAAAGATACATATTTTACTTCATGCACTACTGCAAAATACAAAGAGAAACTCAGAAGCAAGTGCACATCCTACGTCGACATCAAGCTCTACATATGCTAGAACAATGGCCAAGGAAAGAAGCTCATATTATCCAGATCTAAGAAAATGACGCAATTGAAGATGCAGCTATGGCATATTCAATTATTTGCAATCTCTGTTTATCCTTTAGCAAAGGAGGTTATAAAATTGTAAGTCAACCAAACATTTATGCTCGCAGTTATTAGGTGCTGATGCAAACGAAAGAGTTTGTATACCGGTCAATAAGATAGAACACTTGTCAAGATAGATAAGAATTCAATTCAACATACCTTGGGTTCTGCATTTGTTATTCTCATTGTGAGAAGAACTCTCTCCAGACTTTGGCCTACTTCATCTTCAGTTCTCCCATTAATCAGCAGAAGCTGGCCTTTTGGTTCTGTAAACATGTCATTCAGAAAATAAAAGCATCTCTCGGCACAATTTTTTTGAAGGAAAAACTTCTCTCGATACAATTGATGGCATTAGAGAATACAATCCAGAGGATTAGTCTGCCTTTAGCACATCCATTTTCCTTTTTCACTTTGAAGCAATCTTATTTAGTTGCTTTTGTCATGCAGCTAAAAAGCATTTCTGAAGATGAAGGCTTGCGGCATTATTAGATGTGTCACGCCACAAGAGCGCTTGGCAGGAGATCGCGTAGAATATTATTCCATTTGATTCTGTTTTAACTTGAGGACCAACTTGTTTTCAGCATTGCATCTTTTGATCTAATCAAATGGACCTTTCTCCTAGTATACGACATACTTATGTTGGTAATCAGTTTTGGGTCAAATTAGAAATCATACAAAAATTAAACCTCAACACGAAAAGATTCAATAACGAATATATCTTAATTCTTATCACTGAAAAATCAGAAAACACACCACTACATTTTGCATCTGGCTCGCTTTGGAAGATGGATTATATTTAGGCTAGCTATTAACTTTTTGGAGCTAAGGGAATTATGGTCTTTTAGATATTCTGATTTTTTTCCTTTTTAGATAACCAAGAAATCCCTGAGAGCCGGTGGCGGTACAAAGTTTTCTCTCCCTTTGCCCCCAAGGATATGGCCTAACGATTAATGAAATGGGGTGAATATCAATAGAGACCATCGTTTGAATTCCAACAGAGACAAAATACTAGGCCATGTCTTCTCATTTGCCTAAGGTCCTAAGCCTTGGTGAGTTGAGTTATCCAGTACTTGTGGGAGATAGGAGGTACCTAGTGGAGCAGTTGAGGTGTAGGCAAGATGGCCCTAACACCGCCATGATTAAAAAAATTCTCTCCTTCCGAAAACCCTTATCCCCCCCCCCCCCCCTCAGGAGATACCCATAACAAAATGGTCCATATAATGGGTAGAGGTGCTACTTCTCGTTCCCAAAAATGAAAATAAGGAAAGAAAGTGAAACTGTGGACAGATAAATGGTTAGCAAAGGAACAATTCCCTGATCTCTATGCAATCAGTACAAGCAAAGACAACACAGAGGCTGCATGTCATTCCTACTGCAAGTGGAACTTGCAGGCATTGCACCATTCCGCAGTTTGGTAACCTAAGACCAAATTTCAACACTAGTCCCATCTTTATCACTGTATATGTTCTAATAAGATGGAAGAAAGCATCCTATTCTCCATCCAAGTGTATTGGTCTCAAATCTTCCTATTGCCTAAGAAGCTCATTCTGTTGGTTGAAAATATCTGTTGAAAGTTCTTACGGACAGGAAATGCTGAGAGTACAAGGAAGGCAATTATAGCTTGGGATAGATTGTGTTGTCCAAGGGTAGCAGGAGGTTTGAATTTGCTGGATATAGGCACATGGAACAAAGCTGCAATGTGCAAGCTACTATGGAACTTGTGCAAAAAGAAGGATAACTATGGGTGCTATGGGTTCATGTATACTATAAAAGTACAATCCTGGCTGGGGGACTGAACCAAAGCAGGCATCCTGGGTGATTCAAAAAATCTTTAAAGCCAAAGAAGTATTTTGTAGAAGCTGGATACACAGAGGATGCTTAGAATGAATACTTTCAGTATTAAAAATGTGTACTTGAAGAATGAATACAATGCTGGATTACCAAAATGGATATTCATGGGATTTTTGGCTGCTCACAGAAGACTCCAAACAAGAGACAGATTGAAAAGGTGGGGATGTATAGAAGATGACTCATGTCCATTATGCAATGCAGAAGCAGAGACCATGAATCACTTATTCTTTGTATGCCCATTCTCAAAGATAATATGGGCTGCTATGTTACGACGGCTGAAAATTGATCGATCAGTTATGGATTGGGAACATGAGCTGCAATGGGCTGAGCAACACTGTCGTGGTAGAAGTGCAGTTGCTGAAATCTATAGGATGATGCTGGTTGGTAGCATATACTATATTTGGCAAGAAAGGAGTGCTAGAGTCTTTCAAGAAATACAGAGGACTGCGGAAGCAATTACTAGGAGTTTAGCACAAGATATACACTGTAGATGAAATGTAAAGAAACGTTGAAAAGGAAACTGATTGAATTGAATTCTTATCCTACTGTTTAGTGAAATGTATAGATAGAGATACGAGGAGACTAGAGGAAAGGAAGAAGTAGCTTAGTCTGGGGCATATGTCGGAAGCTATAGCAACAGCAGTGTAAATATTACTTGGTAATAAAAGTTTTAGTTACCAAAAAAAAAAGATGGAAGAACATTGTTTCAGTAATCCAAACTTCTGATAATAGGAAACCTATCAATTGCTCTCAAACTGTCACTTTAGTTTTCTATTTTCTCATCCATCTTTTTATCTTTTTTTTCCATATATGCTCTAAGAAGGTTTGCTGTGATTAAGTGTCGGATATCTAGCTTCTGATATTTACACAAGAGTTGCAGGAATCTGTTAATGGCTCTCAAACTGTCACTGTCTGTCCATTTTATTTGGTATCAAATTGGACTCCAGTGCATTTGTTCATCAGTATCATTGTAGGAAATCATATGTCTTTTCCTTTCTTTAGCGGCACTAGAGTTCTTCGACTTCAACTGCAACAATTAAGAATCTCTGAACCAAAGCCACTTTTTTCTTTTGATTATTTGGCCCTCCACTTCACATCTATCACAAAACTATTCGTGCTCATTCAGTTAGACAATTCAAAGGAGCCCAAAATATTCCTTACCTTCCCAGCCAATTGCAGGAAACCTTTACCTGGGACTGAAACTAATCCTTTATGATAATGCATCTAGCAGCAAGCATAAGGTACGAGGAGCTGATTGGAAGGATTTTGTTAATCACAATCATGGGAAGCAGCAATAGTTCTTTAACAGAAGAGAAACTCTGAAGTCCTAATGCAATTTTTGTTCAGCATAACTTTGTCTCTTATCTTTTGTAAAAACTCAGTCACGCATTTGAGCTATTTAAGAGTGTGGCATGAATATGTCATCCAGTGTTTGGAAAAGCGCGTATTTCGTCGCTTAAAGCGCGAAGCGACAGAGCATCGCTTTTCTATGCCTAAGGCGACGCGAACAGTTGAAGCGCACGCTTCAGAGGAAAAACCGACGAGGCAACGAGGCGAGCGAAGTGACGAATCGATCGCTTTTGTTCAAAAATCGTAGCTGGGCCTTTTTCTTAAAAAAAAAAGATTGGGTCTATTTTTAATTTATACAAAACAAACCCCTAGCCTCGCTTCTGTAATTGCTTGACAAAACAGAGACCCCTTTTCTCTTCTTCATCGAACAAATCCAGGGTTTCCAGGTAAGTTTCTTCTTCTCCTTTCTTCTTCTCATTTTTTTCTTTCTTCTTTTTTTCTTCTTCTTGTTCCCGTCCAGATTCTGCTCTTTTTTTCTTTCTTTCTTCCTTCTTCATCTTCTCTTCTCTTTTTCACTTTTTCTCTTCCAGCGTCTGCAGCTAGGGCAGGCATTGGTTTTCTTTTTTCCCTCCCTTTTATTCTTCTTAATTTTAATATGTATTTTAATTTATAAAATTACTAATTATATATATGTTTTATATCTTTCAGTTTATATGACTTTTTAATGTGTATTTCAGTTTATAAAATTAATTAATATAAATAAACTAATATATATATATATATATATATATATTGTGTGTGTGTGTTATATATTAGTTTATTTGATTCTTTTAATGTGTATTTCAATTTATAAATTAATTATTATATATATTATATGTATTTTCATAAGTGCGCTTCATTTCAATGAAGCGTGCGCTTCACTTTTGAAGCGAGGCGAACCCCTGCCGCTTTTTTGTGCTTCAGACCGTGGTTTACGGCTTAAAGAACAATGAAAATTCCTATCATTGGTTTATAGCATCACTCTCAAAAACACTGATGTCATCCAACAGTTGGAGACTATTAGAACAGTTATGTGGATATATGTAAATAGTTCTAGTCTCTTATGTGATAGAGTAGGTTATGTGTTATGTATACATAAAAATAGGGCTCATTATAACATAGAATATCAACAACATCAGCCCAGTATCAATCAATAATATTTTCTACCGTGCTTTCTCACATGGTATCAGAACATTAGTGAGAAATTTATCGTTGTGCATCATTCCAGCGACTTCTGGGAGCAAAGACCTCGTCGCCGTGCAATTTTCCAGCGACTTAGGAGGTTGTCCGCAACAAAATCATTTTTCCTTGGTGTTGTGCAAAATCCAGCACCATCACAAGGTCCCTAAGACAGAGGCGACCAAACCCCTAGATATATTCGGAAAAAGCCACTCCACTTGCCCTCACACGCCAATCAGAGGAGGGTTTCTGCCAGCGCGTCTGTCCCACGTGCCGCCGCATGTACCTGTTTCCAGCCATTTTTTGGCCGACCTTCGTCAGGACAGCCTGATTGCGAGGCTTTTCCGAGCCTACTCATCAAGGTTACATCAGATTCCGACGATTTTTTATTTTCCGACAAGCTGCAGTGTTTTCCAGTGAACTGTAACAGTGAAACAGTGATTTCCAGAAAAATTGTCTGATTTTTGTGGCGTTAATAGTAATTTCCAGAAGGGTTATCGATTTTTCAGCGTGAACATCATAATGTCATTCGTATTAGAAGCCTTTGACTCACAATCCGTTGTATCGAATGCATAGAATCAATCCATATGGTTTCCTTATCGGATTATATTGAGTTCCTTCAGTACAAAGCATGTATACAGACATCTTAAAGGATTCCCTCCGTTGTTCAAACAAATAGTAACGTAACTTGTGTCTCCCAATCTTCAACCTCTGAGTATTGGGTCATTGATTCTGATCATATTTCTAGTAACAAATCTCTTTTCACTAGTATTTCATATTCTCAATCTATTCCAACGGTCACAATGGCCAATGGGTCTCAAACCATGGCAATTGCAATAGGTCAAGCAAGTCCACTTCCTTCCTCACCTTCAGACTCAGTTCTTTATGTTCCTGGTAATCCTTTTAATCTTACAGTCATTAGTCGCTTAGCCAAATCACTTAAATTTGTTATTTTCTTTCTTGATGACCTTGTTTTTATACAGGAACGTAGTACGGGGCGGATCATTGGTACCGGACGCGAATCAGATGGACTTTATTACCTTATCCTTGTAAAATCACATGGACTCGCATCTCATCTTCCTTTAACAACTTGTCTCCTTACTGATTTACCAGATTTATCACATAAACGGTTGGGACATCCTAATTTGTCAAAACTTCAGAAAATGGTACCTGGCCTATCTCACTTGTCCACTCTAGAGTGTGAGTTCATGTCAGCTCAGTAAGCATACCTGCTCCCATTTCCCCTGGCGTCTTGATAATCGAGCATAGTCACCTTTCGCTTTAGTCCATTCAGATGTTTGGGGTCCTAGTCGGGTCAGTTCTACCTTGGGATTCCGCTACTTTGTCAGTTTCATTGATGATTATTCCAAATGCACTAGGATATTTTTGATGAGAAATCAATCTGAGTTGTTTTCTATTTTCCAAAATGGGGTAGCTGAAAGAAAGAATAGACATCGTTATTGAAACTCCTCTTACCCTACTCATACAATCTCATGTTCCGTTGCGTTTTTGGGGGATGCAGTTCTTACATCTTGTTATCTTATTAATCGTATGTCATCTTTAGCTATCCAGAATCAAGTTCCATTCTCTGTTTTGTTTCCCTACTTATCTTTCTTCTCTCTTCCACCCTGTGTCTTTGGGAGTACGTGTTTTGTTCATAACCTTACTCCAGGAAAAGATAAGTTAGCTCCTCGTGCTCTTAAGTGCGTATTTATGGGTTACTCGAGAACACAAAAGGGATATCGATGATATGCTCCTGATCTCCGGCGTTATTTTATGTCTGCTGATATTACCTTCTTTGAAACGCAATCATACTTCACATGTTCAGGTACTCACTTAGATATTTCTGAGGTACTACCGGCTCCGTCTTTTGGAGATTCAGTCATTATCTCCTATTCATCTTCCTCCATAGCTCCAGTTGCAGCTCCACCACCTACAGCTCTAGTTGCAGCTCCACCACCTATAGCTCCAGTGCCACCACCTAATCCAGTTCCACCAACTATAGCTCCAGTGCTACCAACTAGTCCAGTTCAACCTTCAACAGCTCCACCACTCCTGACTTATCATTGTCGTTCGTCCCTAGCATCAAACCTAACCGATTCACCTCTTGCACCTGACTCAGCTAATACTGCGGATTTGTCTCCTCTTAGTCAACCGATTGCACTACGAAAAGGTATACTGTCCACACTTAATCCTAATCCCCATTACACGGTTTATGTTACCATCGTCTTTCATCATCCCATTGTGCATTTGTATCATCTTTGTCCTCTGTTTCCATCCCTAAGTCTACAGGTGCAGCACTATCTCATCCTGGGTGCGACCGGCTATAATCAACGAGATGCCTGCTTTACCTACAAGTGGTACTTGGGAGCTTGTTCCTCTTCCTTCGGGTAAATCGACCGTCGGTTGTCGTTGGGTGTATACAGTCAAAGTTGGTCCAGATCGCCAGGTTGATCGACTTAAGGCTCGTCTTGTTACCAAAGGGTATACTCAGATATTTGATCGACAGTACTACTTTCTCTCCCGTGGCTAAAATAGCATCAGTCCAATCCATGGTTGTTGTTGCCATTGACCTCTCTATCAGTTGGACATTAAGAATGTTTTTCTTCACGGTGACCTTGATGATGAGATTTATATAGAGCAACCACCTCATTTTGTTACTCGGGAGGAGTCAAGTGGCAAATCGACCGTCGGTTGTCGTTGGGTATATACAGTCAAAGTTGGTCCAGATCGCCAGGTTGATCGACTTAAGGCTCGTCTTGTTACCAAAGGGTATACTCAGATATTTGATCGACGGTACTACTTTCTCTCCCGTGGCTAAAATAGCATCAGTCCAATCCATGGTTGTTGTTGCCATTGACCTCTCTATCAGTTGGACATTAAGAATGTTTTTCTTCACGGTGACCTTGATGATGAGATTTATATAGAGCAACCACCTCATTTTGTTACTCGGGAGGAGTCAAGTGGCCGTGTACGTTGGTTGCACCGGTCCCTCTATCATCTAGAGCAATCTCCTCGAGCCTGGTTTGATAAGTTCAGCACAGTTATTCAGGAGTTTTTTGCATGACTCGTAGTGAAACCAATCACTTTATGTTTTATTGGTATTCGACTTCAAATCTCTGTATTTATCTGGTAGTTTATGTTGACGATTATTACCGACAATGATCAGGATGGTATTAGTAAGTTGAAGCAACATATCTTTCAGCACTTTCAGACTAAGGATCTAGGCAGATTAAAGTATTTTCTGGGTAGTGAGGTCGCTCAGTCTAGCTCAGGCATTGTGATCTCACAACGGAAGTATGCCTTAGATATTCTTGACAAACAGGAACGAAAGGTTATAGACATGTTGACACTCCGATGGATCCGAATTCTAAACTTGTGCCAGGACAGGAATGCCTCTTAGCGATCCTACAAGATATAGGCGGTTGGTTGGTAAATTAAATTACCTCACAGTGATAGACCTGACATCTCCTTTCCTGTGAGTGTTGTCAGTAAGTTTATGGATTCTCTCTGTGATAGTCATTAGGATGAAGTTGTCCGCATTCTTCGGTATATAAAATCAACTCCAGGTAAAGGTTTATTGTTTGAAGATTGAGGCCATGAGTAGATCGTTGGATACTCATATGTTGATTGGGCAGGATCGCCTTCTAATAAACGTTCTATGTCTGGACATTGTGTCTTAGTAAGAGGAAATTTGGTGTCTTGGAAGAACAAAAATAGAATGTGGTTGCTCGGTCTAATGCAGAAGCAGAATATCGAGCAATGGCTATGGCGACATGTGAGCTAATTTGGATCAAACAGTTGCTCAAGGAGTTGAAATTTGGTGAGATTAGTCAAATGGGACTTGTTTGTGATAATCAAGTTGCTCTTCATATTGCGTCAAATCCGGTGTTCCATAAGAAAACTAAACACATTGAGATTGATTGTACTTTGTTAGAGAAAAGATACTCCCGGGAGATATTGCTATAAAGTTTGTGAAGTCGAATGATCCCAAGTCCCTCACTAGTCCTCGTATTAACTACATATGTAACAAGCTCGGTATATATGATTTACATGCACCAACTTGAGAGGGAGTGTTAGAATAATTATGTGAATATGTGTAATTAGTCGTAGCTCCTTATGTAATAAGAGTAGGTTATGTGTCAGGTATACATATAAATAGGGCTCATTGTAATATAGAATATCAATCAATAATATTTTCTTCCGTGCTTTCTCAGAGAGACGTTGTACAAGTACAAATTAGAAAAGAACCAGAAGGAGAACAGAATCAACAGGGCATACCAGGAGAAACAAAATTACATGAACGGGCAATCTGTATTGCCGTATTCTGTTTGTCACCGGTCAGCATCCAAAAGTTTATTCCTGCCTTTCTGAGTGTCTCAATTGTTTCAGGCACACCATCCTGGATGTATATGGGTATACATATACAAGTGAAAAGTCAGATTACGGAACTCATTGACCAAGAGACAAAATGAATTATAGTTTTAAGAGGAACATCTTCACATAACTGCAAGAACTGTGTCAGGACGGCAAGCAAGCCTTACCAGGATAAAGAGAAGAAAAAGAAAGCAGTGTCACCTGTAGACGATCTTCAATTGCTGCAACTCCAATAATCTCAAAGCCATGCTCTATCCTTTGGCAGACCTCAGCTACTCTCCACTGCAGCACACAAGTATTGGATCATTCAGTCAATTGAAACTTGTGCAGCACCCAACAGAAAGTCCAGAGCACAATGGGTACACAACGCAGGTGATCTCATCTTCAATGCAAGAAAAAAGCCAATAGTAGCAAGCATAAACCATAGTGATGATTTCTCACCTCTCTATCGACCAAGGAACTATTAGCCTCTTTAAACAGTAATGACCATTCATGATATTCTTCTTCTTCTAAATCACGCCATGCCAAACATAATGTCCGCAGACCAAGTTGAGCATATTGTTCCACAGCTTCAGCAAAGGTTCGTGTTTGTTGTCCTAGTACATATTCTATCCATCAATAAATAAGAAGCATTGGCAGTTGAGAAGCAGGATGGCTTAGTAAATATACAACTTTACATAACAAAATTAGTTTGTCTCAGCATAAATGTTCAGAACAATTCAGCATGAGATTACCAAATATTTACAACCAAAAAAAAATGCACCTCCCTCTCCAACTTCAAACTTCAAACTTAAAATATGCATAGCAACTAGAGATTTTAACTCTCCTAAGCAACCAGATGAATAGATGATGCAGTAGCAAAGAAAAGTATTTCAAATAGTAGAGCGCCATCATTTTGTCAAATTGAAGATGCTCTAGCAGTGGTCAAGGATAAAGGGAACACTTAGTTAAGAAAGGCACTAAGATGAAAGACAAAAACATTGCTGAATACTCCTACATAAGTATTGCGCAGAGTTCCGCAGCTACTTATTGTTATGCACAAACTAAACACTGTCTGCACTTCTTCTCCCCCGTGCCAAATTTAAAATGTTACAATAGAAATAAAAGCAAATTCCAAAAATAAAAAGGGTGACAAACTGAGAGCTATCCTCCCAGCTATGCCCTCATTTCCAAATTGAGGCAGTTTGTTTGAAGGTGAGATTCTCTTTTCAGGACTATTTGCCTGATGACTCTTCTACCTTACTTTGCACCTATCCTGCTACACCCCAGTCTCCTCCCTCAATCACTTGTCAAAGAATCTCTGCCATTTACTGTCCTCCTCAAATGCACACTCCTGCTTTTGAGCTATTTATCTCGTGCAAACTGAAAGTTGCCTAAGGATTCTCCTCGTCAGCCAAAAACAAAATAATGAAAGTGGACGAACTTTTGAAAGCAAAAAGTAACAGTTTTGAAAGCAAAAGATGACTTAAGAGTAAGAGATAAAGAAGAATGCTAGGTTACATGGGAAAGAATATATTTTAAATCTGAAAAGAGTAGAAGCCCACCACACGTTACTCAACATTTGACCATTTCCAAAAAGGAGGGATAAACCTAGTAGAAAGCCACATAGTTCAAATCTAAAAGGAATAGAACCCACTTGATCCAGCAAAACTTGAGGAAAATGGAGAACTCGAAAATGATCTGAGAAAATGCGTGGGGTGATCTCTTGTACTATATAAGGAAATGTCTCATTCTACTGAAGAAAGGAAGCAATATGTGCGAGTTTGCAATTGAATAATGCCCTAGCCTACACCAAGCGAATTGAGTATTGGTAAGAGGAATATCCCTTATGTCACAATCTCGAGTGACAATATCAAAACGTCTCAAACTACTGTTAACCCTGATCCTGAAATTTTCTCATTAGTACTCCTAATGGGCCTAAAGTCCCACCAAAACCCACTTGTCAGAACAAAGACGAAAAACAAAATTTTAAGTTCATCCTAGAAGCTAGCATGATCACCTGGCCTTCATGACCTATAAATGGAACTAAACCTGACAAGAACTTCTGCCGTCCACATCAAGCTAAAAGACACATAAATATTCCACAAAAGTCACTCTAAGATGGAAGCGAAGTGTGGGTAATACAATCAAATGTTTCTTGGAAGATCACTCCCTACTTAGCCCTACCAAAAAGAAGAGGAAAATGATACAAAGAAAAAAGTAAGTAGAGCCACCTTCACTTTTTTATCGCCTCGGCTAAGAATTTCAAGAACTCCAAAAGAGATAGAAGAGACAAGAAGACACGAGACACACTGAGGAGTGCTGCTAGAGGAGAACAGAGAAAAGAAACAAGCAGAAAGAGAGGAAGAAAAGGGTGAACACAGACAAAGAGGGGTCACCGTTTGTTAACTGAGTTCCCAGTCCATCTTTTGACTTCCGATGCAAAAAGGAGATTTTCCAAATAAATTAAATTCATTATTAGATTTTGTGGCAATATGGTGTGATGGAAGCACCAGTTTGTAGGTGTGACACTATGATGATTTAAGATGGTAAAAGGAATGAGGTAGAATTTTTTTTATTTTTTACAAGGTAGATAATTTTCTCAATGTTGGGAACATCTCCCATATACTAGTTTACTAAAAAGTAGAGGACGTACCAAAAGATATGATTCTTTACGAATTACACTCAATCTTTATACAAACCAGAACCTCATGGATGCATCAAAAGGAAACTAGAATAAGAGGCTATTCCTTCAAATTAACAAAGTCATTTTCTGTCCCATTAAAAGCACTCCAAAAATCACATAGAAGAAAGTCGCCATCTCTCTGAATTTATGTGGTTTGCAAGCAAAAGATAGACTATGATTAAAATGGAAGCAAAAGATCTACAGAGGTGATACTAATAATTGGTATTAAGATTTAATCAGATTGATAAACTTACACTAGATGTGGTGTTTGCCAAGAGTCTTTCTTTAGTATATTTAGAGATTTGTATGCCAGAATGCCAAACCCTAAATTATTGAGTGTTAGAATGGAACTGCTCCAAATAGAGCGAACTTAGATGTTGCATTCATATAACCAACTCCCGCTAGTTTGAGATTAAGGCATACTAATAGCTGCTCTTGTGTGGTAATGATGGAAGCAGTAAAAGAAAGTTATTGGAGTAGGTGACATGATAAATTCGCAGCAAATACATAGTGTCATATGAGAGAAAAAATTGTAGATAAAATGTTGGTATAATCCTTTAACAGAAAAAGACAAACATCAACTTTCACAGAGATTCAGACTTCTTCTCTGTTAATTTATGGAATACGGTACTACTGGGTAAAGAATTATCACCAGCATGTGCATGAGGCAGAATAGCCTCATCTGCTCCCTTTGATAGAAGTATGATATTTCCATTTTGGCAGTCCCTGACCACCAGAGACATCCTTTTTCTGTCGGAAGTGAACTCTAGGGTATCCAACACTTCATACTGGACCAATGAAGCATTAAAATTGATATCTGCGTGAGAAAAGAAGGTTCCAAGAGAAAAGAATATTACAATTATATAAAAAATGTAAATAGTATTATTGCCTTCCTCACACAGATTCATACCAAGAATATTCCCTTTCTTTTCAAGAAAAACCATATTTAAGCCAGCTGCAGCACGCACAAGCGCTTCCTCGTCTTGAGATTGTGCCTTGTATGAAGACGCTCCAGCTTTGCTATGGGCAGTAATAGAAGAAATATGAAAGTTAACAACAACAACAATTAAGTACTACTATGTCGCCAAAGGATGAAGCTGAACGAGAGTGTATGTCAAAGGTACCATACGAAAATACTGTTGGTAGATTGATGTATGCAATGAACCCAGTTCCCACTTAGTGGGGTCTGGGGAGGGTAGTGTGTACGCAGACCTTACCCCTACCCTTGGGTAGAGAGGCTGTTTCCAAATAGACCCCCGCCATCCTTCCCTCCAAGAACTTCCCACCTTGCTCTTGGGGAGACTCGAACTCACAACCTCTCGGTTGGAAGTGGGGGTTGCTTACCATCAGAGCAACCCCTCTTGTCTAAAAATATGAAAGTTAATGAAAGAAAAATAATTATAAGGTACCAGGAAACAGAATTCTACTACAGAAAGAAAACAGAGACACCAATAATGACCATCCTAGAATATATAAAATTTGATGACTTCATCAAGAATTTCAGAGACAAATCATCCAATACCTTTGTACAGGAACTACTGTGTTACATATTGCCATGACAATAAGAAATCGGATAGCATCTGGGGAACCAGCGGCAACAGCTTTAAGCAGCTCTGAATCTGCACGAGAAACAAAGTTTTGTTTAACCTTCTTTTTTGCGAGAAGGGTAATTGATAAGGAAAAAGAGTATGGAGAACACGTTAGTTCTCAACCCAGAGAAAGAGGAAAATCAGATTAGGAAAGGTCAAAATAAGTTGAAGATGATGCGCAGAAGAGAGACTACTTTATGCGAAAGATGTAATAGTCCTCCCTAGGTTCAAAAATTTCAAGTCGTGTTGATCAACAGATTTGCATGACACAGAAGAGAGCAGTAAAATCTTCCAGCTGGAATAAACAACGTTATCCAGATATACAAAATGCAAGCCCATACTAGCTAAACATTCAAACATGGATTGGAAGTGTTTTCCTTAAGAAAGGAACTCAATAGTAAGATAAGAGTAGACGATGTAGATAAAGCAGGAAAAGTTAATAGGTTGAATTGAGAAAACTACCTGACAAAACCTTTTTACTTATAAATCATAGGCTCCACAAATTACTAACAAATATTATTCTAATTCATCATTCTAAAACATGGAAGCAACAATCTAAATCCCAAGCTTTAGAATTGAGTAAGGTCCTGTATGTTTGTTTTATGCGATGCTAATTATCCGCATACTTCACATGCTCAAGTTGTAGGGTACCCACTTGAGGAGTCTCCCTCATTTCAAACAGAGAGTAAACACAGTTTGGATTGACAGGAAAAGGAAAAGAAAGAGCTGGAAAATACCTTTTTCTGATGTGATTAAAGCAGACAAGCAGCCACTTTTCATACTTTTTTTTTCTTTTTCAAAAAAAGTGTGAGAAAGGACGGGAGAAAATATTATTGCTTACTTAAAGTGTTGTATAACCCTATTTATATACAACAACAACAACAACAACAACAACTACCCAGTATACTCCCACCAGGTGGGGTCTAGGGAAGGTAATATGTAGACAGCCTTACCCCTACCCAAAAGGGCAGAGAGGCTGCTTCCAAGCGACCCTCGGCGCATAGGACAGGATATTTATATACAATGATTACATAATAATAGGTATCTACTTCCGATGTGAGACACTATACATGACTAACTACTTAACACTTCCCCTCAAGCCGGTGTATATGAATCATAGGTATCGAGCATTCGAGCTTGTTACAAATGTAACTAATACGAGAACCAGTAAGAGACTTAGTGAAAATATCTTCTAGCTGATCATTCAACTTTATAAACTTTGTAACAATATCTTCTGAGACTATCTTTTCTCTGAGAAAGTGAGAGTCGATCTCAACGTGTTTAGTACTCTCATGGAACACTGGATTTGACACAATAAGAGCAGCTCAATTATCATACACCAGTTTCATCTTGCTGATTTCTCCGAACTTCAACTCCTTGAGCAACTGCTTGACCCAAACTAGCTCACACATTGCCATAGCCATGGACCGATATTCGCTTCGGCTCTAGATCGAGCAACTACATTCTATTTGTTGCTCTTCCAAGAGGCCAAATTACCTCCTACTAGAACACAATATCCAGACGTAGAACGTCTATCAGAAGGTGATCCTGCCCAATTAGCATCTGTGTAGCCAACAATCTGCTTGTGGCATCGATCCTCGAATAGTAAACATTTGCCTGGAGCTGACTTTTGTATACCAAAGAAAGCGAACAACTGCATCCCAGTGACTATCACAAGGAGAATCCATAAACTGACTTACAATACCCACCGAAAAAGAGATGTCAGGTCTAGTCATTGTGAGGTAATTCAATTTTCCAACCAACCTCCTATATCTCGTAGGATCTCTAAGAGGCTCCACTTGTCCAAGCAGAAACTTAGCATTCGGATTCATAAGAGTGTCGACAAGTCTGCAACCCATCATTCCAATCTACTCAAGAATGTCTAGGCATACTTCCGCTGTGAAATAGCAATACCTGAGCTAGACTGAGTGATCTCAATACCTAGAAAATACTTCAATCTACCCAGATCCTTAGTCTGGAAGTGCTAAAAGAGATGCTGCTTCAGATTAGTAATACCATCCTGATCATTGCCAGTAATAACAATATCAACATAAATCACCAGATAAATACACAGATTAGGAGCAGAATGCCGATAAAAAACAGAGTGATCAGCTTCACTAAGAGTCATGCCGAACTCCGGAATAATTGTGTTGAACATACCAAACCAAGTTCGAGGGGACTGTTTTAAACCATATAGTGACCTGCACAATCGGCATACAAGACCACTAGATTCCCCCTGAGCAACAAAACCAGGTGGTTGCTCCATATAAACTCCTTCCTCAAGAACACCATGGAGAAAAGTAATCTTAATGTCTAACTGATAAAGAGGCCAATGACGTACATATGCTACTTTAGCCATGGGAGAGAAAGTGTCACTATAACCAAGCCCAAAATCTGAGTGTAACCTTTTGCAACAAGATGAACCTTAAGCCGATCAACCTACTCATCCGAGCCGACTTTGACCGCATAAACCCAATGACAACCAACAGTAGACTTACTTGAAGGAAGAGGAACAAGCTCCCAAGTGTCACTCACATGTAAAGCAGATATCTCCTCAATCATAGCATGTCGCCATCCTAGATGAGATAGTGTCTCACTTGTAGACTTCGGGATAGAAACAGTCGGCAAAGATGATATAAAAGCATAATGAGGTGATGACAGACGATGATAACTACAGAATGGGATTAGGATTAAGTGTGGATCGTACACCTTTGTGGAGTGCAATTGGTTGACTAGGAGGATACGAGTCCACAATAGGTGCAGATCTGATGCAGGACGTGAATCAATTGGGCCCGATGATGGACATGGACGACGATGATAAGTCAAGAGTAGTAGAGCTGCAAAAGGTTGAAATGGACTAGATGGTAGAACCTGAGATATAGGTGGTGGAACTGGAGCTATAGGTGAAGGAGCTGCAACTGGAGCTGTAGATGGTTGAGCTACAACTGGAGCTGTAAAGGAAGACGAATGGGAGATAGTGACTGAATCTCCTGTGAGAAAGCACGGGAGAAAAATATATATTGATTGATGTATAAACATGATACAATGAGCCCTATATATAATACACATAACCTAACCTACTCCTAATACACTTTGGGTTAGAGTTCTACTATATTTACACTTCTAACACTCCCCCTCAAGTTGGTGCATATAAATCATATGTACCGAGCTTGTTACATATGTAGCTAATACGAGGACCAGTGAGGGACTTGGTGAAAATGTCTGCAAGCTGATCATTTGACTTTACAAACTTTGTAGCAATATCTCTCGAGAGTATCTTTTCTCTGATAAAGTGACAGTCAATCTCAATGTGCTTAGTTCTCTCATGGAACACTGGATTTGACGCAATATGAAGAGCAGCTTGATTATCACACACAAGTCTCATCTGACTAACATCACCAAATTTCAGCTCTTTGAGCAACTGTTTGACCCAAACTAGCTCACATGTCGCCATAGCCATAGCTCGATATTCTGCTTCTGCACTAGACCGAGCAACCACATTCTGTTTCTTGCTTTTCCAAGATACCAAATTTCCTCCTACTAAGACACAATATCCAGAAGTAGAACGTCTGTCAGAAGGCGATCCTGCCCAATCAGCATCGGAGTATCCAACAATCTGCTCATGGCCTCGATCCTCAAACAATAAACCTTTACCTGGAGTTGATTTTATATACCGAAGAATGCGAACAACTGCATCCCAATGACTATCACATGGCGAACCCATAAACTGGCTCACAACACTCACAGGAAAGGAAATGTCAGGTCTTGTCACTGTAAGATAATTTAGTTTACCAACTAACCGCCTATATCCTTCAGGATCGTTAAAAGGCTCCCCTGTCCTGGAAGAAGTTTAGAATTCGGATCCATTGGAGTGTCAACAGGTTTACAACCTGTCATTCCAGTCTCCTCAAGAATATCTAAGGCATACTTCCGTTGTGAGATCACAATTTCTGAGCTAGACTGTGCGACCTCAATACCAAGAAAATACTTTAGTGTGCCCAGATCCTTAGTCTGAAAGTGTTGAAAGAGATGTTGCTTCAATTTAGTAATACCATCCTGGTCATTGCCGGTAATAACGATGTTGTCAACATAGACCACTAGATAAATACAGAGACGTGAATCAGAATGCCGATAGAATACAGAGTGATCAGCTTCACTCCGAGTCATGCCAAAGTCCTGGATAACAGTGCTAAACTTACCAAACCAGGCTCGAGGAGACTGCTTTAGACCATAAAGTGACCGGCGCAAGCGACATACAAGGCCACGAGACTCCTCCTGAGCAACAAACCCAGGTGGTTGCTCCATATAAACTTCATCCTCAAGGTCACCGTGTAACAATGCATTTTTAATGTCCAGCTGATACAGAGGCCAATGGCGAACAGCAGCCATAGAGAGAAAAAGGCGGACTGATGCTATCTTAGCCACGGGAGAGAAGGTATCACTGTAATCAAGCCCAAATATCTGAGTATATCCCTTGGCTACAAGACGAGCCTTAAGACGATCAACCTTACCATCTGGACCAACCTTGACTGCATACACCCAACGACAACCAACAGTAGATTTACCTGAAGGAAGAGGGACGAGCTCCCAAGTACCACTCGTATGTAAAGCAGACATCTCGTCAGTCATAGCCTGTCGCCACCCTAGATGAGACAATGTTTCACCTGTAGACTTAGGGATGGCAACAGAGGACAAAGAAGATAGAAAAGCATAATAGGGTGATGACAAACGATGATAACTTAAACCGATATAATGGGGATTAGGATTAAGGGTGTTCTGTATACCTTTCCGAAGTGCAATCGGAAGAGACAAGTCCGCAGTAGGAGCAGGGTCAGGTGCAGGAAGTGAATCAGCCGGGCCGGATGCTGGGCGAGGACGACGATGATATGTCAAGAGTGGAGTGTCTTGTGCAGGGAGTCTAGGAGGAGCCACAGTAGAGGGTCCAACGTTTGGAATGGGTAAGACTTCTGTAGCGGAAGGTGAAGGAGGAGATATAGTAGACTCCCTAAAGGCCGGTATAGGTAAAACCTCAGATATATCCAGATGGTCAGAATGGTCAGAAGAGGTAAAGAAAGGTTTAGACTCAAAAAATGTGACATCGGCTGACATAAGGTACCGACGAAGATCAGGTGAATAACAACGATAGCCCTTCTGAGCACGAGAATAACCAAGGAAGACATACTTGAGAGCACGAGGAGCTAACTTATCTTTCCCAGGAGCTAAGTTATGAACGAAACAAGTGCTCCCAAAAACACGAGGGGGAATAGAGTATAAGGGTGACTGGGGAAACAATACCTCAAGCGGAATCTGATTCTGGATGGGAGATGAAGGCATCCGATTAACCAAATAACAAGATGTGAGAACTGCATCGCCCCAAAAACGCAGCGGAACATGAGATTCAATGAGAAGTGTGCGAGCAGTCTCAACAATGTGCCTATTCTTTCTCTCTGCAACCCCATTTTGCTGAGGGGTATAAGGACAAAAGGTCTGATGAATAATTCCATGAGAGGACATAAACTGCTAAAATTGAGAGGACAAATATTCTAAGGCATTATCACTGCGAAGGGTGCGAATAGAAACACCAAATTGATTTTTAATTTCAGCACAAAAATTTTGGAATATAGAAAACAACTCAGAACGATCTTTCATTAAGAAAATCCAAGTACATCTTGAATGATCATCAATGAAACTAACAAAATAACGAAATCCTAAGGTTGAACATACTCTACTAGGACCCCATATATCCGAATGAACTAAAGAAAAAACAGACTCTGCACGACTCTCAATACTACGAGGAAAGGAGGCGCGGGTATGTTTCCCGAGCTGACATGACTCACACTCTAATGTGGATAAACTGGACAAACGAGGCACCATCTTCTGAAGTTTGGACAAGCTAGGATGTCCTAAACGACTGTGAAGTAGGTCTGGAGGATCGGCAGCTAGACAGGCCTTAGAGGATGTTAGTGAGTTAAGGTAATAGAGTCCGTCTGATTCAAGTCCTGTTCCAATCGTCTGTCCCGTACTGCGGTCCTGCATAATAAAAGAGTCATCAATAAAATATATTCCGCAATGGAGGGCACGAGTCAAACGACTCACAGATGCAAGATTAAAAGGACAGCCAGGGACATAAAGAACGGAATCTAGAGTGACAGAGGGTAGAGGATTTGCTTGTCCAACTCCTTTTGCTTTAGTTTGAGACCCGTTAGCTAAAGTAACGTTGGGAAGAAACTGTGAATACGCAATATTTGACAAAAGGGATTTGTTACCAGAGATAAGATCAGAAGCAGCGGAGTCCACAACCCATTGTTCAAGAGGACTAGACTGGGAAACACAAGCAAAAGAATTACCAGCAACAGAAGTATCAGGCTGAGCAACAGTGGCTACTTGTGGAGACGGCTGCTTACTTGCTCGATATTTAAGGAACTCATTATACTCCCGTTCAGATACAGAAAATCCCTGGTTACCTCTAGGCTCGGTCTGAGCAACATAAGCATTTTTTGTTGGTCGACCATGTAAAGAATGGCACACGTCACGAGTGTGACCAAGTTTATAACAATAAGAACACTTGGGTCTAGATCTTCCAAAACGACCTCCTCCTCGTCTATACTCCATAGTATGAGAAGCCCGACTGTCCACGGATTGAGAGACGAGGATAGATGAATCAAGTGTCTGTGATGAGCTCACTGGGTGACTTGGTGCTGCAGCAACACGAAGTAAGCGAGAAGATAATTCATAACGGTGGGGACAGTCGGACTAGCCAAAATCTGATCGCGTACTGAGTCAAGATCATTAGGAAGCCCAGCAAGAGTAAGAACTAGAAACAGCTTTTGTCGTTGCTCTTGCTGCTTTGCAACGCTAGCAGAAACTGGCATCAGCGTCTCAAATTCCTCCATAACTGCCTGCACTTGACCCAAGTAAGTAGACATATCTAATTCCTGTTTCTTTAAATTTGTCATCCGCGATATCACATCATAGAAACGAGATATGTCATTAGTGTATAAAGTACGAGCCTTTTCCCAAACCAAATAACATGTTTGGAATGGACGAAACAAGGGCATCAACTTGGAATCAATAGATCGCCACAAAATACTGCATAATTGAGCATCAATCTTCTCCCAATGTGCTTTGGCTTTTTCATCTCCGTCACTAGACTCTTTGGTTAGATGATCCTGAACGTCTTGGCCTTTACACCACAACTCGACAGACTAAGCCCAAGCTAGGTAGTTTGAACCTCCCATTAAAGGTTCTGAGGTAATCATAATACCGGAACCAGTGTTTTGGAGAGCGCAAAGCGCAAAAAAGCGACAAGGGCTCGCCTCGCTTCAAAGCGCAAAGCGCAAAAAAGCGCTCGCTTTTTTGAAGTGAAGCGCAATATATTAAAAAACATAATATAAAATTATGAATAATCAAAAACATCAATTTAAATACTTTGAATTAGGTACTAGGTACCACCAAATCATCCACAAACCATCCATAAACTATAAGACAAGCAAAATCAAAGCTACTATATGTCTTCTTCTCCTTCAAGATTTTCAAAATCTTGAATTCCTCGGTTATCTTCATATTGCTCGTCATCTTCTTCTTCCCCCTCCTCTTCATAATCATTCTCATCTTCATCAATGGATATACTTCTAGTAACCACACATTTTCCCTTCCTAATTGAACTTGAACTTGGAGTACAACTCCTTAAACTATAAGGATCCTCCCCAACTCCACTAGCAACCGCAACATCACCCCAAGTTAAATCGGGGTCGCCTTCAAATACTTCTTCTTCTTCACAATTTTCGGGGACTCCAGTTAGCCACTCATTAGCGTCATCAATATTGTCCAAAAGAATTGGATCAATTAAATTGCGGTGGTTGTAGCGACGCCTCAATGCTCTATTGTATTTTATAAACACTAGATTATGGAGGCGCTTCATGGTTAGTCCGAAACAATAATTAATAAACTGAAAATACACTGAAATTAAACTGAAAATATACTGAAATTAAACTGAAATTAAAAATAATAATCCTGATATTAAACTGAAATTATACTGAAATTAAAAATAATAATTCTGATATTAAACTGAAATTAAATCCTGATATTAAACTGAAATTAAAAATAATAATCCTGATATTAAACTGAAATTAAACTGAAATTAAAAATAATAATCCTGATATTAAACTAAAATTAAAAATAATAATACAATAATTTAGTATACAATAATTAAAAACTGAAATTATATATATATATATATGTTTATTATATGCTACAGTAAATTTAAAAAAAAAATTGAAAAGATCTGGGCTAAAAACAAATGAAAAAGAGACAGTGGACAACCGACAGAGAAGCTTGTCGGAGATGAAAAAAAAAATGAAAAAAGGACCGATTCCCGTCGCCGGTCGTTTTCAGAGGGAAAGAAGAAGAAGATGGAAGAAGTAGATGAAGGAGAAAGAAAAAACAAGAAGAAAGGAGAAGAAAACATACCTGGGTATCTCGGTCGTCGGTCGTCGGAGAAGTAGCAAAACCCTAATTTCTTGTCACTGAACTTCTGAAGAGAAGAGGGGTCGTTGGTCTTTCTTTTTTTTTAATTTCAGCAACTGGTTGAGGGTTTCTTTTAATTTCATCAACTGGGCGATCGATTTTTTCAACAAATCGATCGCTTCCGTCGCTTCCGTCGCTTCGAATCGCCTCGCTTTTCACAGGTAAGCGCTCGCTTCTGTTGTTCGCGTCGCCTGAAGGAGAAAAAAGCGATGTAGTCCCGCTTCGCGTCGCTTCTCGCTTTAAGCGATGAAGCGATCGCTTTTGATAACACTGACCGGAACTGCCAGAACCCTGGTTTCTAGACCCGAAAGCATCTAGTCCCAAAGACATCTTTGGATTATCAATTGAAAACTTGCTGAAACAGAAACAGAGAACTGAAAACTGGCGCTGCCTGAAAACGGGAACACTGTAGCTGCCGGAAAAAATTCAAAGTTGTCGGAATTGAAAAGTAACAATATGGATAGGCTCGGAATTCAAGGTTGAGCAAACTGTCCTGAAGAAATTCTGGCCGGAAAGTACTGTAGCTGCCGGAAAAGTCAATAAAGTCGCCGGAAAAAATTGAAAGTTGTCGGAATCGAACGAAAAAAGGATGGGTAGGGTCGGAATTGAGAGCCGACCAAACTGTCCTGAAGGAGCAAAGTGAAAAACTGGCCGGAAACAGCTTCACGCGCCGGCGCGTGGTCTGACGCGCCGACAGCTGTGGTGGTGCGTGGCGGCGCGTGTGGAGGAATCTGTCGGAGAAATTTCTGGGATTTGGTCGGAATTCCGAGCCGAACCTCGTGGTGGTCTTGGATTTTGCACAACACCAACAAAAAAGGTGGTTTAGTTCGGACAGCCTCTTAAGTCGCCGGAAAATTGCACGGCGACGAGGGCTTTCTTCCCGGAATTAGCTGGAATGACGCACAGCTATAATATTCTCACCAAAGCTCTGATACCATGTGAGATAGCACGGGAGAAAAATATATATTGATTTATGTATAAACATGATACAATGAGCCCTATATATAATACACATAACCTAACCTACTCCTAATACACTTTGGGTTAGAGTTCTACTATATTTACACTTCTAACATCTCCAAAAGATGAACTGGTGAAGTATAATTGGTTTTCAAAGAAGGTACATCAGCGAACATAAGGTACCGTCGGAGGTCGGGAGAATAGCATCAATACCCCATTTACATTCTTGAGTAACCCAGAAATACACACTTAAGAGCACAAGGAGCTAACTTATTTGTTCTTGGAGTAAGGTTATAAACAAAATATGTACTTCCAAAGACATGGTGTGGAAGAGAGAACAAAGGTAAGCGGGGAAACAGGACACAGAATGGAACTTGATTCCGGATAGTTGAAGCTGGCATACGATTAATAAAATAGCAAGATGTAAGAACTGTATCCCTCCAAAAACGCAACGAAACATGAGACTGTATAAGTAAGGTACGGGCAGTTTCGATAAGATGTCTATTCTTTCTTTCAGCAACAAAACATGAGACTGTATGAGTAAGGTACGGACATGATGTTTGATGAATAATCCCATGAGTTCATAAACTGTTGAAATGAGGAAGAAAAATACTGTAGGGCATTATCACTACGAAATGTACGGATAGAAACCCTAAATTGATTTTGAATTTCAGCGTGGAAGGTCTGGAAAATAGAAAACAACTCAGATCGATTTTTTGCCACAAATATCCAAGTGTACCTGGAATAATCATCAATAAAACTGATAAAGTAGCGGAATCCCAAGGTATAACTGACCCGACTAAGACCCTAAACATCTGAATGGACTAAAGTAAAAGGTGACTCTGTTCGATTATCAAGATACCAGGGGAAATGGGAGCGGGTATGCTTACTGAGCAGACATGACTCACACTCCAGAGTGGAGAAGTAAGATAGGCCGTGTACCATTTTCTGAAGTTCTGACAAACTGGGATGTCCAACCGTTTATGTAATAAATCTGGTGAATCAACAACGGGACAAGTTGTTGAAGCAAGACAAGATGTGAGTCCATGTGATTTTGCAAGGATAAGGAAATAAAGTCCATCGGATTCACATTCGGTACCAATAATCCGCTCCGTACTGCGTTCCTGTGTAAAAAAAAAGGTCATCAAGAAAGAAAACAACAGATTTAAGTGATTTGGCTAAGCGACTAACAGCTATGAGATTAAAAGGACTACCGGGAACATAAAATACTGAGTCTAAAAGTAAGGAAGGAAGTGGACTTGCTTGACCTATTGCAGTTGCCATGGTTTGAGACCCGTTGCCCATTGTGACCGTTGGAAGAGATTGAGAATATGAAATATTAGTGAAAAGAGATTTGTTACCACAAATATGACCAGATGCACCTAAATCAATGACCCAAGACTCAGAGGTTGAAGATTGAGAGACACAAGTCATGCTACTATCTGTTTGAACAACGGAGGCAATCCCTGAAGATGTTTGTTTACATGCTTTTTACTGAAGGAACTCAATATAATCCAGTAAGGAAACTATCTAGATTGGATTCAATGCATTAGATACAACGGATTATGAGTCAAAGGCTTCTAAACGAATGACATTATAATGTTCACGCCGAAAAATCGGAAACCCTTCTAGAAATTATTGTTCACGCCGGAAAAACAAAAAATTCATCGGAATTTAGTGTAATCTGGATGGGTAGGCTCAGAATTCCCTTGCGAGGAAGCTGTCCTAAAGAATTTTTTTCAAAAAGTTGCCGGAAAGGTCCCCACGCATCGTCGCGTGGAGCGGATCTCGCCAGAATTTTTTTTCTTTGACTGGCACGTGAGGGCGCGTGAGGAGGTGATTTCCCGTGGGGTTTTGTGGGGTTTGGTCGCCCCGGGATGGAGAACATTATAGTGGCATTGGTTTATGCACAACACCGGTAAAAAGTGGTTTCGACGAAAACAACTTCTCAGGTCACCGGAAAATTGCAGGAGGATGACTGATTTCTTTCCGAATGTAGTAGGAATGACGCACAACGATAACTATCTCACAAATGCTTTGATACCATGTGAGAAAGCACGGAAAAAAATATTATTGCTTAATTGAAGTGTTGTACAACCTTATTTATATACAGTGATTACATAATAATAGGCATCTACTTCCCGATGTTGAATGCTATACATGACTAACTACTTAACAAGAAGCAAAGTAGTGAAATCATGGGTCCACTCTGAAACTGAAGTTACTGAACTCAAAACCCGTGACTAACAAAAATAGTATTTTTGTACTAAACAAGAGCTTGCAGAAAGAAGATATCTACTTTTCTTATAACCGTCATGTCCAGGCCAGCTAATACGCACCTCGACTAATTCAACAGGGTACATGCTACCTCCCACCATGATAGGTGCCGTGTAACTCTATCCATCAGGTTGGACAGAAGGAAAGAAATCACCTAGCATTTTTTCCTCCACAGGGATTTGAACCTGAGACCTCATGGTTTTCAATCCACTTCCGTGACCACTAGGCCACGCTCTTGGGTGCGAAAGCTAGCTACTGATTTAAACATCTCAATAAGATAACCAAGGAAAAAGCTAAATAGAGGTGGATGTAGAATAATAGAAAAATAGATCTATAACTCTTAGGATTGTGGATAGCACCTTGTACTAAAGGAGAACTAAAATCTGCTCGCAATTTATTTAGACAATAGTGTAAAATCAAGTCTTTCCAATTTATAGGCATCTTGAAACACCAAAGTAGGATCTCAAATAGCACATTGGAAAGCTGAAAGCATTTTAATGGGTACATGAAATTCATTAGTGGGGGTAATTGAATCCACATCAGTCGTACTCCAAGTTATCGAGACACTGTTTCTGTATCTATTTCTTTGACAGCATGTAAACTATTAAAACTGGAAGAAGTTGAAAATACATGAGTCCAAAATAGATAATCACGGAAAATATAACTAAGGCCTTACCCTTTAAAGCATCTCCATTTTCATTCCCATAGAAGGTTCCACCAAGAAAACATCTTTTAAAGATCATCTTGTTCTCAGTAAGCGTCCCAGTTTTATCAGTCAATATATATTCTACTTGCCCCAAATCCTCACTAATTGCTGTGCTGCCATGAAAGAGAAAGAAGATACATAAGCAAATGGAATAGCAAATATGCTAGCAAACAAATATTAAAACTAAGACAATGTTTCTTACTTTGTTGCATGGGATGGAGTACCAGTTTCCGGATCAACCATCTCATTGTCCCAATCAATGAACTTGGCATATAAGCTTTTCACAAGATCCAGCGATACCTATCAAAAAGAACAAACACGCATTTGAAGCCATAAATCTTCTAATCCAAAACGGAAAAGTACACTTCTAATTGCATAAATTAACCTTGTCAAATTTATTTTTAAAATTTAAAAACTTAAATTGGAAAGAATTATCATACCTATCCTTGTAATGTTGCACATATTTACTGTTATGTCTATACCACTACAATAGCATGAATAGAGACTATACCCTACATTTTTGTGTCAACAGTTACCCTCAATTTGTATATTGGTTCAACAGGAATTATTTCAGTTAGAAATTAGAATAAATAGAACTAAAAATATGTTCTTTTTCCTCTAAGATTAAAGGTTGAGAAAGAATTCAATTACCTACTGCCATTAGTTCTATAATGTGCTTAAGTTTACTAGACCACCTTCAAAGCTAATTCAATCACATCAGGATATTAAGGATAACTTGAGTATCACTGTCGATTCCTCAAAACATCTAACTCCATAGAGTCCTATGAAATAAATGTCATAAGAAATATTGAAAAAGTAAAAGTGAAAGGAGACGACAGAATAACATTTAAAAGCAAATTACTAAACTAGTTGAATCTAAACTACAGAAAAGGTGTTTATGGTGGTTAAGACGCTGAATATAGTGAAAAGGATGAAGAATGTGGGAATTATAGTCAGCATACGCCAGTATTAAGCGAGAGGAAAACACAGCAGGATCCATCAAAGAAAGGGACGAAGGACAGAATTATGGAGAACTATCAAGAAAGTAGCTATCAATTATCAACTACCTCTATTATCAGATATGACTAGAAATTGGTATAGAATGTAGTAAGATATATTTTTACTATGAATTGATTTCCTCTTCACTGCATGCAACACAGGACAGGTTTAACCATTAAGAACCAACATTCAGACCAGAACATAACAAAGATCTGAATAAAAGAACACTCAACTGTACTGGTATATACAGTAATATTGTAATAATATGATTCAAAGGAGCCAAAATTAGTGAAAGTTGAAGTTATGACTCCAGTTGTATAGCCACTACCAGCCTGGAGTTCTATTTGCTCCCCAAAAGTTCATACTTTAGGCTACCAGTGAAACTGGACAATTCAAGAAAATTGGGTCTTTAAGATGTACAACAATCAACTTGAACGCACAAATTACTTTTTAATCTGAAAAAAAGTATAGTAGATTGCTTTGCTACTTCTGCCTAGGTACCCTTGCTTTTGCACATTCTACAATACAAACACGTAACTGCTGTAAAAGGAACTTTTTTGATAAATGACTGCTAAGAATTACAAAAATGCATGTTCAACAGTTGTGGAGTCTACAAGTAGGAGAAGAGCAATGGGATGTGAGATTTAGAAGAACTTGCAAGATTGGGAGGTAGAAGAATTTCAAAACTTGCTCGGATTGCTTCACAACCAAAAAATTTCACTAGATAGTCATGTTACATGGAGATGGAGTGCTGGGGGAAATGGCATTTTTTCTGTGAAGTCCTATTATGAGAAGCGTCTATCTAGGGAGGAGCATGTCTTCCCATATAATTCGGCATGGATTCCAAGGGTACCGAGAAAGGTGTGCTTCTTTACTTGGCTAGCTACAAGAGGGGTGATCTTGACGGCGGAGAATTTGAGGAAGACGGAAGATTATATGTGTTAGTTGGTGCTTCAAGTGCAAAGAATCGGGAGAACATGTGAATCACCTCCTTATACATTGCCGGATAGCACCTTATTTGTGGGGAGAAATTTTGAGTTGGTTTGGTTTCAAGTAGGTGATGCCAAGCACATTGAAAGAAGCTATGTCTAGTTGGGCCTTCAGAAGACGGACGAGAAAATGCGGAGCTTGGGTTGATTGGAATGAGAGGAATAGAAGAGCTTATGATGGAGCATAAAAAGATCTTGTTCACCCTTGAGGAGTAGCCTCGTTTCCCTTATTTATTTTTGGTGCACCCATGAGGTTCCTATTTGTATAGAAGATTGGGTGTTATTCGCAGAAAACCATGTCCTTTTGTAAGGTTTTCTACTTTTCATTATACTCCTTGTATATGGGAATGTTTTGCTCTTTTTTAATGAAATTTATTACCTTACCCAAAAAAAAGGATTACAAATACTCTAGAATATGACAAAAAATACCATAATGGGACAACCATAGTGCAAAGGATACTTCACAGCATACCTTTATTGAAATGGGAATCATGATGGAACAAAGAAGCTCAAACCGAAGAGGGATGACTAGTAACTCGTACCATGGACCTTCATTTGGATATTGGACATACCATAGCTACAAGATGAACAAAAACCTGCAATCAGATAGATGAAAATCCGCACAAAACAAGTATCTTACAGACCTCAAGAGCTTGCTACTTGAGAGCTCAACCATCAAACAAAGAGAAAGCAAGACAGAAAGGGGAAATAAACTATTCCAAGAGGAAACAATCTAAGACGCATTATGCAATCTTCTTATTTTTTTATATACAAAAAGTTTGAATGTGTGACCATCTCATCAAAAAGCTTAGAGCAAACTTTTAATTAACCAATTCTATTATGTTGCAACATGCCTCCTCACATATGGGCTTGGTTTTTTTCATGGGCCAAATATGTGGAATTTGGGCGGCGGTGCGATTTGAACCCGGGACTTCTTGTCTTCTCTGATACCATGTTGAAGCATGTTATCACCTCATCTAAAAGCTTAAGCTATTAGAGAGAGCACAATTTTAATACCTAATCAATTATGTCTCAACATGCATATAAGAAAGACACAAAACACATTATGAACTCCCAGAACATAGCAATGCTGATTTAGACAAGACGGATATCCCATGAGACAGCAAAATTGATTCATCACATGCTACATCTTCAGTGACTTCTTATTGATCTAATTCTCATAAATACATCTACAGCAGAATCACATTTAACTGGAGTGTGATATCAGACTACCCTTCCCAGATCACTTGTGGATTTCACTGGGTTGTAGCTGTTGTGATATCAGATGGTATGTATATCTTGATTTCATCGCTCAGTCTTGACTGGAATCATCACTCATGGGACATAGATCAAGTGCAAGCATAGAGCCATATTTATGAGTCAGCTGAGCTCATTAAAGTTTGGGATTGAGAGTTAGTTCAACCGAGCTCATAATTTCCAAATACTCCATAGCAGTTCAGAGTTGTGCACCTCCCTGACTCCCTCCCTCCCCAGACAGTTTTTTGATAACGGATTCATATGCATGTAGATATATATACATACACGGACGCATATGTATGCATCTATATAGTAAAATAGGCAATTGCTCCTGAGTTCTAATAATGTTCAAGCAACTTCCAGAACTACTGGGAAACAGAGGTTGTGATGATGTTTGACTGGAGTTTAAGAAAAAAAAAATAGACTTTGAAACTTGGGTCTAAAACAAGTCATTGGTATTTGTGTTGCTATAAATCATCTTATTAAGGGAAAACGAGAAGTTTAAAGTTAAATTCTTTCTAAACATAGAAAGCTACCATTCTATTTGAGACAGACTGAAATAGAAATACCATTACATAAATTGGGATGGAGTAACGGATTTGGGCAACAACAATAACACATGTCATTAAAACAAGACTTAGGCCACAAGTCCACAACTTAGTCAGTATCCATTAAGTTAACAAGGTCCCCAGTCCCAACGCTCTATACATAATATATATAACCAAAACACATTTGACAAGGGAGGCATAAACCAGTGATAAGGACCCTCCACCTCCAAAACCATATGGGGTCTCCAGGAAGCAAGGTGGGGAAGAGCCAGAATTTGATTCCTAGGTGAAGCAGTTGGTGGGGTGGGGTTACCATGTCAAAGAAAAACAGCCGAAACACATTATTCCTTATATGATTGCACATCATTCAGAAGTTCTCGTTGGAATTCTTTTGGAAGATGAAATATAGTAGAGCACCAGAATGCAAGTAGTCATTCTAGCATTCCTGTCAACCTTATTTCAGATTTGTTTCACCTTGACCTGGGTAAGTAATTAATATGAAGGCCTTAAATTTTTGGTCAAACTACCACACAACCCCCCTCCCCCCCCCCCCCCCACACACACACACAAAAGAAAAAAAGAAAGGGGTGAAAGAAATGCATCAAAAAATCAAAAAGCAGAAATCTTCTTATTTGTTATAAAATGATGTCTAGTTCACTCAAAACAGAATTTTCAAACGGTGACACCATGATTTATATGTGTTGAAGACATAATTAAAATGAATTAAAGTGTGGTCTCTCTAATAGTTTAACCTTTTAGATGAGATTGTCACACAGTGTTCTGGGTTCAAGTCTCATGTTCACCTGTTATCACAAAATTTTCCTGTGTTTGGCCCAAGGAAAAAGGATCAAGCTCGCATTGGTGGGGGGGGGGGGGGGGGGGGGGGGGACAGCATGGTGAAGGCATAACTATGTAAATTAGATTGTGGTCTCTTTAATAGCTTAAGTTTTAGATCAGATGGTTACATACTTCAACAATGTAGATACTTAACAAGGTTTACCCATAAAAGGTAAAATATAAAGAGGTCAGTGGTCACAAGATAATTCTGTTTTTCAATTACAGCATGAAGGACTTTTAACCAGCAGAGGTTCAATAACTCCCTACATATAATTGAATATTAACTCAAAATTTTAAAAATAATATCATTAACATGTTTTATATGACGCGAACCTTGCGCGCTTCTGTATCTTTCCAGACATTCCCAGCAATACCCAGAACAATAACGACGACTATCTGAAAAACAAATATTGCGCCTGTCAACTTGTCAATCATGGCATCCATGGCTGTAAGCTTTGGTTCTGGTATGCCCCTACTCATGCCAAGCTTTGTTTCATTCCCTGAAAGAAAGAGAGAGAGGTCATGAATATACTTCACGAAGGAAGAAAAATGAGGCACCTCAGGTTATCATAGCTTATAAGTAAGATGATAGCATTAGTTCATACGTTAGAACTTTATGAGGACAGGAAAATAATAGAAACAAGTTGGGCAATTCAGAATCTTAGAGAAATCATTTCCTGCGTATGACAAGAAGATAACTGAATGGTAAAAGTGCGTAGGGCAATTGAACTGATTTTCAACAGACTGCAAGAAAAGAAAAAGGGAAAAAGAACAAATGAATAAATAAATTTTGACCATCGCTGCCAACCTTGATTGGCCTGTTGAATGGCTAGACGTGAAGAACGCATTATTGAATGGATAACTTCAAGAAGAGGTTTACATGGATCCTCCTCTGGGCTTTAAAGAAGGTATGGAACTAGAGTGTGCAAGCTAAAGAAATCTCTACGGGCTTAAACAGTCTTCAAGAGTTTGGTTTGAGAGGTTTACTCAATTTATTAAAAAACAAGGGTCTACCCAAGGGCAAGTAGATCATACCATGTGTTCATTCCACATTCACTTGAGGGAAAGACAACTATCCTGATAGTGTATGTTGATGAGATCATACTTACAGAAGATAACTTGCCAGAATTGAAGAATTTAAGAGATCAGTTAGCTTCGGAGTCTATGATCAAAGATTTGGGTTATTTGAAGTATATTTTGGGCCTGGAGGTCCCTTGATGAAAAGAAGGCATTATGGAGTCACAAAGGAAGTACAAGCTAGATTTCTGAAACAGACAGGGTGTGTGGGTGTCGGTCAGCTGAAACATCTATTGATTCGAAAATAAAATTAGGAAACAAGCAGGAAATTCAATTTGGCAAAAGTCAAGGGATAGTTTCCTAGTTTGTTTTTTCTCTTTCTATAAATCTGTATCTCTAAAAATGAAAGAAGTATAGCATATTCGGTACCAAAACTTACGTTGTCCGTCAAATATTATATTAAATGATTTTCACAGGACAAACGTGATTATGCAGGAGAAGAAGTGGGATGATAGAAAAACCAAATTTTCAGTTCTGATACAGGACCAAGCTAGTGGACACTTCAAAACACATGAATCAAGATACGTTTCAGTGCAGAGAAGTTGAGGTTGCACCCAAATTACATTAAGTTGGCATCCCCTCTAGATTGTCAGAATTTAAGGGGACCTCCCTTCTAGTTCTAAAAATCACACAAACCTCTGATCTACTTAAATCTACGATTGCACAAATTTCCCTTATATTCATCAAAAATAAGCTAGGTGATGACTATCCTCTTACTTCTTCTGCAAAACTTCACTAAATTGCAGTAGCTTACGGAAAACTATTGCTTGCACAAATAATGAGTTTAGAGGGACACAAAAAGGAAAAAAAGATCAAAAACATAACGAATATCGATATTTGGTCATCACGATAAAATCACGCACATATAAGCAGCTATGAGACAACCCCAACCATGGTTCTGCAATACATCCAAGAAAATTGACCAATTTCCCTCCTATTAGTCAACTGTCAGCTTGGTGTTAATTAGAAGAAATATCTCCAAGCTTTGAAAATACGCATATTGGTGTCCTATTAATTCTTCTATCAAACATCACTAACTTGCAGTGTCTGATAGCAAACTATACTTTCATCAATAATGTTCCCTTATTCTATTTTTTCTTCATATGAAAACTTGCCTGTATAAACAGCAACACCACATGCCCATTCTGTGTTCCTCAAATAGCATGATTGGAGAATTGTATTTTTAATGGTCAAAGGGCATACATCATTGTCCAAGAACGGAGGAAATAGCCTCATATTTGCATCAAATCTTCTGATGTCTTTATCCGGAATGGAACACTCAATTACACCCTGTAGAAGAACGTCAATACGTAGAATACACAAAAAGAAACTTTCACCAGAACAAATACTAACAGATCATTTCCCTGCAATAGAAAGCAGTATTATTTACCTTGATTTTGTGCAACAGTTCGGAATCTATTCCCATACAAGCAGAGGCAACCACCCTTGTCTTAAGATCAGTTTCACCATCAAGAGCAGCTGTCTGTAATACAATATAGCAATAAAAATGTCCTATAAGTCAGTTTGAACAGAGGTGACCATCAAAGTGTATTATTCCAGAAGACGGAAAAGCATAGGGTCATCCATCAGGAAAAAGCCAGCAAATCTATTAATAAATAATTAAAATCAAATAGAGCACATCCATCAGTAAAAAATGCAAGTAAGAAGTATTTTGATTTAGTCCTGTAGTTTACATTTGAGCATCCACAATTTGGCATGCACCAAGTTTTCAATAAAGTTATATTATCATAAGCTCTTGGTGACGTGGAGCCAAATTTTTCACACTTGTCCATTTGAATTCCCAGAGCACAAAAAAAAGTATGCTTTTTCACTTGGATAGCAGCGAGAGGAGCTATATTGACAGCATATAATTTGGAAAAACGGTGGATTACATATGTCAGGTGGTGCTTCATGTGCAAACGTTCAGGTCAAGATGTGAATCACCTACCACTACATTGTCAATTGGCAGCTTGCTTGTGGTGTGAGATTTTGAGATGGTTTGAATGCACTGGGTGATCTGGGCACAGTTACGGAGGTACTCTCCAACGGGAAATTCAGAAGACGAAAGAGAAGTTGAAGAGCATGGATGTTGCACTACTAGCACTCATGTGGATCCTGTGAAAGGAAAAGAATAGGAGAACATTTGATGGGATAGAGAACAATGTGTTTGAGGACTATCCTCATTTCTGGTTACTTTTTGGTTCATCCATGAAGCTCCAGTGTGTATATAAGATTGGGTGTTGTTTGTAGAAATATATTATGTTGTTGATCTCTACATTTTTTGTATACTACTTGTATACGTGATTTTCCCATTATTAAAAAGAGTATTTACCTTATAAAAAAAAAAAGATAAGTCTAAAACATCAAGTATAATTTTTCTCAAGAATCTCATAATTCTTGTGATACCCTTCCAAGCAATAACCACCATGCTTTATCCTAACTAATGACAACCTTCAGATCCTAACAGGTCTGCTTAGTACTTCAGGTAAAGAGGAAGAGGTGCAACATCATCTTCTACAACAGAAAAACTTTGATGAAGGCATAATTATTTACCTCCACGTAACAAAGACCTTGTGGATCAGATGTACCAATCAAGACCAGATCACAGGGCACTTCATCATTTTCACGAAGCCATACTACGTTACCAACACAAATGTCTTGGGCTTGAATCTACAAGGAAATACAAGTAATGTAGACATTTAATTAGTGTCAGAATTTCTGGTGATACAATAAACAAGAAAATAATTACAGAGATGATGAAATAGAATACGTAAAAGTGAGTCAAGATACTCGCTCAAGCCAAAAGTAAAAAATCATATTCTGACGATGAAGGGTGTTATACGAGAAGCCGCACATTAACTTTTCAACTAACTGGAAAAGAACAATGGAAGGTCGTATTAAGAAACTAAAGTTTGACCATGTAACTTTTGGGGGTATGTTCAATTCAGGACAGAATAGGTGAAAGAAATCAGACAAATCCGAAGTTGAATTAAATCAAATAAGAAATGAACTTTCTGATATAAATTCTGATATAAGAGAATAAAAATGTAATGAAAAATGTGGACACTAATGTTATACATGTTTTCTGGTGCCCTTCCGCACAACCCAAACTTCTTTCTCATTAGCTTTCTTGTCCGAAAGATATCTATTGTAATCATCCCATGCCTCCTTTGTTGCTGAGACTGCAAATATAAAGATGAGAGGGCCCCATGTACTAGCAGGATTTACTGGAGTGATGAGTGACCATAGCTGAAGGCAAGCTATCAACAAAAAGTACTGGTTCATGAATCGGCTGGAAACAAAACAGTTAAAGCTGTTAGGAAAAGGGAGAGATAGATATTTAGAAATTCAAGCTCACAACAAATTAAGAAAGAGTTGGTTCCTTTTACAAAGTTTGATTGAAGAACAATCTAGACAACAACGACTAGGATAATAACAGACCCGAAAGAAGGTTACAAATAAAATTGATAATGTAATGAAACAAGCACAAATGAATTAATTGTTTGGCACTAAATCACAATGTTGCATGATAGCATAACATTCGTGAGAAACCCAAAATGTCAAATCTACATGTTCACTGACTCAATCTAGAATAGAATGCAAAAATTTTATGAAACAAATTTAAAACGTTACCTGAATTGTTCCCACAAGTTCTTTGGAAGAAAATTCCATACAGTATATTTTCTGTTCGAGATACGGTTGTCACAGTAAACATTGTTTGACAAATCATCATCGTCAATATAAACATAACGCTTCATTGTTGACTTATATGCACGTTTTCATGTAATAGCTGCTGATTTTGAGGTTAAAGCACATTTAGCGTCAGATGGGTCTATTCATTACCAAATAATTAGAAGTGTACCTGCAAGATTGATAAAACTGATAAGGTTAACAACTACATTACAAAAACAATAAGGACTTGTAAGGAAGAAACTGGACAATGATCAGAAAACAATAAAGACCAGAAAATCTGACTCATCCAAAGCCAAACATTATCAGAACAAGAATTGCTGCTCAAAGTTAATGGTCAGCATGAGACATCCCCTTAGGAGTCCGATAGACAGATATGTAGGATTTTATCTTTTAACAACAGACACAATGCATGATTTTGTACATTTTCGGAATATCCTATTGTCTTTGATTGCTCTTTGGTGCACGCATGAGATTCTTATTTGTATTAGATAATTGGTGTCTTTCGTAGGGAATCGTGTTTTATTGTAGATTTTCTACTTTTTGGTGTATCTCTCCTCCAGATTACCGAAAGGTTGATAATTGGAGGCACTAGAAGGATACGAGTATACCTAAAATCATATGGAAGGAAGTTGTCTCAAAAAAACGTAAACTTCCATGGAACCGGTGCTTCTTCATTAAAAATAAAACATAACGAAAGAAAATTTCTTATACAAGCGATATCAACTTGTTGGGATTAAAACTTAGCAGTTTAACCTACAATAGGTCCAATGTTTTCATCCGAAACTAGAGCTAGAAAAGCTTTATTGCGTTGTGTTAGAAGTCTAACTGTATTAGAAGTCTAGTCTAAACTGTATTAGGAGTAGGCTAGGTTATGTGTATTATATATAGGGCTCATTGTATCATGTTTACATATCAATTATATATTCTTCTCCCGTGCCTTCTCACATGGTATCAGAGCTTTGGTGAGAATAGTATAGCTGTGCATCATTCCAGCTACTTCCGGGAAGAAGACCTCGTCGCCGTGCAATTTTCCGGCGACTAAACAATCTGTCAGTATACCTAAACTACCTTTTCTGGTGGTGTTGTGCAAAATCCGAGACCACCACGAGGTTCGGCTCACAATTCCGACCAAACCCCAGAAATTTCTCCGGCATAATCCCCGTCACGCGCTCCCACGCGCCACCACAGCTGTCGGCGCGTCATACCACACCCCGGCGCGTGGGGCTGTTTCCGGCCATTTTTTGGCTTCGCTCCTTCAGAACAGATTGCTCGGAATACAATTCCGACCCTACCCATCCACTTTTTGTTCGATTCCAACAACTTTGATTTTTTCCGGCGACCTACAGTGATTTTTCCGGCAGCTACAGTACTTTCTGGCCAAAATTTCTTCAGGACAGTTTGCTCCTACTTGAATTCCGAGCCTATCCATATTTTTACTTTTCAATTCCGACAACTTTAAATTTTTTCCGGCAGCTACAGTGTTCCTGTTTTCCGGCAGCACCAGTTTCAGTCCTCTGTTCAGTTTCAGCGAGTTTTCAGTTGATAATCCAACGATGTCTTTGGGACTAGATGCTTTCGGGCCTAAAAACCAGGGTTCTGGCAATTCCGGTATTATGATTACCTCATAACCTTTAATGGGAGGTTCAAACTACCTAGCTTGGGCTTCGTCTGTCGAGTTGTGGTGTAAAGGCCAAGATGTTCAGGATCATCTAACCAAAGAGTCTAGTGACGGAGATGAAAAAGCCAAAGCACATTGGGAGAAGATTGATGCTCAATTATGCAGTATTTTGTGGCGATCTATTGATTCCAAGTTGATGTCCTTGTTTCGTCCATTCCAAAAATGTTATTTGGTTTGGGAAAAGGCTCGTACTTTATACACTAATGACATATCTCGTTTCTATGATGTGATATCGCGAATGACAAATTTAAAGAAACAGGAATTGGATATGTCTACTTACTTGGGTCAAGTGCAGGCAGTTATGGAGGAATTTGAGACGTTGATGCCAGTTTCTGCTAGCGTTGCAAAGCAGCAAGAGCAACGACAAAAGCTGTTTCTAGTTCTTACTCTTGCTGGGCTTCCTAATGATCTTGACTCAGTACGCGATCAGATTTTGGCTAGTCTGACTGTCCCCACAGTTGATGAATTATTTTCTCGCTTACTTCGCGTTGCTGCAGCACCAAGTCACCCAGTGAGCTCATCACAGACACTTGATTCATCTATCCTCGTCTCCCTATCCGTGGACAATCGGGCTTCTCATACTATGAAGTATAGACGAGGAGGAGGTCGTTTTGGAAGATCTAGACCCAAGTGTTCTTATTGTTATAAACTTGGTCACACTCGTGATGTGTGCCATTCTTTACATGGTCGACCAACAAAAAATGCTTATGTTGCTCAGACCGAGCCTGCAGGTAACCAGGGATTTTCTGTATCTGAAAGGGAGTATAATGAGTTCCTTAAATATCGAGCAAGTAAGCAGACGTCTCCACAAGTAGCCACTGTTGCTCAGCCTGATACATCTGTTGCTGGTAATTCTTTTGCTTGTGTTTCCCAGTCTAGTCCTCTTGAACAATGGGTGGTGGACTCAGCTGCTTCTGATCATATCTCTGGTAATAAATCCCTTTTGTCAGATATTACGTATTCACAGTTTCTTCCCAACGTTACTTTAGCTAATGGGTCTCAAACTAAAGCAAAAGGGGTTGGACAAGCAACTCCTCTACCCTCTGTCACTCTAGATTCCGTCCTTTATGTCCCTGGCTGTCCTTTTAATCTTGCATCTGTGAGTCGTTTGACTCGTGCCCTCCATTGTGGAATATACTTTATTGATGACTCTTTTATTGTGCAGGACCGCAGTACGGGACAGACGATTGGAACAGGACTTGAATCAGACGGACTCTACTACCTTAACTCCCTAACATCCTCTAAGGCCTGTCTAGTTGCAGATCCTCCAGACCTACTTCACAGTCGTTTAGGACATCCTAGCTTGTCCAAACTTCAGAAGATGGTGCCTCGTTTGTCCAGTTTATCCACATTAGAGTGTGAGTCATGTCAGCTCGGGAAACATACCCGCGCCTCCTTTCCTCGTAGTATTGAGAGTCGTGCAGAGTCTGTTTTTTCTTTAGTTCATTCGGATATATGGGGTCCTAGTAGAGTATGTTCAACCTTAGGATTTCGTTATTTTGTTAGTTTCATTGATGATCATTCAAGATGTACTTGGATTTTCTTAATGAAAGATCGTTCTGAGTTGTTTTCTATATTCCAAAATTTTTGTGCTGAAATTAAAAATCAATTTGGTGTTTCTATTCGCACCCTTCGCAGTGATAATGCCTTAGAATATTTGTCCTCTCAATTTCAGCAATTTATGTCCTCTCATGGAATTATTCATCAGACCTTTTGTCCTTATACCCCTCAGCAAAATGGGGTTGCAGAAAGAAAGAATAGGCACATTATTGAGACTGCTCGCACACTTCTCATTGCATCTCATGTTCCGCTGCGTTTTTGGGGCGATGCAATTCTCACATCTTGTTATTTTGTTAATCGGATGCCTTCATCTCCCATCCAAAATCAGATTCCGCATGAGGTATTGTTTCCTCAGTCACCCTTATACTCTGTCCCCCCTCGTGTGTTTGAGAGCACTTGTTTCGTTCATAACTTAGCTCCTGGGAAAGATAAGTTAGCTCCTCGTGCTCTCAAGTGTGTCTTCCTTGGTTATTCTCGTGTTCAGAAGGGCTATCGTTGTTATTCACCTGATATTCGTAGGTACCTTATGTCAGCCGATGTCACATTTTTTGAGTCTAAGCCTTTCTTTACCTCTTCTGACCATTCTGACCATCTGGCTATATCTGAAGTTTTACCTATACCGGCCTTTAGGGAGTCTATATCTCCTCCTTCACCTTCCGCTACAGAAGTCTTACCCATTCCAAACGTTGGACCACCTACTGTGGCTCCTCCTAGACTCCATGCACAAGACACTCCACTCTTGACATATCATCGTCGTCCTCGCCCAGCATCCGGCCGGCTGATTCACTTCCTGCACCTGACCCTGCTCCTACTGCGGACTTGTCTCTTCCGATTGCACTTCGGAAAGGTATACGGACCACCCTTAATCCTAATCCCCATTATATTGGTTTAAGTTATCATCGTTTGTCATCACCCTATTATGCTTTTCTATCTTCTTTGTCCTCTGTTGCGCTCCCTAAGTCTACAGGTGAAGCATTGTCTCATCCAGGGTGGCGACAGGCTATGACTGACGAGATGTCTGCTTTACATGCGAGTGGTACTTGGGAGCTCGTCCCTCTTCCTTCGGATAAATCTACTGTTGGTTGTCGTTGGGTGTATGCAGTCAAGGTTGGTCCAGATGGTAAGGTTGATCGTCTTAAGGCTCGTCTTGTGGCCAAGGGGTATACTCAGATATTTGGGCTTGATTACAGTGATACCTTCTCTCCAGTGGCTAAGATAGCATCAGTCCGCCTTTTTCTCTCTATGGCTGCTGTTCGCCATTGGCCCCTGTATCAGCTGGACATTAAAAATGCATTTTTACACGGTGACCTTGAGGATGAAGTTTATATGGAGCAACCACCTGGGTTTGTTGCTCAGGGGGAGTCTCGTGGCCTTGTATGTCGCTTGCGCCGGTCACTTTATGGTCTAAAGCAGTCTCCTCGAGCCTGGCTTGGTAAGTTTAGCACTGTTATCCAGGACTTTGGCATGACTCGGAGTGAAGCTGATCACTCTGTATTCTATCGGCATTCTGATTCACGTCTCTGTATTTATCTAGTGGTCTATGTTGACGACATCGTTATTACTGGCAATGACCAGGATGGTATTACTAAATTGAAGCAACATCTCTTTCAACACTTTCAGACTAAGGATATGGGCACACTAAAGTATTTTCTGGGTATTGAGGTTGCACAGTCTAGCTCAGGTATTGTGATCTCACAACGGAAGTATGCCTTAGATATTCTTGAGGAGACAGGAATGACAGGTTGTAAACCTGTTGACACTCCAATGGATCCGAATTCTAAACTTCTTCCAGGACAGGGGGAGCCTCTTAACGATCCTGAAAGATATAGGCGGTTAGTTGGTAAACTAAATTATCTTACAGTGACAAGACCTGACATTTCCTTTCCTGTGAGTGTTGTGAGCCAGTTTATGGGTTCGCCATGTGATAGTCATTGGGATGCAGTTGTTCGCATTCTTCGGTATATAAAATCAACTCCAGGTAAAGGTTTATTGTTTGAGGATCGAGGCCATGAGCAGATTGTTGGATACTCCGATGCTGATTGGGCAGGATCGCCTTCTGACAGACGTTCTACTTCTGTATATTGTGTCGTAGTAGGAGGAAATTTGGTATCTTGGAAAAGCAAGAAACAGAATGTGGTTGCTCGGTCTAGTGCAGAAGCAGAATATCGAGCAATGGCTATGGCGACATGTGAGCTAGTTTGGGTCAAACAGTTGCTCAAAGAGCTGAAATTTGGTGATGTTAGTCAGATGGGACTTGTGTGTGATAATCAAGCAGCTCTTCATATTGCGTCAAATCCAGTGTTCCATGAGAGAACTAAGCACATTGAGATTGACTGTCACTTTATCAGAGAAAAGATACTCTCGGGAGATATTGCTACAAAGTTTGTAAAGTCAAATGATCAGCTTGCAGACATTTTCACCAAGTCCCTCACTGGTCCCCGTATTAACTACATATGTAACAAGCTCGGTACATATAATTTATATGCACCAGCTTGAGGGGGAGTGTTAGAAGTCTAACTGTATTAGAAGTCTAGTCTAAACTGTATTAGGAGTAGGCTAGGTTATGTGTATTATATATAGGGCTCATTGTATCATGTTTACATATCAATTATATATTCTTCTCCCGTGCCTTCTCACAGCATTCACATTCTTTATTTCCTTCTTCTCGAATCCAAGGGAGACTTCTCATATTTAGAATCTTTCTGCGGTGTACTCCGTTTACTATTCGTTCGTACTTTCTTCTTTTTACCACGTGATAGGTCAGTTAAGCCTGAGCAGCCGCGGAAAAGGAAGGCCAAACACTTCGTAAGTGTTCCTTTAGCCTCCTTTTAGTTTAATCAGAAATTTTTATGTCAATGTGACATAAGTGTGAGATTTAAAGAACCTCAAACTTTTCCTTAAAACAAATTATTTAAAGGTATTTTGTTGAGTCCCACATCGGCCATCACAGGATGGAAGGTCTCTTTTATATGGTCTTGGGATCCTCACCTCCCTCATAAGCTGGCTTTTGGAGTTCAGTTAGGCCCAAGATCCATTTCTTTATCATGGTATCAGAGCTCAGGTTCATCCCTATTTACCCGATGTTGAGCCCCATTACTATCCACGCTCCAGATGCCCAACCTTGGGCGTGGGAGCGAGTGTTGAGTCCCACATCGAATGGAAAAGCATAAATAGGTCTCCTTATATGGTCTTGAACAATCATCACCTCATGAGCTAACTTTTGTGGTTGAGTTAGGCCCAAGGTCCATTTCTTTAACATGGTATTGAGTCACGCCCATCCCAATTCTTTTACTGATGTTGGGCCCCCCATCATATATTGCCCATGCTCCAGATGCCCAATCCAGGGCGTGCGCCGTGCGGGGGGTGTTGAGTCCCACATAGGTCATCAAGGGATGGGAAGGTCTCTTTATACGGCTTGGAAAATCCTCACCTTATGAGCTAGTTTTTAGGATTGAGTTAGGCCCAATGTCCATATTTCTTTATCATATTGAAATGCGGGGTGGAATTGAACATAGACGAATCTTATAGCATACCTTTAAGGTTCAGATGATTTTTTATCTTGCAGCAATCCTTGCCCAAAGCACACCCTAATAGCATATAACCAACTAACCATGCATTCACCTCAGCTCAAGATATCACTCTTTATAATGGCGGTGTCGTGTCAGCTAGGGTGCACCATGACTATTCTGGTAGATATCTACTATTTCCACCACTACAGATACCTTACTATGGTAACTCTACTCGCTAAGACTTGAGGGGATGGGAAGGAATCACCTAGCTCATGATATCATTAATTATTATTGCTCTACAAGAATCCTTGGCCTACCCAAACTGTGGAACTCACAAGTCTCACAAAATTGAAATGGTACTACTGCAAGAACAATGACAAATTGTGATTCTACAACTAATTTGTGCTCCTACGGCAACACAATTGCCAATCAGACAATAATTCTAGGGCAAACAACCACATACAAAAAAGACAAAAGAATGTTGAGTAAATCTGTAACACAACACAATATTTCTATGGCAATAGAGCCGCCAATCAGACTACGTTTCAGTTGTGGACCCAGTTCAATAGGCCTTTAAGTTTGAATGGTACGGAGCAGTTATACTTGGGTTTGAGTCCCACGGTGTACACTTCTTTTTGTTCTTTACTGGTTCCCTTTTTTTAGGGAACACAGAAACTCCAACTTAGAACCCATAACATCCAAACTTTGGATCAGTTATTGATATGTTAATGAATTGTCACTGACCATGTTTTCTTATTTAAATTCATCTCAAACTAACATTATACAAAATAAAAATAAAAAGTACTAGAATTTCTCTATATTTCCTTGTAGCATAAGAATCTCCAATGGGGCTAAAAGACTCCTAGAAAGCATAGGACCTAATGTAAATGTAATGACATGACCAATACATATTCTCAACTAATTGGTACCGCATATATAAATATCTTTTTATTATTATGCCATGTCTTTCACTAAATTTGCATTGATTCCAAGAGATTGTAAGTCTTTCGAGACAACTCCTTTTCATGTGATCTTAGGCCTACCTCGTCCCTTTTTAAGTTTTAACACATTAATTAGCCATGTTTTCACACTTACGGCCAGTGTATCTAGAGGTTAACACATGACATGATCAGCTATCTCAAGCGATCTTCTCTCACTTGATACTCAATTGCATTTAGGCACCAGAATACCATTTAATTTCACCTCACAGTCACTCTACTTATGCTAAGTAAACTTGCAGCTCACATCAATCTTACTTCAACTAATCCTGAACCAAATTCAGGAGACAGAAAAAACAAAAAAGTAACACAAAGCAAATTCACAACTGCTTCTATGAGCAATACAGTCACCAATGAGACACTAGTTCTAAAGGAAACGATCTGAATTCACCCAAGGAGATAAATAGATGAACGAGCATAATCGCATTACTTCCAGAACAATATAGTCGACAATAGAAGGTGATTAATTAACACAAAAATTAAAATTAAGCAAGTAAAATTATTTACAAAGTACTTTTAGAGCAACTTAGCCACCTATCAGACTTTCCAGTACAAACAAACCGAACTTTAAGCAAAAAGGAATAGAAAAGAAAGAAACCACTATTACTACTGAAGCAATAGAGTCGCCAATAGACTTTTGATTCTAGAATTATCCAATTTGCAGTGAGTTGTCCAGATAAAAGAAGATGCTTACTGAATCCGAGAGGATCACGGAGATTATAACGAAGTCGATGTCGATGGTGGCTGAGGGAGGTGGTGTTAGCCCTGCCGTTGACACGCGAGAACGGTGAGTTTCAGGAAAATCAACGATGTGATATTTGTCAGATGAACTATTTTAGACAGAGAATTATGTGCTACGTAAGTATTGTACGTTATGCTATTGTGTTTGTATCTTTATATGGAACGAAACTTATTTGTGGAAAAATCATTGGTCTTTGCAAAGATTTTAAAAAGTTTATATGCTAGTATGAAAAATATTATAATAATAATAATAATATATTATAACAGATTAAACTGTATTAATAATATAAAAAATATTGCTTGTATCTGTAGCTTAAATTATTCATCGTTTAATCAAAAAAGTTAATAAGTGGTTTTTAATGTGTTCTTCTAAGCAAAGCTTTTATTTGGAACTAACATTTCTTTCCCCAGATGTTAAAAAATGCTAAATATTGTCCAGATGACTAAAATCGGGATATAAAACCTGTTTTGTTATGGAAAAATATAAGAACAAGAACAATAGAGAGAAAAGTAGAGAGAAGAGTATTCTTATTGATACTTTGGGATGATTTACAATGGGGTAAGACCCCTCTATTCTATATGCTTTGGTGAAATATGCTTTGTTCTATATCCTTTTATGAATCATCCCTTCAATTGAGATATACATGCTGCATTGTCTTCATACAAAGTCGTGGGTAGTTTATTACACTTCAAACCACATTTGTCTTGAATATGATGTATGATAGACCTCAACCACACACACTCCCGACTTGCTTCATGAATAGCGATTATCTCGGCATGATTAGATGAAGTAGCCACAATTGATTGCTTACTCGATCGCCAAGATATGGCGGTGCCTCCACATGTAAACACATAACCTGTTTGAGATCGAGCCTTGTGTGGGTCGGATAAATATCCAGCATCAGCATAACCAACAAGATCAGGACTGCAATTATTGCCATAAAATAAGCCCATATCGGTAGTCCCTTTTAGGTACCGCAATATATGTTTGATCCCATTCCAATGTCTCCTTGTGGGAGCCGAGCTATACCTTGCTAAGACATTAACTGAAAAGGTTATGTCAGGCCTTGTAGTGTTTGCAAGGTACATTAGTGCGCCAATTGCACTAAGATATGGTACTTCAGGACCAAGTAGCTCTTCATTCCTTTCTTGCGGTCGGAATGGATCTTTATTCACATCAAGTGATCGAACAACCATCGGAGTACTTAAAGGATGTGCTCCATCCATGTAAAACCGTTTCAGTACCTTTGCTATATAGGTAGATTGGTGAACAAAAATTCCATTTGCCAAATATTCAATTTGCAAACCAAGACATAATTTTGTCTTTCCGAGATCTTTCATCTCGAATTCATTCTTTAGATAATCAATTGCCTTTTGGAGTTCTATGGGTGTTCCAATAAGGTTTATGTCATCGACATATACGTCAAGTACAACAAATTCCGATGTTGTTTTCTTTATAAAAACACACGGGCAAATGGCATCATTTATATAGCCTTCTTTTAATAAATACTCACTAAGACGATTATACCACATTCGTCCTGATTGCTTTAGACCATACAAGGATCTTTGCAATTTGATTGAAAACATTTTCCGGGACTTTGAATTATGAGCGTTTGGCATTTTGAGTCCATCGAGAATTTTCATGTATATCTCATTATCAAGTGAGCCATAAAGATAGGCAGTAACCACATCCATTAAATGCATGTCAGGCTTTTCAAGGACAGCAAAACTAATGAGATAACGAAAAGTTATGGCATCCATTACAGGCGAATATGTCTCTTCATAATCGACACCAGGCCTTTGAGAAAATCCTTGTGCAACAAGGCGTGCCTTATATCTTTGTACCTCGTTTTTCTTATTTCTCTTGCGTACAAAGACCCATTTATAGCCAACAGGCTTAACACCATTAGGTGTTTCAACTATAGGGCCAAAAACTTCACGTTTTGCCAGTGAATTCAATTCTGATTGGATTGCTTCTTGCCATTTTGGCCAATCATTCTTTTTCGACATTCTCCAACAGATTGAGGTTCAACATCCTCACTTTCTTGCATAATGCTAGATGCGACATTAAACGCAAAGACATAATCCACCACTATATCCACTCGATTAAAATTTGCCTCAATATCGATTGGATTTATGGATAGTTCATTATTTTCTTGAGTCTCGGACTCAATGGATTCTTCATGAATCTCAGAATCTATTAAATCATGAATTTCCTCATGAGATTCTTTCGTAGTGTCATTTTGATCGTTTGCTTTCCTCTTTCTAGGATTTCGATCTTTGGAACCTAATGGCCTGCCACGCTTCAGGCGTGCATTCGACTCAATGGATATGACACTAGATGATTGTCCAACAGGGACATCAATACGGATTGGAACATTCTCTGCGGGGATGTGGGATTTTGTTATCCTTTTCAAGTCCGTAAATGCGTCATGCATTTGATTTGCTATTCTTTGCAAATGGATAATCTTTTGCACCTCTTTTTCACAAATAGAGGTACGTGGATCAAGATGAGATAATGATGTATTTTTCCACAAAATTTCCCGTTTGGTTTCACCAACTTCTCCCCCTAATTTTGGGAAAAGTGTCTCATCAAATTGACAGTCTGCAAATCGTGCAGTGAACAAATCCCCTGTCAATGTTTCGAGGTAGCGAATAATGGAGGGCGATTCAAACCCAACATATATTCCTAACCTTCTTTGCGGACCCATTTTGGTGCGGTATGGCGGTGCTATAGGCACATATACTGCGCATCCAAAGATTCTTAAATGAGATATATTGGGTTCATGACCCAAAACCAATTGCAACGGGGAATATTTGTGATAATTCGTCGGTCTGAGACGAATTAGCATTGCTGCATGCAAAATGGCGTGACCCCATACCGAAGTGGGCAGCCTCGTTTTCATGAGTAATGGTCTTGCAATCAACTGCATGCGTTTAATTAAAGATTCTGCAAGATCGTTTTGAGTGTGAACATGAGCTACCGAATGTTCCACTTTTATCCCAATTGATAAGCAATAATCATTAAATGCTTGGGATGAAAACTCAGCAGCATTATCCAGTCTAATAGACTTGATTGGTTTATCAGGAAAATGTGCTCGTAGTCGAATTATTTGTGCCATTAGTTTTGAAAACGCAATGTTGCGTGATGACAACAGGCACACATGAGACCATCTACAGGATGCGTCTACTAAGACCATAAAATATCTAAAGGACCCACTAGGTGGGTGAATAGGTCCACAAATTTCCCCTTGTATACGTTCCAAAAACGTAGGTGACTCAGTCCCAACCTTTGTTGGTGATGGTCTAATAATTAACTTGCCTTGATAACAAGAAGTGCAAGAAAATTCATTATTTAAAAGAATCTTGAAATTCTTTAACGGATGCCCATATGAGCTTTCTATAATCCGTCTCATCATGATTGATCCAGGGTGTCCCAATCGATCATGCCAAAGTACAAAAGTATTGGAATGAGTAACCTTTTGGTTTACTGTTGAATGTGCCTCAATTGCACTAATTTTTGTCCAATACAGGCCACAAGATAAAGATGGGAATTTCTCAATAACCCTCTTTTGGCCAGAGACATTCTTTGTAATGATGAGATATTCAAGATTATTCTCATCTATTGTCTCAACATGATAGCCATTCCGGCGTATATCTTTAAAACTCAACAAGTATCTCTTAGACTTGGAGGAGAACATTGCATTCTCTATGATAAACATTGTTCCTCTAGGCAGAGTTATAGTTGCTCTTCCGGAGCCTTCAATCAATTTTCTACTACCAGAGATTGTAGTAACATCTGCCTTACACATACTTAGTTGAGAGAAATATTTCTTTTCTTTGAGTATCGTATGTGTAGTACATGAATCAACTAAACAAATATTTGATTCAAGCTTGCTTTGTGAGATATCCATATTTGCTTTCCCATGGTTTGACATACAAAAAAAATACACGAACATGAGAATAAACAAATTCAATCCGTTTGTTTCACATTTAAACAATATTTTCAAAATCTGCTGAGATTATTCGACTATCTTAGTTGATAGTCGACTATCTTGGGAAGCAGTCATTTGGTTAGTCGACTATCTAAATCAGATAGTCGACTATCTTGCTTTGCGGAAAAATCCAGTTTTAATGCGAAATATTAGTTAGTCGTCTAACTAAGTTGATAGTCGACTAACTTAGTAAACAGTCATCGGGTTAGTCGACTATCTAAATCAAATAGTTGACTATCTTAGCTTGCGGAAAAATCCAGTTTTAATGTGAAATATTAGATAATCGACTAACTGTTAGGTTAGTCGATTAACTCTACTGGAAAATAAAAATATCTTTGAAATTTAAGCATATTGAAATATTCTAAAGAGCTAATACTAACATTATATCATAAACTAACTAATACGAGCTGATACTAATGACTATTAGTTTATTCACTAACTAATACAATAAGTAAAGTAAAATCAAACAATTCCATCATCCTTCATCACAGATCCATCACCGATTAAGTGGTCTATTTTCCCCTCGGGTTGCTCAAAGAAGTCTGCCACATCCAGGTGGGTGATGTCAAAATTGTTGTCAGAGACAAAATTTGTTTCAGGGCCTTTATTCTTTAGAGATGCTTGATAAAGATCAACCAAATGTCTTGGTACATGGCAAGCTTTTGACCAGTGCCCTTTTCCACCGCAACAATAACATATAGTTTCTGAACTATTTGCCTTTGGATCCTCATAATCCCGTTTCTGCTTTTGGTGGTTATATCTCTTTGGGGGGGTGACGGACATCAGGGAAATTTCTTCCTTGTCTACGTCCACGGCCATGACCCTGATTACGACCACGACCATGATTAGATCCGTGGCCTTTTCTATGCTTGGCAAAATGAGAATACACCTTATCTGACTCAGGCAATGGTGTAGACCCAGTGGGTCGATTTTTGTGATTTCTCATGAGCAGGTCATTGTTTCGCTCAGCCACAAGGAGAAGAGAAATCAGTTCAGAGTACTTTTTGAAACCTTTCTCTCTGTACTGTTATTGCAGTACCATATTGGAGGCATGAAACGTTGTAAACGTTTTTTTCAAGCATATCATAATCAGAGATATTATCTCCATAGAGTTTCAATTTAGAAGTAATTCTGAACATTGCAGAATTATATTCAGAAACAGACTTAAAGTCTTGGAGCCTCAGATGAGCCCAATCATATCGTGCTTGTGGCAGAGTGACCAACTTCAGGTTGTCATATCTCTCCTTTAAGCCGTTCCACAAGATGAGTGGATCTTTGACTGTGAGATATTCAATTTCAAACCTTCATCAAGGTGATGGCGCAAGAAAATCAAGGTCTTAGCACAGTCTTGGGTGGATGCTTTATCTCTATCTTTAATGGCGTCTCCAAGACCCATAGCTTCTAAGTGGATTTCAGCATCCAACACCCATGTCATATAGTTCTTGCCCGAAATTTCAAGGGCAACGAACTTTCTTTTCATAATATCAGACATAATTAAAACCAAATTCGAAAAGAGGGAAATACCTTAATTTTCTCAAGAGGATTCTTGAGATGGTAGAGTCTCGTGCTGATAACGTGTTATGAAATATTATAAGAACAAGAACAATAATACAAGAACAAGAACAATAGAGAGAAAAGTAGAGAGAGGAGTATTCTTATTGATACTTTGGGATGATTTACAATGGGGTAATACCCCTCTATTTATAGGCATAGAAAAGACGTAGTCTCAAAGTAAAACTCTTCTATAAGATAGACATTCACTCTAATTAGAGTTCTATTTATAACATGTTTATAGTTTTAGCTTTACTTTTCAAATCATTTGATGCTATTTTCAATGCTAAAACCTGGTGTTAAGAATAGAATTCTAATTAGAGTGAATGTCCACCGTGTAGAGAGTTTTACTTTGAGGCTAAGTTATTTTTCCTCCTATAAATAGAGGGGTCTTACCCCATTGTAAACCACCCCAAATATCATAAGAATTTTCTCTCTTTCTTTCTCTGCAATATTACTCTTCTTCTGTTATTGTTTTATAACACGTTATCAGCACGAGTCTCTAACCATCACGGTAAGTTATCTTCTTTTAAAGCCCGCAGAACCCTAGCTTTCAATTGTCCGCTGCACCTGTTTACAACATTATTTGGTATACTTTCTCACCTTCGTTAATTTATTATTATTATTCTTCTTTTACTTGTAGAGTTATTTTATGGTTTTCACTATACAAGATTGCTACGTTAAGTGTTTGATTGTCTGTTAAGGATGCTAAAATATTCTTGTGTTATCAGATATTAACTTCTCTATGCAAATTGAAGCCAATTCTACTTGGTTGTGCTAGCTCGCCAAACTTTTCCTTTTTCCTTCTTAAGATTTGTTGAACTACAAATTGCATTAATATATTAAATATTCTGATCCATTTTACAAAAGTTGAAGTGCATGTGTTCAAATTTATTTAACATACCGATCATAGTGGCATTATGCCAAATGTAGCTGCTGTTATGGGAAATCCGATCCCTTTTTGTATTACCTTTTCTGGAAATATTCCTTGGTTTTACTCATCCTCCTTCCCTTGGTTATGGTTCTCTCGAGACTTGTTATTTTCAATAATAATTGTTAACTCCTAATGACTTACTCGATCGAGATATGTTGTTGACTCTTCATAATTTTCATATCATAATCCTTTTTATGGATAACTAGATTACAACTGGGACACTGTTTAGTATTTCTCATGACTAAGGAGAAATCTCTGAATTGAGGATGCGTGATTAAGCTACCAGTGTTATGTAGAATACAAGAAACTTGCTTTTTATTATGATAAATATCATATTATGTTGGATGTCTACTCATTTTTCATGATCTTCATCTCAAATGCTTAATGATATATTTAATGACATATTTTATATAAATGACATATTCCATGACATATTTTCTTCACTTTTTATGCCTATATAAAAGCCTTGTAATAGATAGGAAGATACACACAATTGAAGAAGAAAATTTCTTCATTCTCTCTATCTACATCTCTTGTTCATGTTTCACTAAGTTGCTTATGTTTCTTGTTCATGTTTTACATATAATCGATTAACCAATATATTCTATTAAACTGGACCTTTTCCGCAAGGCATGTTAATCGACTATCCGATTTAGTTAATCAACTAACCTAATGACCGTTACCTAAGTTAATCGATTATCACTTTAGTTAATCGATTAACCTTATGTCTGTTGCCTGTTCGTCGACTAGTTTTTTTTTAAACGTTGAAACAGGTTAGTCGATTATCTATTTGGTTAATCAACTAACCTCAGCAGATTTTGAAAATATTGTTTAATTATTAAGCAACGGATACAAGAGTATTAAAAGGAGAATAACTATGATAAAAGATATTATGACTGCACTGAAACTATTATGTTGAATCATAGACTTAAATTTGTTTATTCTCATATCTAATATTTTTCGTATATTTCTTTTGTATGTCAAACCATGGGAAGCAAATATGGATATCTCACAAAGCAAACTTGGATCAACATCCAATTGTAAAAATATTTGTTTAATTGATTCATGTACCGCACATACGATATTCAAAGAGAAGAAATATTTCTCTCATTTAAGTATGTGTAAGGCAGATGTTACTACAATTTCTGGTAGTAGTAAATTGATTGAAGGCTCCGGAAGAGCAACTATAACTCTGCCTAAAGGAATAATATTTATCATAGAGAATGCAATGTTCTCTTCCAAGTCCAAGAGGAACTTGTTGAGTTTTAAAGATATCCGTCAAAATGGATATCATATTGAGACAATAGATGAGAACAATCTTGAATACCTCATCATTACAAAGAATGTCTCTGGCCAAAAGAGGGTTATTGAGAAGTTCCCATCTTTATCTTGTGGCCTGTATTGGAATAAAATTAGTGCAATTGAGGCACATTCCACAGTAAACCAAAAGGTTACTGATTCCAATACTTTTGTACTTTGGCATGATCGATTGGGACATCCTGGATCAATTATGATGAGACGGATTAGAAAACTCATATGGGCATCCATTAAAGAATTTAAAGATTCTTTTAAATAATGAATTTTCTTGCACTTCTTGTTATCAAGGCAAGTTAATTATTAGACCATCACCAACAAAGGTTGGAACTGAGTCACCTACGTTTTTGGAACGTATACAAGGGGATATTTGTGGACCTATTCACCCATCTAGTGGGTCCTTTAGATATTTTATGGTCTTAATAGACGCATCCTCTAGATGGTCTCATATGTGCCTATTGTCATCACGCAACCTTGCGTTTGCAAAATTAATGGCACAAATAATTCGATTACGAGAATAATTTCCTGATAATCCAATTAAGTCTATTAGACTTGATAATGCTGCTGAGTTTTCATCCCAAGCATTTAATGATTATTGCTTATCAATTGGGATAAAAGTGGAGCATCCTGTAGCTCATGTTCATACTCAAAATGGTCTTGCAGAATCTTTAATTAAACGTCTGCAGTTGATTGCAAGACCATTACTCATGAAAACGAGGCTGCCCACTTCGGTTTGGGGTCACTCCATTTTGCACGCAGCAATGCTAGTTCGTCTCAGACCGACAAATTATCACAAATATTCCCCGTTGCAATTAGTTTTGGGTCATGAACCTAATATATCCCATTTAAGAATTTTTGGATGCGCAGTATATGTGCCTGTAGCACCGCCATACCGCACCAAAATGGGTCCGCAAAGAAGGTTAGGAATATATGTTGGGTATGAATCGCCCTCCATTATTCGCTACCTCGAACCATTGACAGGGGATTTGTTCACTGCACGATTTGCAGACTGTCGATTCGATGAGACACTTTTCCCAAAATTAGGGGGAGAAGTTGGTGAAATCAAACGGAAAATTTTGTGGAAAAATCCATCATTATCTCATCTTGATCCACATACCTCTATTTGTAAAAAAGAGGTGCAAAATATTATCCATTTGCAAAGAATAACAAATCAAATGCCTGACGCATTCACATACTTGAAAAGGATAACAAAATCTCACATCCCCGCAGAGAATGTTCCAATCCGTATTGATGTCCCTATAACAATCTTCTAGTGTCGTATCTAATGAGTCGAAAGCACGCCTAAAACGTGGCAGGCCATTAGGTTCCAAAGATCGAAATCCTAGAAAAAGGAAAGCAAATGATCAAAATGACATTACGAAAGAATCTCATGAGGAAATTCACGATTTAATAAAATCTGAGATTCATGAAGAATCCATTGAGCCCGAGACTTAGGAAAATAAGGAACTGTCAATAAATCCAATCGATATTGAGACAAATTTTAATCGATTGGATATAGTGGTGGATTATGTCTTTGCATTGCATCTAGCATTATGCAAGAAAGTGAGGATCTTGAACCTCAATCTGTTGGAGAATGTCGACAAAGACTTGATTGGCCAAAATGGAAAGAAGCAATCCAATCAGAATTGAATTCACTTGCAAAACGTGAAGTTTTTGGGCCTATAGTTGAAACACCTAATGGTGTTAAGCTTGTTGGCTATAGATGGGTCTTTGTACGCAAGAGAAATGAGAAAAACAAGGTACAAAGATATAAGGCATGCCTTGTTGCACAAGGATTTTCTCAAAGGCCTGGTGTCGATTATGAAGAGACATATTCACCCGTAATGGATGCTATAACTTTCCGTTATCTCATTAGTTTTGCTGTCCTTGAAAAGCTTGACATGCAAATGCATTTAATGGATGTGGTTACTGCCTATCTTTATGGCTCACTTGATAATGAGATATACATGAAAATTCCCGATGGATTCAAAATGCCAAACACTCATAATTCAAAGTCCCGGGAAATGTTTTCAATCAAATTGCAGAGATCTTTGTATGGTCTAAAGCAATCAGGACGAATGTGGTATAATCGTCTTAGTGAATATTTATTAAAGGAAGGCTATATAAATGATGCCATTTGCCCATGTGTTTTTATAAAGAAAACAACATCGGAATTTGTTGTACTTGCCGTATATGTCGATGACATAAACCTTATTGGAACTCCCATAGAACTCCAAAAGGCAATTGATTATTTAAAGAAGGAATTCGAGATGAAAAATCTCGGAAAGACAAAATTATGTCTTGGTTTGCAAATTGAATATTTGGCAAACGGAATTTTTGTTCATCAATCTGCCTATATAGAAAAGGTATTGAAACGGTTTTACATGGATGGAGCATATCCTTTAAGTACTCCGATGGTTGTTTGATCACTTGATGTGAATAAGGATCCATTCCGACCGCAAGAAAAGAATGAAGAGCTACTTGGTCCTGAAGTACCATATCTTAGTGCAATTGGCGCACTAATGTATCTTGCAAATACTACAAGGCCTGACATAACTTTTTCAGTTAATGTCTTAGCAAGATATAGCTCTGCTACCACAAGGAGACATTAGAATGGAATCAAACATATATTGCGGTATCTAAAAGGGACTACCGATATGGGCTTATTTTATAGCAATAATTGCAGTCCTGATCTTGTTGGTTATGCTGATGCTGGATATTTATCTGACCCACACAAGGCTCGATCTCAAATAGATTATGTGTTTATCTGTGGAGGCACTGCCATATCTTGGCGATCGACTAAGCAATCAACTGTGGCTACCATCGCTATTCATGAAGCAAGTCGAGAGTGTGTGTGGTTGAGGTCTATAATACATCATGTTCAAGAAAAATGTGGTTTGAAATGTGACAAACTACCCACGATTTTGTATGAAGACAATGCAGCATGCATAGCCCAATTGAAGGGAGGATTCATAAAAGGAGACAGAACAAAGCATATTTCACCGAAGTTATTTTTCACACATGATCTTCAAAAGAATGGTGATATCAATGTGCAACAGATTCGTTCAAGTGATAATACGGCTGATTTGTTCACAAAATCTCTACCAACGTCAACCTTCAAGAAGCTGGTACACAAGATTGGAATGCGAAGGCTCAAGGATGTGAATTGATGCTCTTTTCAGGGGGAGTTAATGCGCGTTGCACTCGTTTTCCCTTACAAGGTTTTGTCCCACTGGGTTTTCCTTGCAAGGGTTTTAACGAGGCAACCAATAGGCGCATTACTAAATAAGTGTGTACTCTTTTTCCTTTTCTAGAATTTTTCTCCCATTGGGTTTTATTTTAGTTAAGGTTTTAATGAGGCACATTACTTATTGAGTAGACATTCAAGGGGGAGTGTTAAGAATAGAATTCTAATTAGAGTGAATGTCTATCTTGTAGAGAGTTTTACTTTAAGGCTAAGTTATTTTTCCTCCTATAAATAGAGGGGTCTTGCCCCATTGTAAACCACCCCAAATATCAATAAGAATTTTCTCTCTCTCTTTCTCTGCAATATTACTCTTCTTCTGTTATTATTTTATAACAGTTTGATGAATTTCACTGTTTGAAGATTTTTCAAAATGATTGACTCAAAATTAATCGTTTTATTGAGAGATTAATTGAATAAATAATGGTGATTATGAGTTGTGACCATTAAAATATATATAATACATAGAATTTAAATAATATGAGATGATTATAATGTTTGGAAATTTGTTGCACTACTTTGAAATAGGAATAGCTCCTCCTATTTTAAGTAGGGGTGTTTATAATTTGGAAAATATTGAATTACCATAAAAGAAATCGAAAATTAGAGTATTGATATTCGATATTTTCGTATCTTGTATGTTATTTTGTTTAATTTTTTTATTTAATGGTATTAGAGATGATATTTAATATTTAAAAATAAAACATCGAAATATCGATATCAAAGTTACATAATACACATACTATTGATCATTACATGAATATTGAAGCTCTAAATTTTACTTCCATTAATTTACATTTTCAAACTTTTATCATCTTTTTTTCCACTCTACATGTCTTTCTCCCTTTTCTTTGGTTGCTTTCTTACATTTCAACTTCTAGGTTTAGCATTTTTTACTTTCATCTTCTTCTTTTTTTACTATATATATTATAATATTTTATTTTCGTATTGTGAATACCATACTTAATAATATTAAAACTTCATTTTCCTAAAAAAGTTTTCTGGAGATGTTTGAAGGCAAAAAGCGTGTCAGTTCTTTATATTATGGCGATATAAGACATATATAATGGGACAAAGACTCGGGTTAGGATAGTACGAGGCGACCCTGAGGCTTTTTCGGTTGTTATGGGGTTACATCAAGGTTTTGCGCTCAGTCAGTTCTTATTCGCCTTGGTGATGGATGCGTTAACACACCACATTCAAGGGGATGTGCCATGGCGCATGCTATTTGCCGATGGCATAGTTCTGATTGATGAGTTGCGAACCGATGTTAACACGAGGCTGGAGATTTGGAGACGCGCTCTTGAATCTTAGAGTTTCAAGCTTAGCAGGACGAAGACGAAACACTTGGAGTGTAAGTTCAACGCCGAGCAGGTGGGAGAAGTGGACGTGGATGTGATGCTTGAATCACAGGTCATCCCGAGTAAAGGAAGCTTAAAGTACCTTGGATCGGTTATCCAAGGGGAATGGAGATCAACGAGGATATCACACACTGTATTGGGGTAGGATGGATGAAGTGAAGGTTAGCATCTGGAGTAATATGTGACAACAGAGTGCCAATAATACTCAAAGGTAAGTTCTACAAAGCGATGGTTAGACCGACCATGATGTATGGGGCTGAGTGTTGGTCGGTTAAAAACTCACATATTCATAAGATGAAGGTAGCAGAAATGAGGATGTTGAGGTGGATATACTGGCATACTATGTTGGATAAGATTAGGAATGATGATATTCAGAAGAAGGTGTTCGTGGTTCCCATTGATGACAAAAGCGTGAAGTGAGGCTCAAATGATTCAAGCATGTTTAGAGGAGAAGCTCGCATACTCCGGCAAGGATGTGCGAATGGCTGGCTGTGGAGGCACGAGAAGAGATAAAGGGCGGCCTAAGAATGATTAGGGGGGGGGTGATAAGGCAGTATATGGCGAGGCTTCAGATTTCCAATGACATGTCACTTGATAGGAAGATGTTGAAGTCGAGTATTAGGGTTGTAGGGTAGGAGGTAGTTGAGTCTTGACTTATGTCATGAGTTTGTGTGTCTAGTCTTTTGTGTGTCTAGTCTGGTAGCTATACTATTTCTCTTTTGCTATGTGTCGTTCTTTTTGATTGCATGTTGTTCCTATTTTTCATATTATTTTTGTATTCTTACGGTTGTCCCATTTTGTCTTGTTATTTTCTCGAGCCGAGGGTCTTTTAGAAACAGTCTCTCTACTCCTTCCGGGTAGAGGTAAGGTATGCGTACACACTACCCTCCCCAGACTCCATTAGTGAGATTTCACTAGGTCGTCATCGTCGTCGTCGTCGTCGTCGTTGTTGTTGTTGTTGTTTTTGTTGTTATGCTCTAGTTAATATTTGAGTTGAACAAACTGAAGTTACCGGACCGAAATCGAAAGGAGAAAAGCCGAACTATACCTAATTTAATTAGGTATGGTATTGGTATTGGTATAGCATTTTAATAAATCGGATACTGAACCAAAATGTCTAAATATCGTACCGTACCAACGGAAGAACACCCTTAATTTTAAGTTCAAATTAGACTAAGCTCTCATTATAAGAAGTTGTTTGATAGGGTGTATAAGATTATTATCGAGTATTGTGTGTTAATAATATTGGATTAGTTAGGTTGGAATGATTTCTTATCAACCGTGTAGTTTGGTGTTTAAAAACAATATGCATTGCATAATTGTTTTTTTTAAAGTTATTTACTTACAAAATACCCTTCATATGCTTATCGATGTATTGTTTGAAAGGACGGTTATGATTTTATATATGCTTATTCATGTATTAAAAATTATGATTTTATTAATGATATAATTTGTTATATATAAAAATAGTATTGAATAGAGTATATAACTAATACAAAAATTAATTATATATAGGTCAAAAAATACTACCAAATAAAGTATTAATAATACCAAAATTATTACATATATAATTTTCTCTAATACATCCTACCAAACAATCCATGAGATATTTAATAATCGTGGTAGACCTTTCCTATAATTTAAAGGTAGTGTCACAAACACAACAAAGTGAAATGATGTTAAATGTTTAGAATAACTGTTCGATTAATTTGATAATTATTACTTCTACTATATTATTTGTTGAGATGCATATTTAATATAGTATGGAGTCTAAAATGAAGCAAGACTACTTTTTATAATAACTGCGGCAATAATAGTTGATTGCAACTAGTAGTAGTAATAGTAGTATAATAATAGAAATAATAAAAAAAAAAAAATAATAACAATAATAACAACAACAAAACAACGATGATAATTATAAAAAATAATTGTAGTGATAGTAGTTTAATAATAATAATAATAATAATAAATAAGTCACGTTGTGTTGAAAATAATAGAATGCCTATTTTTATATTATTAGTAATATTAGAAGCTTAAGGAAATAGTTTGAAAAAAAAGAGGGACAAAATTGAATGTCAACAGAGAATACTTTTCTATTATTTTGATTCTCGAACTGTTTTAAGATGTGTTTTGGACTATTTGTTGCGGTGATTAGTTATTAGTTTGCTTAGCAACAACGTTAAGCATTAGCACAATTTATGATAGGATTATAGGTTGTGACATTGGTCTAGCACTAATTGATGTTTAAAAGTACTTCTTTAAATTAATTGGCCAAATAAAAACTGTTTCTCAGCAAAAAATATTTTCGGAAAGTACTTTTCAATATAAGCTGATTTTAGAAATTTGACCAATCATACTATTAGAATTGTCCCAATTTTGTACTCTACTTATTAAAACTGAATATAATACACATTTAGTGTGGATTTGAAATTTTCAGTATTTTTCTCTTTTTCTCCTTTTTTTCATTCTGTGTAATCAATGATGAATCCAGCTTTTAGATGTTGTGGAATCTAGTAAAATCTAATTATATATACTTTATATTTTAAAATATGTATTCGCATTCGATATTTACCTATATATATATATATATATATATATATATATATATATTCGTATATACAGATACGACAAAATAGTAATAGCTAGTTATTAATATATATATTCTCATCTTAATTATGATTAGTTAATAGTAAGATTTAGTGCAACCATCGACATAAAGTAAGTTTGTTTTCATTGTATCTAGTGGACCTAATAGAAAATTTGTTTAATATTTTCCCCAATATTACTTCCTAGCTAGTTCCAATATCTCCTCACAACGTGTCAGAGATTCAGAATAGATGCATTAAATTTTCGAAGTACTAGGTTAATGTTAGCAAGTGGACCGATGAAAAAGTAGGAGATTAAATTCATCCATGCCGGTGACTTAGGCTTCACTTATTTGTATTTAATTTAAATAAAAATTTAACTTTTAATTAATTAGATCTTAACTATTAAATATGTTTATTTTTTAGATTTGAATTTTAATTATTCAGATTTAAATTATTAAATCTGTTTATTTTTAAATTCTACAATCACTTAATGGATTTAAGTAGATTCTAATGATTAGGATTTATAATAGAGTCTTAATATCTTTAAAATGTTATACATTTAAGAATTTAGGTAAAATTAATATTTCACTATTACTCTTATACTTTCACCACTAACCATAATCACCATCGCTGTTGTTATACACCACCATTATAGACTATCACCGCCAACCATCCACCACCCACCACCCACCGCCCATTGCCACCATCCTCAGCCACAACCATCACCGGTGTCTAGCTCGAATGTCAATTGTCATTACCACACTAGTCGTCATTTACAACCATCACCACCAACAACCATTACTATAACAATCATCAATCACCACTATATATCACTCATTACTTGTCACGACCCGAATTTTTCATTTTCGGGAGTCATGATGGGGTCTACTTGTACAAGTTAGGCAAGCTAAATATTATAATATCATTGCCTTCCTTTTATTAGACCTGTTCAACAATTTAAAATACTAAGTGATTAAACAACGGAATAAATTAAATAACTAAAAATGCAGAAGACGGAAAAATTTAATAATTCAACCAAACACTATTACATAATCTGAAGTATAATACTACTCAGAACTTGGTGTCGCAAGTCACAGATTATCTAAGAATACTACAAATAAGATCTGAATGGAAATACATAAGCTTGTCTCTTAATAAGTAAAAACATAAAGAGAAAAGATAGGAGGAGACACTAAGGCAGCGGACATCTGCAAGACCACCTCGAGTCTCATGGATGGCTGAAGACAACACCCTCACTGCGGTCCAAATGCTCCGCTATCAGTATTTGCATACAGTATAGAGTGTAGTATCAACACAACTGATCTCGTATGCTGGTAAGTGCCTAGCCTAACCTCGGCGAAGTAGTGACGAGGCTAGGACCAGACTACCAAATAAACTTGTGCAGTTAAATCACATACAGTGAAAAATAAAAGCAGATATTCACAGTTAAAGATAGGCGGGAGAAACATACAGTGGGGTATATCAGGTAATATCAGAAATCAATAAAGAAATATAAGAAACACCATAAATCAATTATTAGCAAAAGATAAGGAAATAAGAAATAAGTATACATGTAATATCGTTGCAGGCATGCAACCCGATCCCATTTCATATAATACCGTTGCAGGTTTGCCATCAGCTCCCATTTCATATAGTACCACAACAAAGCTTGCAACCCGCTCCCATTTCATGTAGTACTATTGCTTCCGTGCAACCCGCTTCCATTTCATATATTATCATTACAGGCGCACAACCCGCTCCCATTTCATATATTACCATTACAGGCATGCAACTCGCTCTCATTTCATTTATCAACACCAATCGTAAAAGAATCCCAACAAGAGAACAATAATATAACGACAACATTTCTGCAAGGGAAATATAATATAGCAACAACATCCGGGCAAGAGAATAATAATATAATAACAATATTTTGGCAAGGGAACAATATAACAACAACATCCTGGCAAGGGAACAATAATATAATCATCATATGAAGCACAAATAAACAAAAACATAGTCATAACAAATACAATACAAGACTTACAGGCATTCTTGAAACCGACGTATAGATACTCGTCACCATGCCTATACATCGTACTCCACAGTTAACACATAGCAAATAAGACACAACTCTTAATACCTAAAGCTAAGGTTAGACCAAACATTTACCTCAAACTTCTACGGCCAACTCAAGCCTCAAACACTGCTTTTCCTTTAGAATTTGCCTCCAAATTACTTGTATCTAGTCCAAATTAAATTAACAACATCAATAAATGCTAAATAATTCAATCCCAATACTAAGTTATAGGTTTTCTATCAACTAATTCAAAAAGTCAAAAATTGATATCGTGCCCGCTTGGTCAAAACACAAGGTTCAAACCAAAATTCGATCACTCATTCACCTACGAGCCAGAATATATAATTAATTTTAGAATCCAGCCCCAAAACGTGTCTAAATTTCAATTATTCAAAAAGCCCTAACTCTACCCAAAATTCTAATTTTCTACCCTTAAGAACATGATTCAGGCCTAAAAATATAATGGGTGTTAGTACAAATTGAAGAAAACAAGTCTAAGAACACATACATATGGTTTTGTGATGAAATCCCTCTTCGAAAATTTCGCATGTTTGAGTTTAAGTGAAAAAGTTATGAAGTTTTGAAGAAATCTCGTCTTGCTATTGTTTTAAAATAACTGGACAAGGAACCTATGCGTTCGCACACGATTGGATGAGTACGCATAGAACAAATGGTAACCCCCAAAATTAACTCTATGCTATTACGGACCTACCTATGTGATCGCATAGAACAAATAATGACCCCATAATTAACTCTATGCTATCGTGGACCTACCTATGCGATCGCATAGAACGAATGACCTCCAGAATTAACTCTATACTATCACAGACTATGTGATCGAATAGAACAAAATAGGACCCCCGAGACTATACTATGCAATCGTATAGCATAAAAACCTGGATACCAGCAAACAACAAAAACACCAGATTTTCTAAGTCCAAAAATACTCCGACGCCTATCTGGAACTCACCCGAGTCCTCGAGACTCCAAACCAAATATGTAAGCTACCTAAAAAATATCTTAAAGACTTACTCGTGCGATCAAATCGCCAAAATAACATCTTAAATAACGAATTAGCATAGAAATCTAAGAAAAAACTCAAAACTTTCAAAGCTTCAAACTTCATACATACAGGGCCGAACCACATCAAATTGCTTCCATTTCTTACCAAATTTTCACAAATGCATCTTAAATTTTATATTGAACCTGTACCAGGGTCTGAAAAAAAATACGGGGCCGATACAATAAACTTTAAATATAATAAAATTTTCAAAAACTCTTATATTTTCTGTAAAATAATTTCTTTCAAAAATTGATTTCTCGAGCTTGGAACCTCGGAGTTTGATTTCGGGCATATGCCCAAGTCTTATATTTTCTTACGGACTTTTCCGGACTGTCCAATCACAATTTCGGGTCCATTTACCCAAAATATTGACCAAAATCAACTTAATTTTATCACATTCTACATAAAAGCATTTCAGATATACGTCCGGACCACGCATGCAAATCAAAGCGAGGAAAAGGAAGGGTTTTAAGGCCTCGAAATACAGAATTTACTCATAAATCAAGTGGTGGCCTTTTGGGACATTACATTACTCTTATCGGTCACTACCACCATCACCCACCATCACCCACTGTCATTAACTACTATTGTCATCTACCATGTACTACTCATAATCACCAGTATCAACCAACACCACTACCAGCCACTACCCGTCGGCATCCATAACCATCATTGTTAGCCATTATCACCACCAACCACCATATAGTTTTTAAAAAAATATTTATTAATATAATATTATACTAATTAGTACTATTTAATTTAAATTTATATTTATTAATTTTTAAATAAAGATAAGTTTTATACGTTAATAAAACATCTTAATATTAAGATATGTATTCTGATTCAGACGTTTTAACCTTAATATACATATTAATATCCAGATGTATATTCAGATTCAAACGTCTTCATCTAAATATAAACAAATTAGGCATTAGTGGGCTCCACTATGTTTTGGTAAAAAATATATATGCGCTAGATCCAAAGTGATATTACTTCATAATTCAAAAGACGTCCACTCTAATACCTTCAAAGTTTTAGGGTTTGTTTTGTACGAAGGATAATATTATTCGGAATTTTTTTTCAATTTTTTCATATTTGGTTGGCTTAAATATTTTGAAAACTATTTTTCTTGCGAATTCATTTTCCTTCAATTGGAGGAAATTATTTTTCTTATTAAAAAAAGGGAGAATATTTTCCAATTTTTTTTTCAACCTCCCCCATACCCCACCCACCGCACCCATAACCCTCTCACCTCATAACCTCAACCCACCATACCCACCCACCCTACCCAATCCCGACATACCCTTACCGTAAATTGAAATATTATTAAGATTACTTTCTTTTTAGATAAAGTGCTTTTTTTAATTTCACCAAAGTAATTATTTTTCTCATAACGTAAAAAAGTATTTTCATTCATTTTAACAAAAAATGTACTTTTTTCATGGTGTACAAAAAGTATTTTCTTTTATTTTACTGAAAAGTACTTTTTTTTATGATGTAGAAAAAGTTTTTTCTTTCATTTCAACAAAATGAATATTTTCTTTTCATGATGTAGAAAAAGTATTTTCGCTCATTTTAAAATGAGTACTTTTATATTGTAGAAAGAGTACTTTTCTTTTCAACCAAAAAATAACATTTTCTTTTTAATTATGTAGCACAAATTTCAATGTTTTTTTTTTGCGTAAAAAAAATAAAACAACACATTAGCCACTTTGGGCATTATGTAATTCTCAAAAAAATAATTAAACTCTTGAAGGAAATAGAGTCCTCAAAATGTTGGGTATTTGGGGTCTGGAGAGAGGGAGGGGAGGGGCAAGGGAGCATAGGAAACACGAGGATTTAGGTAGGGGAGATGAGAAAGAAAAGTAACATAAAAATTTATTTTTCTAAAAAGAATTTCTACTCTCTAAACAACAACAACAACAACAACAATAACCCAGTATAATCCCACTTAGTGGGGTTTGGGGAGGGTAGTATGTACGCAGACCTTACCCCTACCCTTGGGTAGAGTAGGGCTGCTTATCGGGCGGGTTGGGCGGCTTTTTACTCTTAACGGTTTGGCTTAACGGTTATCGGCTTTTAAATATATTAATCTGTTAGCCACCCGATAAGATATCGGGCGGATTGGTATCGGTTTAGCTCTTATCGGGCGGTTTATCGGCCTAACATATATATTCACTAAGGAGATGAATATGTTGGTAAGGAGATGATACCGTCAAATTCTGAATCTCTGGTATTTGGCAGACTGCTAAACTTGGTATTAGGCAGCCTAAGGAAAAAGTATTTCATACACACAACACATATCAAAGGCAACCAATATTCTTAACAAACCCATATTCTGTTTCTTAATAATGGCTCAAGAAAAGAAAAAAACTTTAAACAAAGATAAAGAAATCCCACAACAATTTCAAATGGTTACCAAGCTTAACATTTATTTTTTAACTAACAAACAAATCAACTTAATTTAAATCAATTTTAGAAATTTTTTCTCTAAATGTATTCGAATTTTCAGAGACATATGTAGTATCAGTTCAATTGACACTTTTGTGTCCCTACTTGCAATCTAATTCAAAGAATCCCTCTTACTTTCTTCCCCAGCTACAAAGTTCAATAACTGTAGTAACTGACATATCTTATTCATCTCTAAATCATTTAGACAGTACCTGGATAAGAAGAGGGTACCTGGAGAGAAGAGATGGCGAGAGGGAGACCAACGATTGGTAGAAGTAGACGACAACGACCGGACGCGGAGAGGATTGGTGGCTGCTGCTTTAAGTGTTAGGGTTTCTCAGTTCTCACTTTCTCTATAATGGGGAATTAGATTTAAGATCTAGGAAATAGAAAATTAGAAACTGGTAATGGGTATACTCAGAAGTCAGAACATACCGGGGGGGGGGGGGGGGGGTTTGTTTTTGTAATTTTGTTATACACTTATACTTATTTTTTTTTTAATGTTTTTAGTTTTTTTTAATATTTAATATATATAATTATATAAATAAATAAAATATATATATATATATATATATATATATATATATATATATATATATATATATATATTCTTAACGGGTTAACGGATTATCTATTAAGAAAATTGAATAATCCGCCCCCAAACCGATAAGCCGTTAATAAAAAAAATTCAATCCGTTCTCCGTCCGTTAAGCCGTTAAGCCGTTACCAGTAAGCCATTAAGCTTCGGTTCGGTTCGGTTTTCGGTTTCGGACCGGTTTTGAACACCCCTAGGGTAGAGAGGTATTTCCAAATAGACCCCCGGCATCCTTCCCTCCAAGAACTTCCCACCTTTCTCTTGGGGAGACTCGAACTCACAACCTTTCGGTTAGAAGTGGGGTTTGCTTACAATCAGAGCAACTCCTCTTGTCTTCTACTCTCTAAACAAATATTAGAAAATATTTTTGAGAAAAAGATTTTTACCTACCAATAAAACAAGAAAAATGATCACTCATTTTTTAGGAAAATATTTTCCACAGAAAATATTTTTCTTCATACAAACACCCCCTTAAAATCATAAAAAAAATAAAACTAAATTCTACTTTTTGACTCTGCATTTCTTATAAACAATTATTGCATTAATTAGAAACAAAATATTTTATTTTCATTCTTCCTATATCATAATTTTAGTTGTTTGTGTAAAGTTGCAAAGTTAAATAAAATTCAAATAAGTTTATAACATTTTACTTTATATATTTACTTTTGACTCCGTTTATATCTACTTTATACCCTTAAGGGTCGTTTCGTATGGGGTATAAGAAGGTATAAGGGTGGTGTAAAGATTTTATACCACCTTAATACTTTGTTTGATTAGCAAATCAGGTATAAGTTATTCCGGTGTTAATTTTCATACTGGGATAACTTATACCTTATAAAAATTGGGGTAATTAAACCGGTATAACTTATATTTTTCTTTTTAGAAACTATGCAATTATAATTCTTAATACGATATACCAAACAATGAATAAATAACAATCCCAACATAACTTATTCCAATATAACTTATATCGACATAATTTATACCGATATAAATCGTACTCCAACCAAACCACTCCTTAAAATGCTCTTTTACCGCATCTTCTATAAACCCAAAACTTTTACCAACCAACTGGGCAAACCAAAGTGAATAGACCATTAATTTGAGCAAAACAAGAATAGACCATTAATATAGGGTAAGTAGTTATATCGTATTTATATCGAATTAAATAATTTAATTTTAACAATTTAATATATATATATATAGTTAAAGTCTAAGAGCCTTTTTCGTACATAAGAAATTTTTTCTTTTTTTTTTTGAATTTTTTTTACTTTTTGTTGAAATTAACATTTGTCATAGTATTTTCAATTTTCACTTAAATATATATTTAGGAATTTTTCAAATATTTAAAAAACTTCAAAAAATTATTTTTCAAAATTTTCACTCAAATCACTCGTAAAACTTTAAAAATAACCCAAATTATATTCATGTCTAAACACGACTCTAATTTTCAAATATTATTTTTACTTAAATTTTTTTTATTAAAATTTTACAATTTTCGTGTCCAAAGCCCACTAAAAGTTATATGCATCATTAATGTAAGAAATCACATCATCGTGTTGCCTTTATCAGCAAGTATTATTTCTTAGTTTTAAAAATAATAAAATTTATATGTTAAGAAAGCTTATTTGTAGATACTTTTTGGTGACGTGTTATCATAAGAAATTTTAAACTCTACTATATTATTTATGTTATGAAATCTCCTATTTAAGGTGAATATCTATAATTAGAGAGATTCTAGAGTTCTATTCTTGGTAGATAAATCATCCCCCTCCCTATAAATAAAGGGGTCTTCTACCATTGTAAGACATCCCTAACAAGCTCTAAGTATCAATAAGAATACTTCTCTCTCTCTATTGCTCTTGTTCTTGCATTATTGTTCTTGTCTTTTATATTATTTCATAACACGTTATCAGCACGAGTCTCTAACCAATTGAAAGTTTCGATTGTCTTAACTTTTGTTTGTGTAGGGTTTTGCTTCAAAGAAAGAATGAAGAAAGAAGGAAAAGAAAAAGAAAACAAAAAAAAAGAGGAACGAGAAACAGAAAACAAAAGAAAGAAAAAAAAATATTCTGGAAAGCAAAGAAAGAAAAAACGTTGAAAAGAGAAAGAAAGAAAGGAAAGGAAGAAAGGAGAAAACATTGAAAATAGAATTGGTATACCTTAAAGGTAAGTATTTTATTTTTCCCTTTTAAATTCTTGAAATTCTATAATTTGATTTTATATACAAACATAGACAACAAAGTTTGATTATAACTCTAAAGGAGTTTGTAAGAAATTATAACCACACGAAATGGTAAAATCTCTATGTCCTGCCATGATTAAATTCATGTATGATTGTGGGCAAATAATTGAAAATCCGTCCCATTGAATTTGCTCCATTCCCTTTAGAGAATGTGGAAGCAGTATATGATAAGTCTGAAAGAAGACTAAAATATTACCATGAAGGTATCAATGAATATGGACGTGGCAAAGAATTCCGTCCAATTGAATTAGCTCCATTCCCTTTAGAGAATGTGGTAGCAGCATGTGGTAAGTCTGAAAGAAGACAAAATTATTACCATGGACGTGGCAATAGACGAAATTATAATCGTCATTATGGTGATGATGAGAATAATAAAGATTCTCAAAATAATCTTTCACTTTATGAAAGTAATATTTGACATGAGATTGTGTAAAGCACATGATTATGATCCATTCCCTGAAGTGAATGTGATAATTGTAATAGAGCCCGTAAGTATGAACACGCTCTTGATGTAAATTTGTTTTATGTCTGACATTATGAAAAGAAAGTTCGTTGCCCTTGAAATTTCGGGCAAGAACTATATGACATGGGTGTTGGATGCTGAAATCCACTTAGATGCTATGGGTCTCGGAGACACCATTAAAGATAGAGAAAAGCATCCACCCAAGACTGTGCGAAGGCCTTGATTTACTTGCGCCATTACCTTGATGAAGGTTTGAAAATTGAATATATCACAGTCAAAGATCCACCTATCTTGTGGAATGGCTTAAAGAAGAGATATGACAACCTGAAGTTGGTCACTCTGCCACAAGCACGATACAATAAGAACCCAAAAGCAAATAGTTTATAAACTATATATTATTGTTACGGTGAAAACGGGCACTGGTCAAAGGCTTGCCGTATACCATGACTTTTGGTTGACCTTTATCAAGCATCTCGAAAGAGTAAACGCCCTGAAACGAATTTTGTCTCTGACGACAACTTTGACATCACCCACTTGGATGTGGCAGACTTCTTTGAGCAACCCGAGGGGAAAATAGACCACCTAATCGGCGATGGATCCGTGATGAAAGAAGATGGAGCTATTTGATTTTATTTTACTTGTTTGTATTAGTGAATGAATAAACTAATAGCCATCAGTATTAGCTCGTATTAGTTAGTTCATGACATAATGTTAGTATTAGTTCTTTAGAATGTATCAATATGCTCAAATATCAATAATATTTTTACTTTCCAGTAGAGGTAATCGACTAACCTGAAAAACTAGTCGGTTATCTCATATTTCGCATAAAAACTGCAAAACAATCGATTGTCAATGATCAACAATCGATTGTCTTTAAAACAGTGTGATCTGGAATTTTTCAAAAACAATCAACAATCGATTGTCTATGTTTAACAATCGATTGTCTTTAAAACAGTGTAATCTGGAATTTTTCAAAAATCATCTACAATCGATTGTCCTTGTCTAACAATCGATTGTCGTTAAGACAGTGTAATCTGGAATTTTTCAAAATAGCCAACAATCGATTGTCTATGTTTAACAATCGATTGTCTTAAAACAGTGTGATCTGGAAATTTTCAAAAATTGTCAACAATCGATTGTCTATGCTTAACAATCGATTGTCTTAAAACAGTGTGCTCTGGAATTTTTCAAAATAGCCAACAATCGATTGTCTATACTTAACAATCGATTGTCTTAAAACAGTGTGCTCTGAAGTTTTTCAAAATAGCAAATAATCGATTGTGTGTGTTTAACAATCGATTGTCGATATTCAACAATCGATTGTTTGTGTTTAACAATCGATTGTTTGAAGAAAATGCTTAAACTGAAATTTTCAAACTGCAAAGTAATCAATTATGGATAACATATCTGATTTTGTTAGTCAACTGTTAGCAGCAGATTTTGAAAATATTATGTGACACAAACGAATTGAAGTTGTTTATTCTCATGTTCGTATATTTTCTTTTATATGTCAAACCATGGGAAGTAAATTGATTGAAGGCTCCGGAAGAGCAACTGTAACTCTGCCCAAAGGCACGACGTTTATCTTAGAGAATGCAATATTCTCCTCCAAGTCTAAGAAGAACTTGTTGAGTTTTAAAGATATCATTCAAAATGGATATCATATTGAGACAATAGATGAGAATAATCTTGAATTCTTCATGAAAACGAGGCTGCCCATTTCGGTTTGGGTTCACGCCATTTTGCATGCAGCAATGCTAGTTCGTCGGCTGCCCACTTTGGTTTGGGTTCACGCCATTTTGCATGCAGCAATACTAGTTCGTCGGCTGCCCACTTCGGTTTGGGGTCACGCCATTTTGCATACAGCAATGCTAGTTCGTCTCTGACTGACGAATTGACACAAATATTCCCCGTTGCAATTGGTTTTGGGTCATGGACCCAATATATCCCATTTAAGAATCTTTGGATGCGCAGTATATGTGCCTGTAGCACCGCCATCCCGCACCAAAATGGGTCTGCAAAGAAGGTTAGGAATATATGTCGAGGTTGAATCGGCCTCCATTATTCGCTACCTCGAAACATTGACAGGATATTTGTTCACTGCACGATTTGCAGACTGTCAATTTGATGAGACACTTTTCCCAAAATTAGGGGGAGAAGTTGGTGGAAACCAAACGGGAAATTTTGTGGAAAAATGCATCATTATCTCATCTTGATCCACATACCTCTATTTATGAAAGAGGCGCAAAAGATTATCCATTTGCAAAGAATAGCAAATCAAATGCCTGACGCATTTATAGATTTGAAAAGGATAACAAAATCACATATCCCCGAAGTGAATGTGACAACATTTGATTCACGAATACATATTCATTATTGGAAGAATATGAACATGAAATTGGTATTGAATATACCACACTCACCCCTAGAAGGAGGTTTGAGATGATACCACACTCACCCCTAGAAGGAGGTTTGAGATGATACCACACTCACCCCTAGAAGGAGGTTTGAGATGATATATGGCATGAATGATCGTTGGTCACGTACCTATTGTACGCCAAAGTATTTTGGAAATATGACTATTAAAGGACAACGATAATGCAAGAAACATATCTTGCATATAAGTTTGACATGACCATAATGGTATAACTTTCTCTTTAAGAAAGATATTCACCACATGGATGTTGATGAATCTGTGGTAGTACAAAATTAATTGAGAGCTCTAGAAGAGCCAATTATTACTATGTTGGAGAAACACAATTGAGTATTGTGCTGTAGTAAGTCTCAAAGAAACTTATTCAGTTTCCAAAGTACACGCGAAAGCGATTGATTATATTGAGACTATAAATAAAGGAAGGCTTTGATATCTCCTATTACTACAACTTGTAGCGGGGTAATTTGCATATGAAAAGCTACCCGCTTTGTTCTCCAGTTTGTACTACACAAAAGAAAGAATGCCACAATAAAGTGGATATATATTGGTATAAAACCCATGTCATAATAAACCTGAAGTTTATTGATAAGTGCACATGTCATGGTGTAAATTTGAAGTTTACCAATATTGATAATTTATTCAGTTGGCATTCGTGTTAGCCATCTCATTTTAAGTATGATGTGCAAATTCACATAGGTGAATATCAAAGAACTAGAAAGTTCTTTACGAATTCTCTTGTATCACTTGTTCTCATTAATGAACTGACCAACTAAAGAGTTCGGGTTGAAGCCCATTAATTCTGGAAATATCAAAGGTGAATATGGGCCCATTCACCTGCCATGTATACCACATATGATGCATCTATGATATAGTTACATGCGCAATTGTTATTAACCCGCAGCCTGGCCGGTGCTTGCGAGGTAAATTGCTCAGTAATCTAACTTCGAGCATAATTTCCAGATTCTCTACTCAAGATAGTTCATCTTGATAAGTTGGTTTATATCAAAGTTGGTTTAGCAAGATAATTATTGAGTGCTTCCACTTAATAGCTAAACTGTTTCTTATGAGAACAAAGTTATATATATCAGTTTGATATACGTTGTATGCGAGAGTATATTATATTCTCCCCTCACAAGTGGTTCAAGGTCAGGAACCAAATAATTTCATCTTATTATTAATGTGCCGTGTATATTGACATGATAATGCACAAAGATGATTTCCCAAAGTTGAGGAAACAAGTTAGCTTTTCTAACATGAGGGGGAGACATGATAAACACTTGAGAAAAGGTTACATGGGATGAATTATCATTTGTATATGTATATCCCCGAATATCATGATATGAACATGAAGTTCATAAAAGGGATAATTCAATTGCAACATATTGCAAAGCATGCTATACGCACTTGCTGACCCAAAGAAAGTAACTAAATGGAAGAGATACAATTCAAGAAGAATTGATTCCATATGAAAGACATGTAGTTTTGAACCTATAGTCAAATGCTTGAAAGTATAAAAGTCAAAGGTATGTATAGTCAGTTTTCGATATCTTATTTGTCTAGCATGACATGGAAAATTTGATATGCATCTAAAGTCTACTATATGGCTTATATGACTTAACTTGAAAGATTTAAGTTGCTTGAAGCATATGCAATTCTTGGTCCTGAAGTACCACATCCTAAGTACAATTTGTGTACATATGTATCTTGCTATAACTATAAGCATGATGGCATTGAGAATGCATCTATGGAGATATTGAAAAGTTATTCCATGACATTATATGAAGATGTTCATATCTATCAAGAATGATGATTTCAAGGTGCGGAATATTTATTCAAGTCAATATGGTTGATTTGTCAAACGTCTACCAAAGATCGTTTTGAAGATGATGCACAAGATTGGAATGCAAATGCTCAAGGATATAAATTGATGTACTCATTAGGGGGAGTTAATGCGCGTTGCACTCTTTTTCCCTTACAAGGTTTTGTCCCACTGGGTTTTCCTTGCAAGGTTTTTAACGAGGCAACCAATAGGCGCATATTCAAACATGTGTACTCTTTTTCCTTTCTTTAATTTTTCCCAATGGGTTTTGGTTTTAAGGTTTTATGAGGCACATTGTTGAATAGACATTCAAGGGGGAGTGTTATGAAATCTCCTATTTAAGGTGAATGTCTATAATTAGAGAGATTCTAGAGTTCTATTCTTGGTAGATAAATCATGCCCCTCCCTATAAATAAAGGGCTCTTCTACCATTGTAAGACATCCCTAACAAGCTCTAAGTATCAATAAGAATACTTCTCTCTCTATTGCTCTTGTTCTTGCATTATTGTTCTTGTCTTTTATATTATTTCATAACAATTTAATCATTACTAAATAACAAAAGATTTTATGTTTCTCTTTTCGTGTAAAACTCAAGTTGCGACTAAATTTTTAACAGAAGTGAAGTCAGAATATTCTGGGAGAGCAGTGGGTCCCGTCAGTAGGCCTTAGACTCTGTTTGGGTAGCAATCGGTAGGAGGAATCAAATACGCTTGCTTACTCCTATTATATATATGAACTGGGGTTCAACTGCTTTTCTCTTTCGCTTTCCTACATCTCTGAACAGAAAGATTAAGCATTGGCTGACCTTCAATCTGGTGAGTTTTCATGATTTCTATGGGGGTTTAATTCACTTTTTCTGTGATCCTATAATGATTCCTTGCTGAAAAGTTTAGTCTTTGATGAGTTGACTGTGATTTCCTGTAACATGAAAAAAAATCGAATTTGATGTGTACGTGAATATGTTGTAGTGGGGTTTTCTCAGAAATTATTATTGATTATGATGAGATCTCAATCACCATTTTTATTTTGTGGTTAAGGTTTTTTCTGGTTTGGGGGTTGGGGGGAGGGGAGGTTAAAGGGTGTGGTTGGGCATAGAAGTCAAACTTCTTTTGGGGGTCAGATCGACCCGTATATGGGAAAAGAAGGGGAGGTAGGTTTTGTTTGCGGGGGGTGGGGGTGGAGGGGGGGGGGGAGTCGGGGAGTCATTGACTTTTGATTGAACCTAAGTTCTAACTCAATCATTAGACTTGAAATACTGGAATTTGTTTTTTTTTTTTTTTGGTTTTTATTGTTTTGTGGAAGTTTACTGTGGGATATTCACTTTTAAAAATAAAAAAAAGAAAGAAGAATTTTTTTAGTAGCTGGATACATGACAATGGAATTGGATGTCAAGATGATAAAGAACATACTATGAGTAGATATATGTAAATTGAAACACCATATTTATGGTTTGAACTTTATTAGAAAGAATGAATTTGGTCGCAGTTGTACCATCCGTCCTATTAGTTAGACTGTTTGTTTGCCTTGATGTAGCTGTATAGGGATGGCGGGGTATAATTAACTTTTAACGTTAGCTTGTTAGTAAATGTTACCTACCCATACCTGGTGCTATGCTACTCGTGTATGATCATTCTCGGCATATCATATCATAAACACCGTGTCTTTGATGTTCTTTTCTTTGTTTATTTTATGCTTTTAAAGATGCGGTCTTGAGTACTCTCCTGATGATTTTAATGTAAAGTATATTCAATTAATTCATATGTTACTGAATAATACCGTTTTCATGGTTGTGTCATATGGATTTGATTGATTGATAAAGTGCTCTTAATTTTCTTTGCTTTCCAACTTTTCTTTCTGCAGTCCTTTTTTTACTTTAGGAAGCGGATTCAGATATGGATCCCGATGACAGTTTTAGTGAAGATCCTTGGACAAAGCCGTCTTCATCTGGCAATGAATTACTGAAAATTGTGCCCTCAGATAACCATTCATTTACCAATTTCAATCTGCATGCGCACAAGTGGGAAGGTTCTTCTTATTTGGATCAACAGACCAAGATTGAGCAACAGTTTTCTGGATTTACTCAACCAAAACAGACATATCAGATGGATCAACATGGGAATCAGATGAATGAAAATCATGATTTGATCAGCACAAAAGACTGGGATCCAAGTACTTTGCTAAACAACCTTTCCTTTCTCGAGCAAAAGATTCATCAGCTCCAGGAACTAGTGCATTTGATTGTTGGGCGGAGAGGTCAGACTGGGCTTCAGGGAAATGACCTTATAGTTCAGCAGCAACAGTTAATCACAGCAGACCTTACTTCTATTATAGTCCAATTGGTTTCAACTGCAGGAAGTCTTCTTCCAACTATGAAGCACTCACTTTCCTCCGTGGGCCCTGCTGCTAGCCAACTTGTGCAGTTTGGTGGCGTCACAATTCCTTCTGCAACATGTACTAATGGCGGGGGACTGCCATGTAATGATGGCGGTGTTACTAAAGTGGAAGATCAGTCCAACCACGTTGACCAGTTGAGAGATTGTGGAATTGAACAAAGCCATGCTGTTGATGGACATGAGTCAAAAGATGAAGATGAAGCTGAGGAAGAAGAGAACCTTCCTCCCGGTTCCTATGAGATTCTGCAGTTGGAGAAGGAGGAAATCCTTGCACCACACACTCACTTTTGCACAATTTGTGGCAAGGGATTTAAGAGGGATGCCAATTTGCGGATGCACATGAGAGGTCATGGTGATGAGTACAAGGCTCCAGCAGCTCTTGCAAAGCCTCATAAGGAACCAAGCTCCGAGCCAACACTCATCAAAAGGTATTCCTGTCCTAATGTTGGATGCAAGCGCAATAAGGAGCATAAGAAGTTTCAGCCTTTGAAGACCATCTTATGTGTGAAAAACCATTACAAGAGAACCCACTGTGAGAAAGCCTATACTTGCAGTAGATGTAATATAAAGAAATTTTCGGTTATTGCTGATCTTAAAACACATGAAAAGCATTGTGGTGAGGATAAATGGCTTTGTTCCTGCGGAACAACATTTTCTAGGAAAGATAAGCTTTTCGGACACATTGCACTTTTTCAAGGTCATACTCCTGCAGTTCCGCTGGATGAAACTAAAGGATCTGCTGGGACATCTGACCGAGGCCAAACAAGTGTAGTCACCATGAAAGCGCGGCAAGAAGATTTTAAGGTAAATGTATCACATGGCAATGAGTTTCAGGATCCTAGGGATATAAAAAGCGCTGCAGATGATCCAGGCAGTTATTTCTTGCCTTTGAACTTTGATACGAGCAATCTTAATGGGTTTCAAGAGTTCCCTCGACCACCATTTGAGGAGTCAGATAGCTCATTTTTGTTTCTGCTATCTGGATCATGTGAATACCCTCCTCACAAGGCTGCAAAATATATGAGTTCTACTGAACTGGAATAACATCATGTCAATTTGTATTTGATTCAGTGTAGCTCTATTCTATCATCATCATCATGTCATTGGTTTCTCAGAATGACTAAAATTGTTTTTCTTAAAATTTTTAGTATCATTGTTGCTATGAGTTTCTTCAGTTGCAGCAAGTAAAAAAGGATTACTCGTTAACTGGTTAAAGTAGTTTTACCGAAGATTAAGCACATACAGCCTTTACTCATCTTGATTGATATCAGAACCGTCCCCAACTAAGCCAAGGGAATTACGTTCCTTTTAGTAGCAAATCAGATGCTAATAATTTACCACCAAACTGTGTAATATAATTTATAACTTCTTCCTTTTTCTGTTTTTGGTAAATTTTAATAAAACAAAGAAAGAAAGCATGGACCGAAGATTTATGAATTACACAGTTGCACAAAAAAAAAAAAAAAAAAAGAAAGGAAGAAGAAGAAGAAGAAGCAAACAAACAACCAAAAAAGAAGCAAACAACCATTTTATTGCAATAATAAAAGGTTCCAAAAATAGTGAAACATTGGCACTTGAGAGCATAGCATGAAAGATTCAATGAGCTGTACAACAGCAAACAGCTAACTAATTGGTTCAGCTGGCTGAACATATGTGCCTATACTGAGAATTATGGAGCAATATGAGCTTCAACCCTTTTGCAGCTTCTCCCGTCTTTTTTGGAGGGCCACGGTAGTATGTTTCCCTAAGAACAAAGTCATCCTCGCATGACCAAGTCCTTCCCCTAGGAGAACTGTCCTTCCAAAGAAACCGCTCAGAGAATGGGTTCACTAAGCTCTCGCGAAACTCTTCTGCTGTCTCACAGTTCAAACCCTGCAAGTCAAATTAACATTAGGTAAAAGATTTATCACGTACAGCTTTTTCTTTTGGAAAATGGAATATTGATAGATGGGTGGTTATGGTCTTACTTCTGCCATGGCCTTGATTTTCATGGTAAGATCATTGCTAAGGAGGACGAGTTGTCCGTTCTTGTTGGTTCTTTTGAAGAAGAGGGCATATTCAAGGATATGATCTTCTGCTGTGGGTGAGGCAGATTCCATTAGACCACTACTATGTGGCGAAAATGGAAGAGTGCCACCAACAGGGAACATGCCATTCTCCTCACTGAACAAAGACAATGGAGCAGTAGCAGGAGGAGTTGGCGCCACTGATCTTGTTTCTTCCGCGCAACTCTGTATGTGAATCCATGACTTTGCATGTACCATGCAGTCTTCTATCCATTCTAATGCTGCAGATACCTCTGTTGTCTTTCTAAACAGACTAGCACGCCTCTTCATGCAATCCAATTCTCTTACAACTGATGACAAGGAGCAGATAATGATCAGCCAAAGCAGGCAGTCTAGACCAATATGATGGACATATTTGAAAATGATGAAACTTTCAGGGGTAATTCATTACCGGTTCTTGGTATTATCAAGTATGTCCACTTGAGACCTTGCAGCAGCAGCAAACTTTTCCTTGATTCTTTATTCAGCAAAGAACCAGTATCTACTACCATGGTCCACGTCCTATTCTGCTCCACGACACTGTTATTCTGCAGATAAATTTTAGGACACAAATTAGAGATCTTCAAGTTTCTACATTTACACCAGAGAGTCAAACTAACTGTTGACTTGTAAGGTTTGAACAAGGAAGAACGCTTGAATAACATTACTAGCTAATCCTTTGAACCAAAAATTTGCTGTGTGCCTCAACTTGTCTCAAAGAATATAGTGGAAAAGAAACTAAAACAAATGCAACCAGAAGAAATGCATCCTAGCCAAAACTCATTTCAAAAAGACTCCTCCAAATCTACGATCTCTGAGAAGCTAATGACATGCCTCTGTCTATGCTTATCTTAGAAGAAAAAAGCGTTTTCATCATAAAAAGTTTGATATTGAACTTACAGAGAAGGGGCATGCCTCCTTAGTCTCTCGATACTTGATAGGACTGTCACTCAACTTAAGGTCCTCATGTGGAGATATTGAGCTGGTCTTTGCGGGGCTGTTCACAAGAAGTGACTGAAAAGGCACCCTATCCATTCTGTTCTGCGCTGTGTTTACCTCCGATCTCTCTAGATTTCTGGAGGCAAGGTTTGGAGTTCCATTTTGATGGAATATGGAATCAACTACACTGTTCAGAGGAAATTTAAACGCTTCTAGATGCTGAACATCTTCCAATATTGCTATTTTCTTCATTGCTCTCATGAAATGAGTACCAGGTGTCATATTTTCTTTATCTGGAATGAACATTTCTTCATCATTGTCATCCATATCAGACCATGTTGATTTAATAGTTGATCCTAGCTTCTCTTTTTTGCGGGATACAAGACCTTCAGCTCGACTGGCCACAACCACACTTTTCAGAGATGAAGATTTAAAGGGTTTTGGATGCTTAACTTGATGCTGGCTTCCCATCTTCTTTATCGACCTCAGCAAACGAGTGTTTGGTGTCCTATTCTCCTTGTCCGGAGTGAAATTCTCTTCGTTCTCATCCATATTAGAAAGCACAGACTTACTATCTGATCCATTTGTCATCTCAAAAAGACACGATTTCTTCATGGATCCATGGAAGAGAGAACTAGGAGTACTGTTCTCTTTGTCAGGAGTAAAGACCTCTTCCTCTTTATCCTTGTTTCCACTAGCAAAAAGATCTTTAGAAACTGAATTAATTCCTGCTCTTTCGCTATTAAGCGAATCAACTTCAGTTTCTATATCAACATTTTCATTCATTGCCCTATCTCTACCAGTTTGAATCTGAACACTGAAAAGTTTTCCCCTTCTAGACCAAATGCTTGAACATCTTTGCGGTGATCTTTCCAGGATACCATCAACTACATTTTCTGTTTTGGACTGTTCTGAGACAAGAAGCGCTTCTGGTGCACTAGTTTCATTGTCAGGTTGGTAAGAAGCAGTCTGCAGCAAACTGATTTCACTTTCTTCATGTATATTCCCAGGTAGATTATTTCTGTTTGCTGCCTCGTAATTATCAGGAAATGGAGAACTCATTTGCTCAAGCACTGGAGGAGCTGGTGGAGTCAAACTTCTCACACGCGGTAACGAACTCATACCAGAAAATGATGAATCTAAACCCTGCACCATGTCATCATCCTCTTTCTGGATTGGGTCATTCTGGGGAGAAAAGCCACTCTCATCCTAGAGAATCAATAAGTGCACATTGCACAAGAAGGCAAAGATTAAAAATTAGAGCAAACAAAAAATAAAAAAGAAAATGGAGACTGAACCATAATTCTGAACCTATATATTTACTCTCCAGCTCACCTGATGTTCCTCCTGTGTGTTTTCTGGTACAAATGGATTCTCCATATCATATGCGCGGCTGATTGGAACCCAGTGAAGCCTGTAAACCCTGCTGGAACCTCCAAGCTGCATCCTATCACCTTCTTTCAACTCCACACGAGCTCCTGGTTCGATTTTCTTACCAGAAATCCATGTCCCATGAACTACAAAGGACAAGATGAAATGACCTTACTGATTAACCAAAAGAAGCAACATGAAATGTCTAAACAAGAATGCATCTGAAAGCAATGGATAGAGAGAGATAAAACCTTCACACAAAAATAGGCTTTGACATCACCAGTTAAATCTTAAGTCTTAATCAATTGGGAAAAATGGTTGAAGCTTGAAAGACAACACATTGTATCACTGATAATAGCCAACAAGATCTCAATTCACATGCTATTACAGAACTCCATCACCCCCTAACAATTTCAAGATTTTATATCCCCAAAGACATGCACTTGCTCGAAGACACTTGGTGAATTTTAACAAGTTCAAGAGCCATAATATGAATATTACAGAGTATCTACAGGAAACAAAAACAGAGATATATCATACCCGGCAACATTTAGTCCCCTCAATAAACTGGACAGAGAGTCGTAATACTACAGACTCAAAAAAGCCCATTGAACAACTAAAATTCTGTAACAATCAAGATATGGGTAGAGATTTTGAAAAATCTTCACATAATTCACAAATTTTGTGATCATCAACAAAAATGCAATAACAAAATTATTGAAAGATGACACTTAGATAAAGCCAAAGTTGCACCATTATATATATAATCAAACGCAAAAAAAAAAAAAAAAAAACCATAGCAACCCTCAAGAATTCAGACCTTGTCATTGAGTTCAAGAACCATAAATGAGGATTAGAATGAATCTAATGCAAACAAGAGTAGAATAAAATAAGAAAATAACTCAAATTACCATCACAAATCACGAGGATTACTTTTAAATAGTTAACTATAAAATGCTGATTGAATAGAGGCATCCTCCAAAAGATGAAAGCAAACACAAATACCCAATTCAAGATAGCGATAGAAAACTGGAATTCACGAAATGCAAACTTTACAGAAGAAGAGGGGCAGAGTACCTGAAGAGAGATCAGTAACTGATAGGGAGAGAGAGGAGGGTTTAGATTGAATACGGAGGTGAAATCTGCTGATGCTTGGATGTTCCAACGTGATGTTGGAATCTGGGTGTCTACCAACCAACAAAATCTCTTCAAATTCTGCTGTTTCTTGATTTGAAGAAGAAGAAGATGAAGATGAAGATGAAGGAGGGTTGTCAAGGAGGAAAATGTTCTTGAGAATGGCACCATTCTTTAGCACTGTAAACACTGGAATTTTCTTCTCTTCTTTACTCTCTAAAATGGGTTGAGCTTCCTGCTTGTCTTCCATGAGGATCAAGAATGAAGAAAATGAGAGAGACAGCAAAATCTGTGTGTGTATGTGTTTTGGGGTGGTATGAGAAGAGGGTTTTGAATATAATCTTGAAAAAGGTGACCGTTAGAGAGAGGGAGGGAATACAATTTGTGTGAAAGAAACGGCTAATTTTACCATTTAATAGCAGTATTATTACAATATAATGCCTTTTGTAATTTGTTTGGCTCTCCAATTCCGTTTACCCCTTAGGTAAACCCGATAGAAGAAACTTATTCAAATTCTCTTTTCTTAAAATTTCTAAATGATGTTAAGCAACCTGAAATTCATGCTTCTATTGATCGGAGTTGTAATGTCCTATTTTAAGGTAAATTATACTTGACCAATTTTAACAATCTACGTATAGGTTAAATTTATAATACCATAATAGGATATTGTCAAATTAGGATAAAACTATCAGCGTATGAATAATGTTTTAGTTTTAGATACCTAAACAGTATAAATAATAATTTAAAATAAACCTTGTAAATTTTGAGTCGCAAATTAACTTAGAAAAAATTAATGTGGGGTAGAAGGAGTTGATTTAGAAATGCCTTCGGGAATATCTTGATGAGTTGTCCCCAAAAATAGAAGCTATATTTTTGTGAGTCTTTTACTTACCCAGAAAGGTTCTCTCTAACGGCTCTTTCCCCCGCTCTTTCTTCTCTTCTCTCTCTAAGCTCACACCACCAGCTCCACCACCATCACCGGGCGGGTCGCCGGCACCCCAGGTAACCACCAGGTAAGTGTCACTACCCCACCTTCTCCCCCCTTACCCCCACTGCCCGGAACACTGTTCCGACAGTGTTTCGACATCCCTCGGGAGTTTCTTGGACTCACCTCCCACACCATTGTGACACACAGTGTCTGGCGCACATTTTCTGAAAATTTCGTCGCCGGAAACCACAGCACGCGCGCCCACGCGCCGCCCACGCGCCGCCGCTTCCCCACACGCGCCGCGCGCATGAGCCCACTTCCGGGCACTTTTTTCGCCGGCTTCTTTTGGACAGCTTTCTCACCCCATTTTTCCGACCCACTTGGTACTCTCGGAATTTTTTATTGGTCACTTTCATTCTTCATTGTTCATTTAGCCACCTTTCTTTTCGCCGGAAATTTTACCGGCAACTACTGCTCTTTTCCTTCTATTCTACCCCTGCTTTTTGTGGGTGTGTTCTGTTTTCTTGGACAGGTACCTATTTCAACGGCGAGGATCTCCGACAACTATCGTCCAAGCTCTCATTCAGACTCACGGCAGGACGCAATAGAGCCGCGCACTTTGCTAAGATTCAGGAGAACTCGGGCGCAGCAAAGCACACTTCCAGGTTTTTCCACCGGGAGTTGGTACCTCCCGCTCTCTTGCTTATTTTGTGCACATTCTTTACGTATTTTTACTAGCATTCCGAGTGTGGTCTATTCTGTTGTTATCTAGTTTGCTACATTTGCGTTTTTAGCCTTAGTGCGTCTGTGTCACTGGATAGTGGCCGCAACGAGTAATGATAGCGTAAGGTCATGTCCTCAGGAGGGGGTGGTGGTTGCGGGGGTGTGTAGGGGTGCAGGGGGTGGCATTTCGGGCAGGGCAGGAGGTAAGGGTGGGAAGAGGGCGGCGGTCGCCCGTAGATTAAGGATTGGGTCCTGGAACATAGGTACTCTGACGGGTAAGTCCATCGAGTTAGCGAAGGTTCTCCAACAAAGAAGGGTTAACATAGCGTGCGTCCAGGAGACTAGGTGGAAATGGACTAGGGCGCGGGACGCTGATGGGTTTAAGCTGTGGTACTCTGGGCTCGAGAGGGGTAAGAATGGAGTAGGCATCTTGGTTGATAGGGACCTAAGGGAGTCCGTGGTCGAGGTGAGGCGAGTGAACGATAGGTTAATGGCTATTAAGCTGGTTATTGGGGGTGGGGTCCTCAATGTGGTCAGCGCTTACGCGCCGCACGCAGGCTTAGACGAGGAGGTTAAAAGGCGCTTCTGGGAGGACTTGGACGATTTGGTGAGGAGTATTCCCCAGTCGGAGAAGTTAGTTATTGGAGGGGACTTTAATGGGCATATTGGGGCCGAGGCCGGTGGCTACGATGAGGTGCACGGGGGCTTTGGCTTTGGGGCTAGGAACGGAGGAGGCACTTCGCTGCTTGATTTCGCCAGGGCTTCCGAGCTCCTGATTGCGAACTCATCATTCCGGAAGAGGGAGGAGCATTTGGTCACCTTCAAGAGTGCGGCGGCGAGGACTCAAATTGATTACATCCTCATCAGAAGGAGCGACAGGGGTCTGTGCAAGGATTGCAAAGTTATCCCGGGAGAGTCTCTTTCAACTCTTTCATAGGCTCCTAGTGATGGATGTTGATCTCTGGGTGAAGAAGAAGAGGAGGGGCGCCCGGGGTCAACCGAGGATTAGATGGGGAGCTTTGTCCAAGGAGAAAGCTCAGGAGATGGAAAGGAGGTTAGAGGAGGGCGGAGCTTGGAGAAGTTATGGGGAAGCGGACGCTATGTGGTCAGCGACAGCTAGCTTGGTTAGGGGGGTAGCACGGGACGTGCTCGGGGTTTCTAAGGGATATTCAGGTAGGCATCAGGGTGATTGGTGGTGGAACGATGTAGTCAAAGGAAAAGTGGAGGCGAAGAAGGCGGCGTTCGCAAGGTTGGCAGGGAGCACAAGCGAGGAGGAGCGGAGAGTGAACAGGTTGTCCTACAGGGAGGCGAGAAGAGAAGCTAAGATGGCAGTCACGGAAGCTAAAAACGCGGCGTTCGGTCGCATGTATGAGGAACTAGGGGAGAAAGGTGGGGAAAAGAAGCTATTTCGGCTGGCTAAAGCAAGGGAAAGGAAAGCCCGTGACCTAGACCAGGTCAGGTGTATCAAGGACGAGGATGGTAGAGTTTTGATGGGGGAATCGCAAGTCAAACAGAGGTGGCAGGCGTACTTTCGGGACCTTCTTAACGAGGAGGGGGATCGGAGCATAGAGCTAGGGGAGCTGGGGCATTCAGAGCGTCATAGAGACCTTGGGTACTGCAGGCGCATTAGGGTGGAGGAGGTCTTAGGGGCGTTGCGCAGGATGAGTAGGGGTCGAGCAACCGGGCCTGACGAGATCCCGGTGGAGTTTTGGAAGTGCATGGGTAAACCTGGAGGGGAGTGGCTCTCTAGGCTATTCAACGTGATATTCAAGACTAAGAGGATGCCGGATGAGTGGCGGTGGAGTACAGTGGTGCCCTTGTACAAGAACAAGGGGGACATCCAGTGCTGCAACAACTATAGGGGTATTAAACTAATGAGCCACACGATGAAGGTTTGGGAGAGGGTGATTGAGGCGCGAATGAGGGGGGCGACGAATATATCGGGGAACCAGTTCGGTTTCATGCCGGGCCGCTCCACCACTGAGGCTATTCACCTAGTCAGGCGGCTGGCGGAACAATTCAGGGATAAGAAGAAGGACCTGCATATGGTGCTTATCGACTTGGAGAAGGCGTATGACAAGGTTCCGAAGGAGGTGCTATGGAGGTGCTTGGAGGCGAAGAGTGTGCCAGAAGCCTATATCAGAGTTATCAAGGACATGTACGATGAGGCTAAGACTAGGGTGAGGACGGTGTATGGCGATTCAGACCATTTTCCTGTGGTAATGGGGCTCCATCAAGGATCGGCGCTGAGTCCCATGTTGTTCGCCTTAGTGATAGATGCTCTAACCCGTCATATCCAGGGGGATGTGCCCTGGTGTATGCTCTTTGCTGATGATATAATATTGATAGACGAGACGAGGGCCGGTGTTAGTGAGAAGTTAGAGGTATGGAGACAGACCCTCGAGTCTAAAGGTTTCAAGATAAGCAGATCTAAGACAGAATATCTGGAGTGCAAGTTCAGTGACGAGCCGAGTGGGGTGGGCAGGGATGTGATGCTTGGTTCTCAGGCCATCGCCAAGAGGGACAGTGTCAGATATCTTGGGTCTGTGATTCAGGGGGACGGAGAGATTGACGGGGACGTCACCCATCGGATAGGAGCAGGGTGGTCGAAGTGGAGGCTTGCTTCTGGGGTCCTGTGTGACAAGAAAATCCCATACAAACTCAAAGGGAAATTCTACAGAGCCGTGGTTAGACCTGCGATGTTGTACGGGGCAGAGTGCTGGCCCGTGAAGAACTCCCATGTCCAGAGAATGAAGGTTGCTGAGATGAGGATGCTTAGGTGGATGTGTGGGCACACCAGGCTGGATAAGATTAGGAATGAAGTTATTCGACAGAAGGTAGAGGTGGCCCCAGTGGACGAGAAGATGCGGGAAGCGAGGCTGAGGTGGTTCGGGCATGTACGGAGGAGGGGTCCCGATGCCCCGGTGAGGAGCTGCGAGCGGCTGGAGATTGCTGGTGGTCGGCGGGGTAGAGGGAGGCCTAAGAAGCATTGGGGAGAGGTGATTAGGCAGGACATGACTAAAATGCAGGTTACCGAGGACATGACCCTCGATAGGGGAGTCTGGAGGTCTAGAATCAGGGTTGCAGGATAGGGGCTCTTAGAGTCCTTCGTTCGCCTCACCCGGGGTTGGGTGTGGGATAGTAGGGTTACCCATCAATGTCTAGTGTTTTAGCCTAGGTCCCCTCTTGGTTGCGACGGTATTTATGTTCCTTATGTTTACATAACCATTTACGTTATTTCTGCAGGATTACTTATGCTTTGTTTTGTTATTTTGTTTTGTCTTGCCTTGGTTACTAATTTTGTCTTTGTTTTCCAATGCAGCTTTTCATTCTGTCCTATGCGCCGAGGGTCGCATGGAAGCAGCCTCTCTGCCCTTTTGGGTAGGGGTAAGACTGCCTACATATTACCCTCCCCAGACCCCACCTGGTGGGAGTATACTGGGTAGTTGTTGTTGTTGTTGTTGTTGTTGTTGTTGTTGTTCTTACTTACCCAGAAAGTTGAGTCTGTTTGATTTGGCTTAAAAATACTTTTTTAGTGTTTGAGCTTGTTTTAAAGATAAACAATTATGCATTTAGAGAAAGATGTTGCAATTGAAAAAAAAAAGTTATTTATTTAAGTGTTTTATAAATAAATGTTGTGAAGCACTTTTTTCTTTAACAAAATGACTATAATATCCTTAAAGCTATAAGTATTATAAAAAGCTGATTATTATAGTATTTTATTCTAAGTTGACCTAACTATAAAGTATTTTTAATTTATACTGACTAATATAAAAATACATAATTCACGAACTCTCATTCCATTTTCAATTATTAAACATTTAGTAAAAGGGAATTGAGAGTCACTAACTAAACAAAAAAAAAAGAATTTCAAAATATAAAAATAAAAAAATATTTGTGAATTTGCAGCTACACAAAGGAGGACAAATTTCTTTTGATTTTTGAAAAGGACTCGATTCCGAATTCTTTTCCCTTTGACCCTGAAAACTAGCAAGAATCGACCATGATTTTGGAATTAGTGTTAGGGTTTGTGAAGGAAAGATGGAGAGCAAAAGTTTTTTTTAGCATTGAGATGAGAGAAAAATGAAGGAATTTTTATACCCTATAGAATATTTTAGTACTTTATTTATTTTAAATAAATATCATTTTAAAATATTATATTCTATAGATACCTTTTATACTTTATATTCAAATATCTAATTATAGTTACATCCTATATCTAAGGCACCATATATGCTAAATAATATTTTTCTCTCTCCTTTTTAGTCTTTTCTCTTATATAATCACAGTAAAATTGACTAACCACGTTCTCTCTCTCTTTTTGCATACACTTTACTATTTTTCTCTCAACCCACGATTCATACATCTTCTCCCATCCAAATTCTCTAGTTCTCCTCCATTATCACTCCATTACAATCCAGGTGCTATAAGGGAGAGGGGAAGAAGGGTAGTAAAGCCCAAAAATGCAGCGAATTGGAAACCGACGCTTCGAGTAATATCAGAAGAAAGAGTGATGTCTGATATTGTTGGCAATGGTAGCGGAGGAACATCAAAAGAACGTGCAGCTATTCCATCAAAAGAATGTTTCTCTCTCTAGATCGCCCAAATCCCCTATTTGTAATCAGTTGTATTCGAATGTATACTTCAGTTGTATTCACATATATTCAACAACATTCATTTATATATTTTAGATGTATTAAAAATTATACGTATTCTCTTGTATTCAGTTTTAATCAGTTGTATTCAACTATTTTATTCAGCATTATTTAGTTGTATTCAAGTATTTTATACAACTGTATTCGTTGTATCCAGTTGTAGTTAGTTATATTCAACTATTTTATTCAGCAGAAGTTAGTTGTATTTTGTGTATTTTATTGCATTCAAGAGTTTGATTCAGTTGTATTTTATTGTATCCAAGTGTTTTATTCAGATGAATAAGTTGTATTTTGTTGTATTCAACTGTATACAGTTCTACTCAACTATATTATTCATATGTATTTCTTTTTATTCTGCTATAATCTTTATTATGTATCTTTCAAATACAGATTAATGAGGAATCATTTTAGTTCGTTGAGTTAAATTAGGAGAATATCATGTGATTTGGTTTCCTTCCGTTTTAACTAGTTTAATGAGTTAAATTAGGAGAATATCATGTGATTTGATTTCCTTACATTTTTAACTAGTTTAACCTTCCAGATTTTGCGCAGATACGATACTGTATTTAACGTTAATGCCGCTTGAATACAGCTAAATACATGTCAAACTTAGCTGTAATTCCACTTTGTATGCCTATTTTTTTGGTTGTATTAATAAATACAACAACTTAAATACTATAAATACATTGTATAAAAATATAAAAAGTATCTATAACACGTAATATAGTAAAGGGTATTTATAAATGGTTAATTAAACCTAAAAGATGATGCTTTATGAAAACTTCTCAAAAATGAACCCGATGGTCTAATTTGGGTTGACAATTTTTATTGGGTTATTTGCAGTCGTACCCTATTTTTAGGTCATCTTTCAACCTATACCTTATTTTTAAAAACTATTGATTTGGTAACCAACTAACAATTATACCCGTAAATAAAAGGTATAATATGACCATTATACCCCTTCCAAAACATATAAAAGTTGAAACAAGAATACCTGGATTCAAATTTCAGATCTCCTCCATCAATCCGTCTCTCCTGAGATCGCGTCTAGCATTAAAATTTCATATTCAAATTCAAGTTCCAAATTCAAATTCAAATACATTGTAAGGATTCAAATTCATCTCCAGAATTCAAAATAGTTTTGAATTACATGTTTTCTGATTGATTGATTGAAGTTGTTTGACGAACTTCACTGATATGCTAAATTTGCATTCTAAATCTATTTGATGATGAATTCTAACATTTTACGCTGAAGTTATTTTCTTAACGAGCTGGCAAATAACACAACGAAGAAGAAATTATAAATTATATGATTGTTTTAAAACTTCGACATAGTTGGTGAAGTTTCTTTGTAATAATTAAAAACTATGTTTTTCTCGTACACTGGGTAAAAAAAATGAAATATAAATTAAAATTTCATATTGCACAAAAAAACTTCAGCATAGGTGCTGAAGTTTCTTAGTTACTATTTAAAAAGTTCAGCAGGAGGAGCTGAAGTTTTCCTCTTACACTATGTCAAAAAAGAAAATTAACATAAATTAAAATTTCATATTTCATTAAAAAACTTCGGCATAGGTACTGAAGTTTTTAAGTTGTTATTTAAAAACTTCAGTAGAAGGAGCTGAAGTTTTCCTCCTAAATTGGATAATTTAAGAATTCATATTGGGCCAAAAGATTTCGACATAGATGCTGAAGATTTTTAGTTAATATTTAAAGATTTATGCATGAGGAGCTGAAGTTTTGCTCCTACACTAGGTAAAAAATAAAAAATAAATTAAAAATTTATATTGCACCAAAAAACTTCGGCACAGGTACTGAAGTTTTTTAGTTATTATTTAAAAACTTCAGCAGGAGCTGCTGAAGTTTTCCTCCTACATTTGGTAAAAAATAAAAAATAAATTAAAAATTCATATTGCTGAAGTTTTTTAGGTAATCTGTAAAACCTTCGGCCAATGGAGCTAAAGTTTGAATAGAATTACTATTAAAAAAACACAGAAAAAACTTAAATAAAAAACTAAATATTTCATTAAAACATTAAAAAAGATAAATCAAATTACATAAATAACAAAAAAAAAATTGTCCATATCATCATCATCATCATAATCATCATCATCATCATAATCGTCAGTACTAGATGGACTAGCATCTTTGTCAACAAGATTATCAAATCTTGCATACATCACAAGCGTATCAAGCTTGTTATTGATTTTTTTCAACTCCCTGCAGTGTTTGTCTATGAACTCATCCAGTTTAAGCTCAAAAGCCTCTATAATGTCTTGCTTGATTTCTTCTAGCCTTTGTTTGATGACAACATCTATTTTTCTCCTTTTTATATTTTATGTCTGCTAAACTATATGTGTTTGAGTGAATAAACTCATAAGGAATAGCGTGCTTATATAGGGGAAGAAAACTTCTGCATTATATATGAAAAGGCAAAGAGGAATTTTAAATGTTGTCTAATAAAAAGCGTGCATGGATGTGATAGGAATAAAATTATTGCACTAAAACATACCCCGAAACTCAATACAATTACTACTTTAATAGTATAAGTTACTCATATATACTATGCAATTAATGCTGAAACATGCTCAAGTTTGTTGAATTCATTTACTAAAACTTCAACCCAATGTGATGAAGGTTTTTAGTTTATTTCTAAAATCATCAGCACTTAATGAGATGAATTTTTTTTCCTTTATTGATGAATCCTCGTCATACAAAAAACTTCAGCGGATATGCTAAATTTATTAAGCTTATGTCTAAAAACTTCAGCACTTAATAAGCTGAAGTTTTCTGTGCAGGATTCATTAATTATGTCATACATGTTTTTTCAAAAAAACTTCAGCAGAAGATGCCTATGTGATTTACTTCATTTGTAAAAACTTCAGCACAAACACCCTAAAAAGTCTTCTGTTCTTTTTTGTAATACTTGCCACTAAACATGAATCTTCAGGATGAGTTCGATTTGCGTTGTTATAACTTTTAATGGAAGTTGGAATCCTGATTTCAAATACTTGGATCATGATACAAAACTTGTTATACTTAATAAGGACATATCATTCAATACTTTCCTGAAGAAAATTAGTGAAGTTGCAAATATTGATTCAACCAGATATGCATTAAGAGTATAGTTTGATATCAAACTAAATACAAGCAAAGGAATGCTTGTAACTTCAGATGAAGAACTCAGTACGTGTATACATTTTCTTACAACTGACTCAGCCTACAAGAATTACCATTTCGTCATCGAAAAATACAACCTTCAAAATCTACAGCATTCAACGAATCTCTTGCATATGCGATAGATTCAGAACCATTTGTTGACTATCAACATGAAGTACGATAGACAATAATGGAAGTAGACAATGGCAACAACCTTCTAACATTACAGCTGCTTCAGAATATATAGTGCTGCAACAATTACCCCATCCTCCAATTAATTCACATCAGTTTGTCTATGCCCAAGAAGAAGAAGAACATCTAATAATGCAAATTGATAACCAACATACAATCCTTCAAAGTTTTTTGTTACCTTTTGCAATGATAAGCAACAATGAAGATAAAGTAAACATAGAAAAAGAGTGAGGAGAAAGGTGAAAGAATCTCCACCATGTAAAATACTTAGGCACGATGCATTGCCTGAGGAAATAAGAGTTGATCCATCTTTGAGAAAAAATAAAACATGACTAAATTTTTTACATCTTGGAGATAAACCAAAATGTTGAATTCACTGCTGTTAGATCATGTTCCAAGAGATATGAGCTGAAATGCATCGTGGACAAATGTGGTTGGAATGTACGTGCTACCAGAATAAAAAATTACACACTATTCAGGGTGATAAAATATCATAACATCCATGAATGCACGGTTGATGCAAGAAAATCAGCTCAGAAGCATGCTACATCAAATTTTATATGTGAACAAATTATAGAACATGTTCGAGACAAAAAGATAGAGGTTACACCAACATTTGTAGAAAATAAAATGAAAAAGAAAATTGGAATTGATATTGGTTATCACAAGGCATGGCATGCTATTCAAAAAGCTGTTGCTTGCATAAGGGGAATACCTGAAGAGAACTACCAGATTCTTCCTTTATACCTACACATGATGGTGGCCAAAAACCCAGGAACGTACACAAGTATAAAAAGAGATGCGCTTAATAGGTAAGCAAAACAATACTAACCATCACCCTGAAGTTTCAAATATTACTATTTGAAAAACTTCACACCTTATGATTTGTTTTTTTGTGTTTCAATATACAAATTTGCTTACATGTTCTTTGCTCCTGCGGTATCAGTAGCTGGTTGGTGCTACTGTACACCCATTTTTGCAGTAGATGCAATGTTTTTGAAGTCAAAATATCGTGGTATTCTATATATTGCTGTATCAAAGGATGAAACAAATTAAATCTTTCCTCTATATTTTGGTGTAGCAGATTCAGAAAATAATTAGGCATACATTTGGCTGTTCGGTAGAATGAGAAAAGCAATTCAAGTCTGTCGTGAACTGGTTTTCGTGTCAAATAGAAACCAATCGATCGCAAATGAGATTAGAAAAGTTTTTCCTGAAGCTCACCATGGTATCTACCTCTATCACTTTGAGAAAAATTTAAAGCAAAGACATGCAAAGGCCACGGTAATAAATCCTTTTCAAAGTGCTGCAAGGTCATAAAAACGTGAACATTTTAATCAGTTAATGTCTCAACTCAAAAGTATAAACAAGAAATCATATAATTACACAATGAAAGAGCCTCCCGATAGATGGGCTCGATCGTGGTTCCCACGGTGACGTTATAATTGCTAATAACAAACATAGTAGAATCAATAAATTTCGTTTTACTAAAAGAGAGAGAAACCATATTTAAGAATGTTAGATTTCATCCAAGAAAAGTTGTGAGAATGGTTTTACGAACGGAGAAAAAAGGCAAATGAAACTTTTCACAGAGTATCAATTGTGCAGAAAAAGAGATGACTAAGAAGATGGATTTGACTTGCAAAATGTTTGTGAGTGTATTTATTAACTTTAGCTTTTTATATCTGTTGCACTGATTTACTGCTTACCTTTAAAAAATTTCGTATTTTTTCTTTTTGAAGCAAAAATACACTAATATAGTTTGTCTTAATTTGTCTTAATTTTTTATTCCTTGTTAGGTTTCAACCTTGACTCAATGTTGTTTAGAATAAATTATGCAGGAATTAAATTTATTGTGGACTTAAAAAAGAGAACTTGTGACTGCTTGAAACTCCAACTTGATGAATTGCCCTGTCCACATGCAATTGTTGCTATTAATAACGGATATTTGCAGAAATCTAATTACTGCTCAAATTAGTATTCAAGGGAAACATGGTTGAAAACATATGAAGGACATGTGAGTACCGTGGGAGATCAAAATCATGGGAAATACCACAAAATATACAATCTGGAGATCACAAAACCTCCCGATGTAAAGATTTTACAAGGAAAAAGACAAAACAAGAGACATATACCTGCGACTGAATCATCAATACCATTTAAGTCTATCAAATGCAGTCGATGTAAATAATTCGGGCATAACAGAACAACTTGCTTGTCTTCTCCAACACGTCATCCATATTCCAAGATATATACTGAAAAATACTCCAACCTTCAATAATCCTTGGTCTGAATTTACACTTTCATTATTGTATGACATAATTGAATTTTTTTCCATAGCAATAAAAATAAATAAGCTCTTCGACTGTTTACAGGTTTGGTTGCATTTTTAAAAAGTACATAATGACTTCTGTGAGAAAAAACTTCAGATTGCAGTATGTGAAATACATATCCTTAAACAAACACACACACACACGCACACACATACGCGTATAACACACAAAAAAAAAACACATGTACAAACAAAAGCTGCAGCATCTCTAAGCTCAAGTTATAGAAAAAAAGCTTAATAAAAACTAAGTACCATACTGCAACTAAGAAGTATAAAGCAAACATCAAAAACTAACAAGGATAATGCAGTATAAAGCTAAGAACAAAGAGGATTACAATTTACATTGATATAAAAAGAGATAAGAAAAATTCACAAATTACAAACAAAACTTTAGCTCTCTGGGTTGAAGTTATACAAAATGAACCTAAAAAAACTTCAGCTCTATAGGCTGAAGTTAACAAAAAAACATACAATTAAAACATAAAAAAAAAAGGATTACAAACACTAACAATCATCACCACCACCACCATCATCACAGTACTCCTCAATTTCTAATATCTCCTCATCATCACTATCGGAGATAAATATAGGGTGGTTGGGAAAAAGACCACTGAATTGAAGAAGATCAATCTTCAACTTGTTGAATTTATCACGCAGTTGACTTTGTTCGACGATTACTTTGTCCATTAGAGGAATAAGAGTCTTCAGGTTATTTTGCAGCTTGGAATAGTCGGTCCAGCTGGGGAACTCAAAACTTCAAACTACTGCACAACCTTGTCGAATGAGGTTGAATAATCTCCACTACTACGTTCCAGGTAATCTTGTTCTGGAGTGATTCATTGGCACAGAGCTTTGGTCTGATTCTCTCCCAATCAACATTTAAATTTGTCCACCCTTTACGACTCTAAAATTTTTCCTTTGTTTATTGCTTGTATTCACAAAGGTTCGAATGCCTTAGCGCAGAATAATAAGGTTGTGTTCAAGGGTTCGAACAAACCTTACCTTTATTGACTTTCTAGATTAAGGCATTATCGAGGTTCGGTTTTACCAAAGTTTTTTTCCGAAAATATCTTAAGTTTAACATTATTTTTAGAACTGGTTGTGAAATATTTTTTTCTTTTTTCTAAGGCCTATTTTTGTTAAGGATTTCGGACATCGCCGAACGTGTTAAATTAACGTAGCCTTTTAGTTCGGGTGTTGCTCGGAGAGTTTGCTTTCCCGAGTTATTCAGGCTTGCCTAAGATAACAGTTCCCGAATGGGCATGGCAGTGACCTTTGAAATTCGAGAATTTCCTAAGAGGTCTTATTCCCTCAATGTTCAATAGTTCGATCTGTTCAAGTTTATTTTATGGATGACAGTCCCCTAGTGTCGGAATGATTATCCCAACTCCGGTTGCAATCGGCCCTTCGACTCGTTTCAATACTACATCGAAAGTATGGGGTTATAAAGTGGAAATTTTTCCAAGACATTAAATAGTTGCAAGGAATGTACTTCTCTTTATTAGGGCTAGACCATCGTTCCGAGCTTATAGGATCCTTTCCCTATGATCTCGAGAATCTGGTACGACCCTTTCTAATCCGGACCAATTTTCCTTCATTTGGATTTTGGGTGTTTAATGTGAGCTTCCTCAGTACCAAGTCCGCGATAATACCTATCAATTCATTGTTTCTGTGCAGCTAACCAAACAAAGGTAGCTTCACGTCGTTCATCTAATAGCTCCAGGCTTGTATCCTCGACATTCGATTCCTTCATCGCATATCGAAATCTGATTCTTGGTTCCCCAACTTCTATTGGTATTAAAGCTTCAGCACCATAAACAAATGAAACGAGGTAGCCCCAATGCTGGACTTCGAAGTTGTCTGATACGCCCAAAAGACTTCAGGCAGGACTTCTCTCCATTTTCCTTTAGCGCCTGTCAACCTTTTCTTGAGGAGTTGCATTACGGTTTTGTTGGTCATTTTAGCTTGTCGATTCCCAATAAGGTTATAAGGTTTTGATAATATCCTTTTGATCTTGAGGCCTTCGGGATATTTTTTCACCTTGCTGTAAAACTATTAAATTTGTTGTCACATGCAATTTTGGATGGTATTCCAAATCGACATATGATGTGGTCCCAAATGAAGTCGATGACTTCTTTCTCTATGACCTTCTAGTAGGCCTGTGCTTCAACCCACTCAGAGAAATAGTCAGCCATAAATAAAACAAATTGAGCCTTACGTGGTGATGATGGAAGAGGGTCGACGATGTCTATCCCTTACTTTATGAACCACCATGGGGATAAAACTAAATGTAACAACTCCTCGAGTTGATAAATAATCGGAGCATGTATTTGACATTTATAACATTTTTTCATATCAATCCAATAACATCTGACTCGGTTACCTTCTGAACCACTGATTTATTCCTGCATGGTTCCCATATGTGCCTCTGTGGACTTCCCTCAAAACATACTCTGTATCTCCCAGTCCCAGACATATCGCTAGCGGATGTCAAACATCTTTCTGAGTAAGGTTCCGTCTTCGGCCAAGCTAAATCGGGGTGCATTCATGTGCAGGGCCCTCGATTCCTTTGGATCTGAAGCAAGTTTTAGGTTCTTCAAATACTATATATATTTGTTTCTTCAATCCCAGGTCAAGCTAGTGGAGTTTATCTCGGTGTGGCCTTCTTCAACCACTAACCTCATGAGTTGTACAATAGCCCCTGAATTGAGTTCACTATCTTCGACTGACGAGCCTAGATTTGCGAGGGCATCGGCTTTGCTATTTTGATCTCGAGGCACATGTTGCAATGTCCATTCCTTGAACCTGTGTAGAGTTACTTGTAGCTTATCCAAGTATCTTTGCATTCATTCCTCTCGAACATCAAAGGTTCCGTTAACTTGATTCACAACGAGGAGGGAGTCACATTTGGCTTCGATCACCTATACTCCCAAACCTTTGGCTAATTCATGACCTACAATTATGGCCTCATATTTTCCTTGTTTTAGTCAATTTTACAATTCTAATGGATTGTCTAACCACGTTACCTGTGGGTGGTTTTAGCATGATGTCAAGTTCAGACCCCCTTTACGATCGAAGCACCATCAATAAAGAGGATCCAGATCCTCGAAGATGTACCCGTGTTGACTAATAATTCTCTTTCAACCTCCGGCACTAGGGTGGAATGAAGTCAGCCACAAAGTCTTCCAAGATTTTAAACTTGATTGTTGTTCGGGGTCGATACTCAATATCGTACCCGTTGAGTTCTACAACCCATTTGGCCAATCATCCCGAAATCTCGTGTTATGAATAATATTTCGAAGAGGATAAGTTGTTACAACACATATGGTATTACATTGAAAGTATGATTTTAGTTTCCTAGAGACGCTTATCAAAGCGAGTGAAAACTTTTCTATATGAGGATATCTAATTTCGGCTTCACCTAGGGCCCGACTAACATGATAAATAGGGAATTGTATAATTTTTTCTTCTTGGACTAGGACTGTACTTACCTCTATCTCTAATACTGCCAGATATAAGTAAAGTTGTTCACATGCCCTTAGCGTATGAATCGTCGGCAGGCTCGACAATTACCATTTAAGCTCCTAACAAGGCATGTTGTCATTCCGGAGTCTATGTGAAGTTAATTTTCATCTTCAGCAACGTAAAGAACCGATGGCTCTTATCGGAGGACCTCGAGATGGATATCCCTAGGGAGGCTATGCGCCCTATTAACCTCTACACGGCCTTTATGTTGTATACTACTGTGATATCCTATATAGCCTTGATTTTGTCAGGGTTGATCTCGATTGGATACCATGAAGCCAATAAATTTCTAGATTGAGCTTTATATTGTATTTCTTTAGTATATTGAAAGTTTCATGCAAATGCTTCAAATGGTCCTCTACTTGCAGGGACTTAACTATCATGTCATCAATATAAACTTCCATAGATTTCCCTATTTATTCTTCGAGCATTCGACTTACTAGGCATTGATAGGTTGCACCAGTATTTTTTTAGTCCAAATGGCATTACATTATAGCAGTACGTACCATACTTAGTGATGAATGAGGCCTTTTCCTGGTCTTACGGGTTCTTCTGTATTTTGATGTACCTGGAATAGGCACTGAGAAAACTGAGAATCTCATGGCCGACTGTGGCATCGATTATGCGATTGATGTTAGGCAAATGATAAGAATCCTTGGGGCATGCATTATTTAGGTCTTTGTACTCTACACACATTCTAAGTTTGTTTCCCTTCTTAGGGAGAAGTACTCTATTCGCTAACTATTCGGGATATTTTACTTCCCGGATGGACCCTATTTTGAGAAGTTTGGTTACCTCATCTTTGATGAAAGCGTATTTGAACTTGGACTGTGGTCCTCTTTTTTGCTTCATCAGACAAAATTTTGGATCCAAGCTCAGTTTATAGGTGGTAGTTTCTAGTGAAATCCCTATCATATCGAGATGGAACCAACCAAAGCAATCCATGTTAGTTTTAAGGAATTGAATAAGTTTTTTTCTAAGCTTGGGTGCTAGCTCCATGCGTAGGTATACCTTTCGCTCGGGATGATGTTTGAGTGGTATGATTTGTTCCAGCTCTTCGACCGTCAACTTGGTGGCATTGGAATTATCGGGGACTATAAAGGATCGAGGGACCCCGTAGTCATCATCCTCGTCAGTCCCTTGCTTTTTTGATTGGTTCGAGGCCGGTGTCAATGGTTGCTATTTCACCTCATGTTTTCCCATCGAACTTGACCGTTTCGTTGATGACAACGTCGATATCGGTATCACGCAAACATTTCTGTGGCGGCGGGTTGAGGTCATTGCCCTCATGTTATGGAGACACGGTCTCTCGAATATGGCATTATACCACATATCTCCCTCAATCACATGGAACGTCGTTTCTTGAATGGTCCTAGCCACGTTTACTGGCAAAGTTATATCTCCTTTGGTGGTTTCACATGCCATATTAAAGCTTTTTAGAACTCGAACCTTGGGTACAACCTGATCCTGTAGGTCGAGCTATTCTATGACCCTCGATCGAATAATGTTGGCCGAGCTACCTAGATCAGTAAAAACACGTTTAACTTGAGTCTTATTCATAAGTACAGATATTGCCAGTGCATCATTGTGGGGTTGTTCTATCACTTCTGTATCCTCATCATTGAAAGACAAGGTTCCTTCCGGTACGTAATCCCGAGTTCGTTTCTCCCTTTTGATTGACACCTTGGTGTGTTTTAATACTGATCCTTGAGGAGTATCGACCCCTACAACGATCATATGAATCACCTGAAGTGGTTCTTTTTGCTCGTTCTATCTACTGGAATATTTGTTTTCTTAAGTAATTCTTGGCACGATCGCTTAAGAATTCCCGAAGGTGCCCCTCATTGAACAACTGGCTACTTCCTCCGTTAGCTACCTGCAAACTTCTATTTTATGGCCAATGGTTCCATGATGCTAGTATATTTTGTTGGTATTTCTCTGGGACTGATCAGTGTACAGAGGTCGAGGACGTGTAGTATCCTTGATATGTCAGATGGCTGATATGATGACGGATGCATCTACATTGAGGTTATATTCCGACAATTATGGTGCTTCTTTAGGCCTGATATCCCTGCTGAAATCACTCTTTCTCGTGAGTCCTCGTGAATTTTGACCTCAATCATTTTTCCTCTCATTTCGTGTAAAGTTTTGCCTAGACCCGCTTCCTTTACGGTCTCCGTTATACGGTTGATATAAATATTTATTCGACCTTGGTTCTCGGTCTATATCCCTCTTGATTCTATCTACGAGCCTATTAGGATAAACGGACCCGGAAGTAGTCCCTAGTTGATTATCCTCTACCTTGATCTTCGACCGATACCCATTATGTACATCGTCCCAAATGATAACTGGATACTCGATCAAAGTTTGCTTCAACTACTATGAAGCAATGTATCTCCGAATATTGAGACCTTGAGTGAAAGCTTGAACAAGCCAATCACTGGTGAGCGGTGGCAAACCCATTCATTTCTTTTGGAATCGAGATACGAATTCCCTGAGCATCTCGTTGTCCTTCTGTCTTACCTTGAAAAGTTCCGACCTTTTTGTTGCGACCTTAATGGCTCTGGCGTGTGCCATTACAAAAGAATTTGCAAGCATAGGAAACAAGTCAATAGCATTTGGCAGTAAATTATCATACCATATCATAAGACCCTTCGATAAAGTCTTCCCGAATTTCTCAGCAAGACGGATTCAATTCGTCATCTTCCAAGTCATTTTCTTTGATGGCACACATGTATGAGGTAACGTGTTTGTTTAGATCAGTTGTCCCGTTATACTTAGGAATCTCGGGCATACGAAACTTCTTGGCTATTAGCTTTGGAGCCGCACTATGGGAGAAAGGTTTTTGTACAAACTTTTTGGAATCTAGTCCTTTCAATATTGGTGGTGCCCCCGCGATTTGGTCAACCCTAGAGTTATATGTTTCCACCTTCTTATCATTTTTTTCGATCTTGTTTTCCTCGGTCTGGATTCGCTTTGTCAGTTCTTCGAGCATCTTTACATTAGCACGATTGATCTTCTATTCCTTCTCATTTGATTTTCTCGAAGCTGATTCGACCTTATGTACAACTTCTTGGGATAAATTGAGTTAACCCTACTTGGCGTGTGGTTCTGATTTTTGAGCTCAGTATTGCTTCATGTTGGGCCTGCAACCTGTTGAAAATTATCGGTAAACTGATCCCGCCATCTTTACCACCTTGTGCATTCTGAGTAGCTGATTAGGTATCCCTCTAAGGATGCTTTCGAGATTTACGGCTAAATTTTCATTGATGGCTACATGCAAATTGAAGTTGATTGTATCTATAGCCGCAACTCCATCTTGGCTAGTAGGGGCTACAACGATTCCTGGTGCAATGTGCTCATTCTCGCCGTGGTTGCTGAGTTCATTAGCAATATGTTGAGATGCTGACTGAGAGTTTGACAATTTTTTTAATGATGTAATCAAAGACACCTCAAAGAACAGGCATAAAATAGTGTGTTACGAAAATTGTACCACACAATCACTATTATCCTTAGCTCCACGGTGGATGCCAAACTGTTCACCCTAAAAACGGATAATAATTGAATTTATATTTGTGGTTTTAAGGATACGTGATTTTACTTTACACAAATTGAACAAAATGTAAATTGATAGTGAGATTGACAGTAAATAAGAATTAAATCAAACCAAATGAAATGTATAGCTTTAATCCTTGAGCTGGGTTGCCCTCGAAGCAAGTGAATATTTTAATGTATGAACAAAGTAACAGAGATATTGAGAGCTTAAGAAAAAAAGTAGAATGTTTCTTTGTGTAGCATGAATGTCCCGTCCTTTACAAATGATCAGACCCCATTATATAGTAGGTGAGTCTTACTCTTGGTAGAATTCTAAATATAGTAAGAAATTCCATGATTGGCTAATTAATCAGCCTCTTCTTGACATGTACCCGAATTTCTGCCGTGATTCTCGCCTGATTGTGGATATCTCAGCTTTCTGTTATTCGATTCAGTAGGGTTCCCTCGATCTTGTTCAACATTTACCCTGCTCGATCCCGGTCTAGGCTGGTCTCCATCTCGATTGTCCCCTCAGCCACGAGTTTTGTATACTTCGTGTCTCGGTCCGGTATGGCATGGGGTCGAACCCTGTCTTGTTACCCCTAGTCTCGATTAATCGTAAAAGAAGCAAGCCCGAATTTGACCGTATTCAATTTGATATATCTACAATAACATATATACCAAAAATATATTTTATATAATTAGTTATACTATATACAACTTATTTACAAGTTATATACAACAATCATATATCATTCTTACCTAGTTAAATACAACTACAACATCTTACAATTTAAATACAATTTTAATACAAATTTTATGCAATATGTCTTTTGTATGTATTTGTATATTATTTATATATACTTTGTATGTGGTGTGTTCTGCTACTTTGTCTTCCTGAATACCATCAAAATCGAGATATAAACTCCAAAAAATATTCTCAATTATTTGTAATAACACTCAATCCAAATGTAATATTTTTTGAAAAATCTGAATTCGAAAACCAAGGCTTCGAAGCTTTTTAAATGACTATCAATGGTAGATAGTCAAATACCTCAAAATTTATTGATTAATATCCATTTGCTGCTAGCCCGCCATCATAACACCAACAAGAAAAAGGGGAAGCCCATAAAAGATCGAAACTCCAGCCATGGATATTCAGTTCGTTAATAAATTAATCTACTTCTTCGTCATTGTTAGAGAAAATTATGAGCTTTAGAAGAAAAAACCTTGTAGAAAGAGGTTTAAATTTAAAGAGAGAAAGATGAAAATTGTACCGTGATTTGGGGATTACAAAATTAATAGACTACAATCAAGGAAGACTCATTTTAAACTATTTTGTATATAATTGGTAAATTATAGATGACCATGTAATTAAGTTGAAACTTGATTATGGAGGGTAAATAAGTTTCATATATAGTATAATAGGTAAAAATCTCTTTTAATAATAAATAATTATGTGTTTGGATAAAAATACAGTAGTTGAGAAAAAGTTATCGAAGTGTTTGGTAAACAAATATTTTTTTTTTAAATTTCAAGCTTCATTTAACCAAGTAAAATATTTACCGTCCCTAGCTCCTTTGGACACCTGAGCTAGTTTTCTATATAACCTTGTGTAATCTATTGAAGGAAAATAAACCTCAATCTAATATTCTGTTATCAATACCTAGCTATAACATTTCTATCTAACTAGGATAAGTATTCAATTTTTCTAACTCTTCCCTCTATTTCTGAATTTGTTGTCCTCGTATATGCAACGTTAGAACAATTTCTTTTATTCTTTTATTATATATTGCCTTAAGTCCTTGAAATCTTCTATTGTCCCTTTCTTTCCATATCTGATATACCACTATTGTAAATAGAAATACTAGTATTTCACCCTTTGTTCTATTCACCACCACCTTTGTTATCTATTCTCTTTCTTCATCCCAGCTCCCTATCTGATGTTGTATTTCTATCCAGTTCAGCATTGTCTTCCACATATTTCTAGAGTATGTGCACTCGAATAGTAGATGTTCAAATGTTTCCTCATTGCTCCTGCTGCATAATACACAATCTTTGTCAACTGTTATACCCTATTTTTGTAGTCTTGCAGTAGTATTTAATCTTCTGTGCAGTACCAACCAAAGAATGAATTGATGTCTTGGTATTGCTTTTGAGGTGGTCACTAATCTCTTCCACTTGCACTTCTGGTACTGAGGTCTTGAAGCATTGTACAATTTCTTGATACAGAACTTTTCTTCCTAACAATAAGAATTCAAAGTGTCATTTGGATAGTAGTGCATGAACCACTCTCTTACATAAAAAATCTTCTTGATTATCCATCTTGCTTGCTTTGGAGTGCCCATATTTTCAATGTTCCTGTCTTTGATGTAGAAGTTGTGAATCCATTGTATTTTAAGGGTCTCCTTCTTTTTAGTTATTGCCCATATAACTTGCATAGAGCATCCTTATTCTAGTAATAAAGGTCTAATATATTTAATCCTCCTGCTGATCTTGGTCTGCATGTAGTGTCCCAGGCAACCAAAGACTCCTTGAATGCTCAGTACTTCCAGTCCACAAAAAAGTTCTAAAGACTGCAACTATCGTCTTGATGATCTTCTTTGGTAGTGGAAATACTTGTGCCCAATATGTTTGCATCTCAAAAATCATACTTTTTGGCAACTGCTTCTTTCCACTATATGACAAAAATTTAGCAGTCCAACATTTTATTCTTGCTGTTATCTTCTCAACCAGAGGCATCCATTGTTGTTTGGACAATTTTCTTGACGATAATGGGACTCCTAGATACTTGAATGGAAACTCTCCCAATGTGAATTACATTTCCTCTAGTAGCTTGTCTGTATATTCCTTAGAGACCCCATCTATGTATAAAGTGCTTTTGTCCATATTTGCCTTCAATCCTGACAACCAGAGAAATGATTGAACCTCCCTAACATTAGCTGAATTAAGATCATGTCTGCTGTACAACATAGTATTAGGTTATCTGCAAAACAAATATGTGTTATATTATTTTAGAACATTTTGGGTGGTGGTTGAAACCATTGATTTTTATTCAGCTTCTTCAAGGATCTATTTAGGTATTTTATCACCAGTATAAACAAGTAGGGAGACATAAGGTCTCCTTGTCTTAGTCCCTTTTTATCTTGGAATTTTTCTGTTAGACCTCCATTTAGCAGCAAAGAGTAGCTGACTATTGTCACAACTCCATTATCAGGTTTACAAACCCCACAGGTAGTCCAAATTCCATCAGAATCATTTTCAAAAAAGTCCATTCAACCGAATCATATGCTTTCCTTATATATGATTTAATACAACACCTAGGAGACACCCCTTTTCGATTGTAACCTTTCACCAATTCATATGCTATGATTACATTGTCCAAAATGTTCTTACCGTCCATAAATACAAACCGAGCAGGTCCCACAATAGAATCTACTACCAGCTTCAATCTAGATGTGATGATCTTTGCTATTATCTTGTTGAAAGTTATACAACATACTATTGGTCTAAATTGTTTGACAAATTTTGGTCTTGTAACCTTTGGCACTAAGGTCATAGTAGTACAATTTATGCTCTTCAACAATTTACCTCTGATAAAGAAATCAGTAATTTCCTTCTCGGTTTCCTCTCTAATCACATTCCAGTAGTTTTTGAAAAATTCAGCAGGGAATCCATCAATTGTGCCTTCTAATCTGGTAATTCTCTCACTGCTTCATCTATTTTATTCTTTGTTACTCTAGCACTAGGTAGTTATTGTTGTTCTTTGCTAAGACATGGCCCATCTCTTTCAACTTCTATATCAATACAAGGTAGTTCTCTAGCTGATGTACCAAATAGAGACCGAAAGAATCCATAAAATTCATGTTCTATCTTGTTGATATCTGTCAACTTATTCCTTGCTCATCAAATATTACTTATATCTTGTTTCTTGATTGTCTGGCCTTCAAGTGAGCACGAAAGAACTTTGAGTTTTGATCTCCTCCCCGAATCCACATTGCTCTAGATCTTCGACTTAGCACCTGTTCATTTATGCCTTCCCACTTTTCAATTTGTATCAGCAGCTGCTTTTCTGTGTCTATCAATGAACCATTGAATGGATCTGCACTCATTTCTTCTTGGACTCTTTTCATTTGGTCTCTAGCCTTTCCTGTTGTCTTCTCTAGTGAATTTATTTCTTTATTTACTGTCTTTGTTCTCTCTTTTATTTTGTGCAATTTCTTTTATACTGAGAACATAGTATACCCTTCAACCTGTTGCCTCCATATCTCTTGGACAGCTTCATCAAACTTCTTTTGCTTTAAAAGCACAGTATATAATCTGAATGGTTTAGGTAGATGATTTCTCATTACCTAAGTATTTATAATGACGGGGGAGTGATCTGAGACACCTATCAATTCCAAAACTGCTTCTAGACTACCATAATGAGTTAGCCAAGAAGCATTTTCAAATACCCAGTCTATGTTGCAATAAATTCTATATTTAGTATCTCTTTTATTGCACCACGACCATTCACACCCTTTCATGTTCAATTTTCCCAGCCCAGTATCTTTTATACATTCTTGAAAATTTGTTATTTGTCCCTAATGTACTGGTTGTCCATTGAGCATGTCATTAATAGACAACATATTACTGAAATATCCAATAACCAGCCAAGCCTCTTGCATACTTTTACTGATCTGCCTAAGCTGCTCCCATAAATCCTTTCTGTCATTCAACTTGTTCATCCGAAATAAAAATGTAATATAACTTGAGAATCTTGACCCCTTGTCTTTCACCTTTCAATGCACTAATTCAGATGTACTCCCAATTATGTGGACCTGCACCAAACTGTCTTTCCAGAATATCCAAATCCTTCCATTGTTTGACTCAGCTTCATCAGAGTATATCTTCCATTCCTTGTTAAATTTCTTTTTAATATTTACTCAATTTCTAGGTTTTATTCTTGTCTAAAGGCAACCTAGTAAAGCAATTTTTTGATTAAGCAAAAAGGCACTGAGTTCTTTTTCCTTAAAGAGCTTTTTAAGCCCTCTTATATTCTATGTGCTAAGGATCATGGGGGATTTACCTTATCAAGGCTAATCCCTTCAGTCATTCTTTTAGAACTATTATCATCTTGTATCACCAAATGGACTATACATATTTTGTTTAGCATATTCATAATCTCTCTCAAGTAGTGCTCCCTTTTGCTAAGAATTGGTTTTATCCTTCATCTTCTGTTTCCCTTTGGTTGACTTAACTCTCTACATATCCATTTCCTGCTCAGGTCCCTCTTTGTCCTGTTGTCCTAGTGTTGTTATCATATTTTGTTCTTCCTGCATTTCTTGTTTCTCACTCAGTTGGTTTTCCTCTTGTACATTACTTTGTTGCTTATTCTCTATTACTTGTTCAGTAATAGTTTTTGGCCTCCATTATTTTTTAGTCTGATTTCTGCCTATGTGTGTCTTCTGTTGTCATGTTTGTTGTACCTCCTTGCCCTTCCTCTGTATTGCTTTCTCACAATTCTCTTCATGTTTCCCTATTTGGCAGCATTTTTCACAAAATGCAGGCTTCCATTCATACTCCATTTTTTGCACTCTATATTGTCCTTGTTCTTCTTCTTTAATAATCATATCATCTGAAAGGTCTTGTGAGACATCCATCTCCATTAGCATGCGAGCATAAGGTATCCTCTCGCCTTCAGCTGTCAATCTATCTGAGCATGTAGGTTTCCCTACGTAGCTGGCTATTCTCCCCAAATTTTCCTTAGTCCAATATTCTATAGGAAGTCCTAGGAAAATCACCCAAATAGGTATTTTCCTAGTCAATTCCTTGCCCATCTAAAAATTTGGCTCCCATTGCTTCAGAATCAAAGGTTGATTATGGAATGTATAAGGCCCATATTGAATGAGGTTATTCTTATCATTTTCAGAATTAAATCAAAATATAAAATATCGTTCATCATGTAGAAACACTTAAGATGTCTTAACGAAATTCCACACTCCATACACAAACTTTAACATTTCTTTGAAAGAAGGATTTCCACCCAATACATATCCTATGACCGTCTCCTTCCATTTTTGTGTTTGCTCTGCAACTTTTGCTCTATTCAATCTCATGATCTTTGTGCTTTCCTTCATTACTGATGTGTAGTAGTCTAATTTCATTGCTGTAAAGCTTTGTTTTCTTAAACCACATCAGTTAAGGTCAGTTTCATTTGAGTTGGATCTGCTCGATTTGCAGAGAAATTCAACTTCCTCACTGCATTGTTAGGATCTACCTCTACTGGCTTCTCCTCTTTATTGCATTTCGAAGCTTGCATGACATTCGGAGCACTTTCCATTCCATTCATCCAGTGAACTAGTTTCACTTGACCTATCAGTTGTGGCATTCTAGTATTCGGTGTTACCAGTCTTCCTCCGTCTTTCTCTTCTGGTCCGTCATCCTCTTCCAGTATCGCGCGGTACAATTGGTTAAGGTCTCCATCTGGTCATCGTCTTAGGCGTACGCTAGCTGCCTTTCTTAACGTGCGCCAAGAGAAAATATAGGCGCCCCGTTTTTTAGTAACTTTAATAAAATATTGTAATCAAGTGTTGTTAAGCAATTTTTTCTATGAAAATAACTATAATATCCTTAAAGTTGTTAGCACTATAAAAGGTTGATTAATATAGTATCTTATTATAAATTAGCGTAACTATAAAGTAATTTTAATTTACTTTTAAGGTGTGTTTGGTCTAACGAAATATATTTCTTGGAAAACAAGTAATAATCTTATTTATTTTCCAGTATTTGGTACGAAATTAAGGCAAATAACTTCTCAAGAATATTCATAAATAATTTAATACAATAAACATGAAGCCATAAACTTTCGAACCAACAACCTTCCGAAACCAGAAATTTTACAAACTTTCAAACCGCTCAACTTTCGAAACCGCAAACTCTCGAACCCGTAAATGTCCAAACACATAAACCTCCAAACTCATAACTTTAGAACTTGTAAAATTTTGGATCTATAAACTGCAAGATGAAAAAACTAAACCATAAAAATTTGAAATAATAAAAAAAAGTAAAAAAAAAAAAAGAGAACGTTTTTTGTGGTGGGTGGAGAGAGGGGGTGGGTGGTGTCGAAAAATGAAAAAACAAAAATTTAAAAATTACTCAAAAATTACTGAAAAAAAATGTTTGTGCAGGGTTGGGCTTGGGTGGTGGAAGGGGAGGGGAGGGTTATAGAAAAATGAAAAAATAGAAATTTAAAATTAAAAAAAATTAATAAAGAAATATTTTTTGTGGGGGGGGGGGGGGGGGGGAGGGTTTAAGGTGGTGACCGGAAAAAAAGTTAAAATTGAAAAAGATCTTTCTGAGAGAGGGGGTAGGGTTGGGTGACTAATTAGAAGCCGACTCTTTCTCTTGCTAACTATTTTAACCTACTTCCAATTGATCTATTCCCCGATGTAGCTATTAAAACTTTATTTAATGACTTAAGGACTTGCGATTGCTCTGGGTGGGATGTTGGGCTGCGGGGTGGGTTAGAGAGGGTGGAGAAGATTGAGAAGGAGCTTTGGATAATATTTTTCTTTCTCTTAATTATGAAAATATTTTTCTCCAATTAAAGAAAATTAGTTCATAAGGAAAATATTTTTCAAAATATTTAAGCCAACCAAACATTAGAAAATTAAAAAATATTTTTATTCGTAACAAACACACTCTTATTTATACTGATTACCTAAGATAAAAAAACATAATTCATTAACTCTCCTTTTTTACCATTTTCAACAATAAAAATAGCACGGTCTAGCCAGTTTTCAGACTGGTCATTCAAAAATAGCCAGCATTAACCAGGTCAATAAAAATTAGCCACTATTTTGATGCAACAAAGACCAGTCCAGCATAATATACTGGAGTTCGGTACACCTGTGTATGAACTTCCAGCATATTATGTTGGTACTCCAACACACGGAAAGTTCCAGCATAATATACTGAAAATTTGAGCACTTGTGTTTGAACTTCTAACATATTGTACATGACCGCTATACTTTGATGGAACTCCATCATATTATATGATGGAGTTCCAACATACTTATCCAGGAACTCTATTATAATACGCTGGAGTTCAATTATACTTATGCTGGAACTCTAGCATAATATACTGGCGTATTTTTCGTATTTTGAACAGTATTTTCACTTAGATTTATCTTTACATGAAATGTAGATTTCGATTACTTATAAAACTGAGCTATTTTAAACGACCACTTATAAATCTTGCTATTTTTAAATTTATCCCTAAAATTTTTAGTAAAGGAAATAGAGAGTCACTAACTTATCAATCCTAACTCCTTTTCCCTTTGAGACCCACCTGAAACTGCTTCGAATGATCGTAATTTTAATAAGGAAATCTTATAGAAATGTCCCAAAAAAAGCCCTTACTTACCAATTTACCAAAACTAACTAAATATATATAAAAGGGAAAAGGGTCAGAACTGCCCCTAATGTATTGACTCAAGGTTAAAAATGCCCTCCGTTAACCTATTTTGAAGAAAATGCCCCTATTGTTAAAAATGTGGCATATTTGTGCCCCTAAGTTTAACAACTGACTGTACTTATATTTAAAACGGAAGGGGCATTTTTTTCAAAATAGGTTAACGGTAGGGGCATTTTTAAAATGGAGTCAATACGTTAGGGGCATAAATATGCCAGAATTTTAACGGTAGGGGCATTTTCTTCAAAATAGGTTAACGGAGGGCATTTTTAACCTGACGTCAATATGTCAGGGGCAGTTCTGACCCTTTTCCGTATATAAAAATAGAAAACCCAAAAAAATGAGGTTCTTTTTCTCCAAGAATCACACACAAAGATCTTCTTTCAATTTTAAGCGTGATTAACAACATTAGATACAAGACAAAAATAAAAATTTATGGATGAAATAACAAATAAGGAGATGAAATATATATATATATATATATATATATATATATATATATATATATATATTTATATATATTGATTGACACACACACATACAAGATTCCAAAAAAAAAAGATTATTTTAAATGAATATAGTTGAGATTCATTGAAAACATAAATGAGTCAATATACAAAATTTGGGGAAGATTGAAGGTGATTTGGACTGATTTGGTATCAAAACTCGTAGTTAAAATCGAGTTAAAACAATTCTTCTTCAACATATGTATCTCACACGCATGTATATGTGGATATACATGTAATACACATTTGATACAAATATGATAAATATGTGATACACCTATCATTTTTTTATGTTGATCTTTTACTTCGAATATTCAATTCAAACCACCTCAAAACTCCACCAAATCATCCCAAAATGAGATTCAAGCTACTTATGATATATCGAATCTATTCTGATAACACTCACTCAAAAGAAAGCAAAAATTTAACCTTTTTTGGCAACAAATAATTGTTTGGCTTTTAATAATATTTTATGATCTAGCCAATTTTTATAAAAAGATACTTATAAAATGGACATAACTAATATTTTTCCTTTTAGAAACTCCTACAAATCTCCACTATGCAAATTTATTTTTTCAACTGAATAAATGAAAAGAAATCCTTATATAAGCTTCTATTTTCTGAGATTTTTAAATTTAGAATATCAAAAAAAAGAAGAATATGTTATGAAATAATATAAAAGACAAGAACAATAACTCAAGAACAAGAGCAAATAGAGAGAAGAGTAGAGAGAGTTCTTCTTATTGATACTTAGAGAATGTTAGGAGTGATTTACAATGGTAGAAGACCCCTTTATTTATAGGGAGGGGGATGATTTATCTACCAAGAATAGAACTCTAGAATCTCTCTAATTATAGACATTCACCTTAAATAGGAGATTTCATAACACCCCCCCTTGAATGTCTATTCAACAATGTGCCTCGTTAAAACCTTAAAACCAAAACCCAATGGGAAAAATTAAAGAAAGGAAAAAGAGTACACATGTTTGAATATGCGCCTATTGGTTGCCTCGTTAAAAACCTTGCAAGGAAAACCCAATTGGGACAAAACCTTGTAAGGGAAAAAGAGTGCAACGCGCATTAACTCCCCCTAATGAGTACATCAATTTATATCCTTGAGCATTTGCATTCCAATCTTGTGCATCATCTTCAAAACGATCTTTGATAGACGTTTGACAAATCAACCATATTGACTTGAATAAGTATTCCGCACCTTGAAATCATCTTTCTTGATAGATATGAACATCTTCATATAATGTCGTGGAATGACTCTTCAATATCTTCATAGATGTATTCTCAATGCCATCATGCTTATAGTTATAGCAAGATACATATGTACACAAATTGCACTTAGGATGTGGTACTTCAGGACCACGAATTGCATATGCTTCAAGCAACTTAAATCTTTCAAGTTAAGTCATATAAGCCATATAATAGACTTTAGATGCATATCAAGTTTTCCATGTCATGCTAGACAAATAAGATATCGAAAACTGACTATACATACCTTTGACTTTTATACTTTCAAGCATTTGAACTATAGGTTCAAAACTACATGTCTTTCATATGGAATCAATTCTTCTTGAATTGTATCTCTTCCATTTAGTTACTTTCTTTGGGTCAGCAAATGCGTATAGCATGCTTTGCAATATGTTGCAATTGAATTATCCCTTTTATGAACTTCAGGTTCATATCATGATATTCGGGGATATACATATACAAATGATAATTCATCCCATGTAACCTTTTCTCAAGTGTTTATCATGTCTCCCCCTCATGTTAGAAAAGCTAACTTGTTTCCTCAACTTTGGGAAATCATCTTTGTGCATTATCATGTCAATATACATGGCACATTAATAATAAGATGAAATTATTTGGTTCCTGACCCTGAACCACTTGTGAGGGGAGAATATAATATACTCTCGTATACAACGTATATCAAACTGATATATATAACTTTGTTCTCGCAAGAAACAGTTTAGCTATTAAGTGGAAGCACTCAATAATTATCTTGCTAAACCAACTTTGATATAAACCAACTTATCAAGATGAACTGTCTTGAGTAGAGAATCTGGAAATTATGCTCGAAGTTAGATTACTGAGCAATTTACCTCGCAAGCACCGGCCAGGCTGCGGGTTAATAACAATTGCGCATGTAACCATATCATAGATGCATCATATGTGGTATACATGGCAGGTGAATGGGCCCATATTCACCTTTGATATTTCCAGAATTTATGGGCTTCAACCCGAACTCTTTAGTTGGTCAGTTCATCAATGAGAACAAGTGATACAAGAGAATTCGTAAAGAACTTTCTAGTTCTTTAATATTCACCTATGTGAATTTGCACATCATACTTAAAATGAGATGGCTAACACGAATGCCAACTGAATAAATTATCAATATTGGTGAACTTCAAATTTACACCATGACATGTGCACTTATCAATAAACTTCAGGTTTATTATGACATGGGTTTTATACCAATAGATATCCACTTTATTGTGGCATTCTTTCGTTTGTGTAGTACAAACTGGAGAACAAAGCGGGTAGCTTTTCATATACAAATTACCCCGCTACAAGTTGTAGTAATAGGAGATATCAAAGCCTTCCTTTATTTATAGTCTCAATATAATCAATCGCTTTCGCGTGTACTTTGGAAACTGAATAAGTTTCTTTGAGACTTACTACAGCACAATACTCAATTGTGTTTCTCCAACATAGTAATAATTGGCTCTTCTAAAGCTCTCAATTAATTTTGTACTACCACAGATTCATTAACATCTATGTGGTGAATATCTTTCTTAAAGAGAAAGTTATACCATTATGGTCATGTCAAACTTATATGCAAGATATGTTTCTTGCATTATCGTTGTCCTTTAATAGTCATATTTTCAAAATACTTTGGCGTACAATAGGTACGTGACCAACGATCATTCATGCCATATATCATCTCAAACCTCCTTCTAGGGGTGAGTGTGGTATCATCTCAAACCTCCTTCTAGGGGTGAGTGTGGTATACTCAATACCAATTTCATATTCATATTCTTCCAATAATGAATATGTATCAGATGTTGTCACATTCACTTCGAGGATATGTGATTTTGTTATCCTTTTCAAATATATAAATGCGTCAGGCATTTGATTTGCTATTCTTTGCAAATGGATAATCTTTTGTGCCTCTTTCACAAATAGAGGTATGTGGATCAAGATGAGATAATGATGCATTTTTCCACAAAATTTCCCGTTTGGTTTCACCAACTTCTCCCCCTAATTTTGGGAAAAGTGTCTCATCAAATTGACAGTCTGCAAATCGTGCAGTGAACAAATCTCCTGTCAATGTTTCGAGGTAGCGAATAATGGAGGGCGATTCAACCTCAACATATATTCCTAACCTTCTTTGCAGACCCATTTTGGTGCGGGATGGCGGTGCTAAAGGCACATATACTGCGCATCCAAAAATTCTTAAATGGGATATATTGGGTCCATGACCCAAAACCAATTGCAACGGGGAATATTTGTGTCAATTCGTCAGTCAGAGACGAACTAGCATTGCTGTATGCAAAATGGCGTGACCCCAAACCGAAGTGGGCAGCCGACGAACTAGTATTGCTGCATGCAAAATGGCGTGAACCCAAACCAAAGTGGGCAGCCGACGAACTAGCATTGCTGCATGCAAAATGGCGTGAACCCAAACCGAAATGGGCAGCCTCGTTTTCACGAAGAATTCAAGATTATTCTCATCTATTGTCTCAATATGATATCCATTTTGAATGATATCTTTAAAACTCAACAAGTTCTTCTTAGACTTGGAGGAGAATATTGCATTCTCTAAGATAAACGTCATGCCTTTGGGCAGAGTTGCAGTTGCTCTTCCGGAGCCTTCAATCAATTTACTTCCCATGGTTTGACATATAAAAGAAAATATACGAACATGAGAATAAACAACTTCAAATCGTTTGTGTCACATAATATTTTCAAAATCTGCTGTTAACAGTTGACTAACAAAATCAGATATGTTATCCATAATTGATTACTTTGCAGTTTGAAAATTTTCAGCGTTTTTCATAAGACAATCGATTACTAAACACACACAATCGATTGTTTGAACATAGACAATCGATTGTTAAACACACACAATCGATTATTTGTTATTTTTGAAAAACTTCAGATCACACTGTTTAAGACAATCGATTGTAAGATATAGACAATCGATTGTTGGCTTATTTTGAAAAATTCCAGAGCACACTGTCTTAAGACAATCGATTGTTAACTATAGACAATCGATTGTTGACTATTTTGAAAAATTCCAGATTACAGTCTAATGACAATCGATTGTTAGACATAGACAATCGATTGTGGATGATTTTTGAAAAATTCCAGATTACACTGTCTAACGACAATCGATTGTTAAACATTGACAATCGATTGTTGACTGTTTTTGAAAAATTCCAGAACACTGTTTTAAAGACAATCGATTGTTGATCATTGACAATCGATTGTTTTGCAGTTTTTATGCGAAATATGAGATAACCGACTAGTTTTTCAGGTTAGTCGATTACCTCTACTGGAAAGTAAAAATATTATTGATATTTGAGCATATTGATACATTCTAAAGAACTAATACTAACATTGCATCATGAACTAACTAATACGAGCTAATACTAATGGCTATTAGTTTATTCAAACAAGTAAAATAAAATCAAATAGCTCCATCTTCCTTTCATCACGGATCCATCACCGATTAGGTGGTCTATCTTCCCCTCGGGTTGCTCAAAGAAGTCTGCCACATCCAAGTGGGTGATGTCAAAGTTGTCGTCAGAGACAAAATTCGTTTCAGGGCGTTTACTCTTTCGAGATGCTTGATAAAGGTCAACCAAATGTCATGGTATACGGCAAGCCTTTGACCAGTGCCCGTTTTCACCGCAACGATAATATATAGTTTATAAACTATTTGCTTTTGGGTTCTTATCGTATCGTGCTTGTGGCAGAGTGACCAACTTCAGGTTGTCATATCTCTTCTTTAAGCCATTCCACAAGGTGGGTGGATCTTTGACTGTGATATATTCAATTTTCAAACCTTCATCAAGGTGATGGCGCAAGAAAATCAAGGCCTTAGCATAGTTTCAAACCTTCATCAAGGTGATGGCGCAAGAAAATCAAGGCCTTAGCATAGTTTTGGGTGGATGCATTATTTCTGTCTTTAATGGCGTCTCCAAGACCCATAGCATCTAAGTGGATTACAGCATCCAACGCCCATGTCATATAGTTCTTGCCCGAAATTTCAAGGGCAACGAACTTTCTTTTCATAATGTCAGACATAAAACAAATTTACATCAAGAGCGTGTTCATACTTACGGGCTCTATTACAATTATCACATTCACTTCATGGAATGGATCAAGATCATGTGCTTTACACAATCTCATGTCAAATATTACTTTCATAAAGTGAAAGATTATTTTGAGAATCCTTATTGTTCTCATTACCACAATAATGACGATTATAACTTCGTCTATTGCCATGTCCACATCCATTGATACCTTTACGGTAATTAGTCTTCTTTCAGACTTATCACATACTGCTACCACATTCTCTAAAGGGAATGGAGCAAATTCAATTGGACGGAATTCTTTGCCACGTCCACATTCATTGATACCTTCATGGTAATATTTTAGTCTTCTTTCAGATTTATCATATACTGCTTCCACATTCTCTAAAGGGAATGGAGCAAATTCAATGGGACGGATTTTCAATTATTTGCCCACAATCATACATGAATTTAATCATGGCAGGACATAGAGATTTTACCACTTCATGTGGTTATAATTTCTTACAAACTCCATTAGAGTTATAATCAAACTTTGTTTGTATATTAAATCAAATCGTAGAATTTCAAGAATTTGAAAGGGAAAAGTAAATTACTTACCTTTAAGGTATACCAATTATATTTTCAATGTTTTCTTCCTTTTCTCCACTGATGCAGACGACGGCGGCTCCGATGCGGAGAAATTGACGGCGGCTTAATCTTCTTAAAGAGCTTCTTGAGACGGTAGAGTCTCGTGCTGATAACGTGTTATGAAATAATATAAAAGACAAGAACAATAACTCAAGAACAAGAGCAAATAGAGAGAAGAGTAGAGAGAGTTCTTCTTATTGATACTTAGAGAATGTTAGGAGTGATTTACAATGGTAGAAGACCCCTTTATTTATAGGGAGGGGGATGATTTATCTACCAAGAATAGAACTCTAGAATCTCTCTAATTATAGACATTCACCTTAAATAGGAGATTTCATAACAGAATAATCTATATGACGATTGCTTTCTAACTTCTGCACATAAACAAAAATTATGAAAGTATAATACACATGGCACTGGGCTATTTTTGGAATGATGAAAAAATGTAAGGGATAAATTGGTAAAATTATTGGATAAACATAAATAACTTTTAAGTCAAAAAACAATAAATTCGAATTGCCAAATTTATTGTTTTTGGCTTGTATTAAACAGTTTTTGACTTTGTCAAATATTTTTTTTTTTAAAAAAAACTTAAAAGCTGATATGACTAATTTAAATGCCAATCTAAATACCCTCTATGTCTTTTTATCTTTTAAACATTACAAAGTATGAAAATTAAATTAGTGCCTTGTACTATTCATGTAGGTTGGGGAATTCCTTCATTTATTTTAAAATCCAAGTATGAGAATTGTTTTATAAGATTTTTGATATTTACTTTTTTACAAGATTTGACTTTGAAGAAACACATAAAAGTCATTGCGTATAAAGGAGGCCTAATCTAAGACAATGCACGATGCGTCCTTTGATTTCTTTCTACCTCTTTTTATGTTGGTATATTTATATGTTATTCAGGATTTATTGGTGCAATTAATTCAAAATTGTGTTACACATAATTCGACACTTTCTATATACCAAGAAATTTTCATTTTATAAAGTTTCAATATGATATCGTTAATAATAAATGAAGGAATCTTATTCATCCCAACATAATCCTCGATCGTTTTTTGTTTTTTGTTTTTTTTTGAATGGTGGGAGATGCCGCTTGTCTTCCCCAATCCCCAGCAACAAAAGTATCGCTAGAGTATTCATTCAATGAAAAACTAAAAAAAGCATTTGTAGCTGGCTGATGAACTGCAGACGGAAGACTGACCAAAACAATGTAATATAAAGTAATAATTTTTAATCAAAGTATAACTACCATCACTACACTACAAGGAATTTTCACATAGAGACAAAACTTAATGTCCATTTTCATACCAAAATCAGGAGCAGTTATAGAAGCTTCTCATGTAATTCTATAATTGCCTATATTTTAACGAATTAATTGTTTTGTCAAACTCAGCATCTTTCACTCTTGCTTTAGAAATTAAAGGAGAATATACATGAAATAAAATAATTATATTAAGCACAAGAAAAGTGTAAAGCCAAAAATTCTTAATGCATTGTAATTTCAGCTTGCATATATATATATTCACTTTCTTGGTATCTACTATGGTAGCCAACAAAGGATACGATGAATTATATATATATATATATATATATATATATATATATATATATATATATATATATATATATATATATATATATATATATATATATATATTATTTTTTCTTTTAGTGATTTTATTGTCGTTGATTGTTGATGTATCTAGAGTCTCATTGCCACAGTTCATTAGTTTTAATAGAAAAAGATCAAACTTGCCTTTACTCGATCTTACCCGATGATAAATATCTTATGCCTCTGACCTAATTTTTCTCGCTATGTCTAGGAATCTAAACATATCTTCTTGGTCCTATTTAAGAAAATTAGATTAAAAAGATTGTTATCTTGTTGGTCATATTTAACAACTGATTTAAAAAGATTGTTCATGGATCTGTTCTCTGTAACAACCGGTATCTAAACGATAAATGATTAATATACAAACACCACATGTTTTCATCTCTTTTTCCTTTTTGCGAGAATGTTGTTGAAGTACGACCTATTTGGATTGTTATTTTTCGTTGTTTCATGATATATCATCTGACATTTATTATTATTATTATTATTATTATTATTATTATTATTATTATTATTATTATTATTATTATTATTATTATTATTATTATTTGTTTATCTTAAAAATACGAGTAACAATTAAATTTAATTTGTGATTTTAAAAATATGTGATTTAGTTCAATAACAATTAATAATCAAGAAATATGAAGTAGAAATGTAAGAGATAAGTGAATCAAACCAATATTACTCAGCAGTAGTGAGCTCGAAGCTTAGTGACCTCGAAATGAACTAAGAGCAATAAAGCAAGAACAATAAATGCAAAGGACAATTGTGATGAACAATAAGAGAGAAAAGTAGGATAATATATTCTTGCCAATGATTAGATGATCTTGCAAATGATTGGGGTTAAGGGTACATTTCTATTTACAATAAGGAATCTTATGGGAGACAACTGTATAACCGCATAGTACGGATTTGTACTAATTCATACAAATCTGATCTTGGAGACGTGACTAGAATCCTGCCCTTCCGTAACAAACTCATAATGGCCCTGTTTCGGAGTCAGTTGTACTAGGCTGCGATGTTCCTCGAACACTTAGGCCTTCGAGCCTCTTATTCTACCTTCTAGCCCAAGCTTGGTCTATATCGAACTTTTATCCTCGATGCGACATCTCTAGCCTAAAAATTAGAGGCATATAATTTTGACCGTATATATCGGGCTCGCTCTATTTTGGTCTCAGTCTTGAAGTGACCCTCGAGCCACGAAATCAAGTAGCCCCAATTTCTACCGTATACAGATAGTCCCCGCGTTTCTTAGAGTATAACAACAAGAAACAAATTGAGTCCTTGATCTTTATCCAGATTTGCCACGACAACATCATCGTGACGTAAGCAACTAAGGAAAAAGAGCTTGGAAGTTGGCCTTTCTCGAGGAAAACTCCGAGAACTTTTATCAAGTCTGGCAGAAGGGAAGGTTCTGAGGGTGACGACACTTCTGCCGATAAGGACCGTGCCGCTTAGGTTTCATGCTCTTAGTAATTTTTTGCTTTTGAGGTTGATATGCCCTTGTGAGGAACTCTTGATCGTGACCTATAGCTCTTGTAAAAAGGTTTATACAAAGCCTTTTTCCTTCCATGGCTTCTGAATTTGTTACCCTTTTATGCGGGTCAAAGCGCCTTATCATGAAATTCCTTTTGAATGTCCAAAGTTTGAGATGGTAATGGTCGATAATAAGTTCTGCCCTCAAACATTTCTGATCAATGGTCCCTGAATGATCATTCGAACTTGAGTTTGAGTAGCTCTTAGGCACAACAGTCGATGAGGTAATGTAGCCCTTGGGCTTGATAGTCGAGTGAGTGCACGCTCGAACTTGAAACTAAAGTAGCCCTTAAGTCTTATGACCAAGTGAGGACATGCTCGAACTTGAGATAAGGTGGCCCTTGGGCTCGAAAGATAGTCCCCGAGTGATAAATTTTCTCGAATTCGGGTAGCCCTTGGGCTTAGTAGTCAAGTGAATACTTGCTCGGACTCGAAATGAAGTTAGCCCATATGCTTTACGGATAGTCTCCGAGTGAGGGTTTTCTCAAACTGGGATTAAGATAGCCCTTGAGTATGATCGAGTGAGGACTTGCTCGAACTGGAAATAAAGTTAGCCCATAGGCTTTATGGATAGTCCTCGAGTGAGGATTTGCTCAAATTCAGGTTAAGATAGCCCTTGGGCTTTTATGATCAAGTGAGGACTTGCTCGAACTCGAAATGAACTTAGCCCATAGGCTTTATAGATAGTCCCCGAGTGAGAATTTTCTCGAACTCGGGTAGCCAAGTGAGTACTTACTCGAACTCGAGATGAAAATAACCATTAGACTTTATATTCGAGTGAGAATTTGCTCGATCTCGAAGTAAAGTTATCCCTTAGGCTTTATGGGTAGTCCCCGAGTGAGGGTTTGCTCGAACTCCGGTTAAGATAGCTCTTGGGATTTTATGATCGAGTGAGGATTAGCCCTTAGGCTTTTTTATATTGGCTTTTAGGCACTTTTAGATCGGCCCGTATGCTCTTTAAGTTGGGCCAATCGGCCTCTAAGATGGCTATAATATTTCCCTCTTTTCGGCTAAAAGACTCGGTGAAAAGTTTTTATGCCTTAACATATGTTTTTTGTACCCTTTGGGTTTTTCGAGGGCTCAAAGACCCATTTGTATTAATACTTCTTGAAGCTTTTTTGAAGGTTGATGTTATCGAAACCTTAAAATTATTTGAAGGTTGAGTTTATCGAAGCCCTTTTTGCTTGTGCCGAGGGTAGCCGAGTTTAACCGATTTTTTAAAGTATTTGAAAGCCTTTAATTTATGGCGGAAGTCGGACGTCTCCGAGCCGCATTATTCAGCCATAGCCTTTTACATGACTGTGGTCTTTAATGTGACCGTAATCTTTAATATGACTGTAGTCTTTAATATGGTCGTAGCCTTTAATATGGTTGTAGCCCTTAATATGGATGTAGCCTTTAATATGGTTGTAGCCTTTGGGTATGTCTCTTGGACTTGTTTCCCAATAACCTTTCAAACTTGTCCGAAAGGTTAGTCCCCGAGTATGATGGCCTTGGCCTTTGCATCGAGGGATGCCTCTTTGAGGTCTTATAAATTAGAGTTCAGATACTCGAATGTGTTGACTGTCGATGTCAGTCCCCGAGTACTTGAGGTGTATTTGTGTTTTGGCCCTTGAGTCGTTTCTCATGGATCACTAGTGTGATGTTCGTATAGTAGCAAGTTTTTTTGATACACAATGTGTTTTGATATAGAAAGAATGCTTCTTTGGATAATTGATACAAGCACAGATGTTTCGCCATTGGGGCTCGAATATTCTATACGGATGTAGTTCATCCGAACGTTTGGCCCGTTACAAAGTTCTCCTATTGAGACCTTATGTCCTGGACTGATTCCCTTACAACAAACTAGACATTTGAGGGCGATGCCCTTCAGTACTCGAGCTTATTGTAGGGAACCTGGAATACCGTTGAAGTGCTCTATGTTAACAAGACAATGGTTGCTTCATTAAAAACCTCATGGGAAAACCCCATTTGGGACAAAAACCTGTCAAAGGAAAAAAAGAGTGCAACACACACTTTAAAGTCCAAAGCTTCATGCCGATCCTTGTCGAAAACTTGCAAGTTTTAGTCGAAAAAATAGAAAGGATGGGACTGGGGTCGTACCTTTATTCAGATGTTGGATATTTAACGTGATATTCCTCGGCATCAAGCCCTCATGACATCAAGCCCTCATTTCTCCTCTTATTTCATGCAAAGATTTGCCCAGATTCGTTGCTTCTACAATTAGCATTATACGGTTTATATCAATCTATATTCGACCTCAACTCTCGATCGACATCCTTTTTTATCCTACCCATAGGCCTGCTAGGATAAACAGACCCTGAAGGAGTCCCCTTTTAACCATCCTCGACTATAATCTTTGATTGGTACCGATTATGTACCTCGGCCCAAGTGACAGATGGGCATTCGAGTAAACTTTGCTTCCACTGGCGTGAAGCTATAGAACTCCGAGTGTTGAGATCTTGAGTGAAAGCTTGAATAGCCCAGTCATCGCCGACTAGAGGCAAATCCATTCTCTCTGCTTCGAACTGAGATACGAATTCCTTGAGCATCTTGTTATCTTTCTTCCTTACCTTCAAAAGGTCCGATTCCTCGTTGCTATTTTAATGGCTCCGGTATGTGATTTTACAAAAGAATATGCAAGCATGGCAAATAAATCAATATAATTAAGGGGTAAGTTATGATACCACATCAAGGCACCCTTTGATAGAGTCTCCCCAAACTTCCTATAGTACGGATTCAATTTCGTCATTTTCCAAGTTGTTACCTTTGATGGCGCACATATACAAGGTGACATGTTTATTCCGATCGGTCGTCCCGTTATACTTGAGAATCTTGGGCATACAAAACTTTTCGGGGATTGGCTTCGGAGTTTCACTTGGGGGAAGGGACTTTGCACGAACCGTTTAGAATCTAGTCCATATAAGATCAGGGATGCCCCCGGTATTAATAAGGGAGTTATAAGTCTCTATTTGTTTGTCATTATCCTCAATCTTCTTATCCCCGGACTCGATTCTCTTGGTGAGTTCCTTGAGCATCCTCATAATCATGGGGTCAGTCCTCGAGCCATTACCGTTTGGTCTCTCTGGCACCGTCTTGGTATATCAAGTGTTCCCTAGTTCGACTACACTAGGAATTTTATCATGACTTTGAAGTTGAGTGTTGGAAATTTGTTGGCTTGTAGAATCTCGAATATTACTTGGAGACTGATTCCCCCGTATCCTATACCATGTGTTCAGTGGCCCCCAGATTGGGCTTCCCTGCATACACTTCCTTCATGTACATGTGCGTTTTGCGATTTTGACATACTTTTATCTGAGAATAAAAATTCTTGACAGAAAAAATGTAAAAATAATGTATGTTATGAGAATCAGTACTGAAATAACTACTATTATCTTTAGCCCTACGGTGGGCGCCAAACTGTTTACCTCGAAAATATTAGTAACAATTAAATTTGATTTGTAGTTATTAAAGATATGTGGTTTAGTTCTATACGAATTAATAATCAAGAAATATGAAGTAGAAATGAAAGAGATAAGTGAATCAAACCAACATTACTCAGTAATAGTGACCTTGAACTAAGAGCAATAAAGCAATAACAATACTTGCAAAGGATATTTATGATGAACAGTAAGAGAGAAAAGTAGGATAATACATTCTTGCCAATTATTAGATGAGGTCCCCTTTATGTCATGCCCCAACATTGGGAGAAAGCGACCGGCGCTCAATCGAGTGAACCCCACTGAGCAAGCCTTATCAAACACTTTTTACCCAACTCAATAAGATTGAGAAACCATGCTTTCATTAAATTAGACAATAGGAGGGGTTGTACAATCAACATTGATAGTTCATTTTATATCACAACCTTAAACTGTAGTTAAGGTTAGGTTCCAAGATTCCCATACAATTACAATTTAAAGAAAACATGAATTTAAAATTACAACATAGTTCATAGACCCATCCATCATCCATGTGTAACCCACAACATCGTCTATAGAGCCTCTATGGATACAAAGATAAGTTATGACAATGCCAGTAATAAGGCATCGACTATGCTTCAAAAGTGGAAGAGTACAACAAAGATGTACAACAAAACCCCTTAAAGGAGAAAAGGGCTCACCAAGACTTAGGAAGGAGAACATTTCGCTAAGCGTGATCGGCGATGTCCGCTATGGAGCCACCTACATTCATTTCAAAATGTAGCACCCCTGACAAAAGGGACGTTAGTACCATGGAATAGTACCAGTATGTATAACTGAAAATCATTTAGTTAGAAATAACTTTCATACAAGAATAAGGCAAACATGAGTATAGCTCAAATAAAACTTTAAGTGACTCATAATCATTATCAAATAAAAAAATCACACAATTTTCACATCGTGCTTCCATAGTCTTTATTTGGGGCATTTCATATTGTTCATCATTGTTTACATTACCACCGCTATCTTGAGCGAAGTCCGATCTCGACCCGACCGGCTAGGTTGCCTCATTTGAGACATTCACTTCAATCACAAATACATTACCACCATGTGCGTAGCATGGCGTTCGATCTCGGCTCGATCAGCTAGTCTGCCTTACCAAGGTGCTTCCTTTTTCCATCAATCATCTCATTTCAATCTTTGTTTTCAATAAATCAGTTCATAGGAACTTGGGGCCACAGCTATCACATCATGTATTTGGCACTAGGCCACATTTCACATCATTCATAATTCCCATGTTAGATTTGTGATTTAGGAAAATATGGGCACATAAGATTGTAGGCGTAGATGATTCACATAGATGACACAACAGCGCAACTTCAATCTCAATCTAAGGTCTAAGCATTTCAATACATGATTCATATTCCTTGTACATTTTCAAGTTATCAAGAATAATACATTGATCATATTGAGACACTTCTTCCACGCATATAAGGTTGCAACACCAATTCATGTGAAATAACAATCAATACAAGAACTCAAACTTTAATGTTACCGCATTTACACAAGCACCAACGGATCTCAATTTCTAAAAGATTGTGTTTTAGCCATACATACCTCAATTGAGCTTTCCGTTAATCATAAAATGTTCCGGAATGTTTTGCACTTGAATCTTTTTAGGAAATGTAGAACAATTGAATCCATAATTAGGAAAAGATCATGATTTTAGCCCGCTTGGGCATTTTATCAAGCATTGAGTGTTCATTAAGGTCTTATGGTCCTTTTATGTAAGATTATACTAGCCCTTTTCCCATGTCTATTTATAATTTCTACATATCTTTTAAAAACATAAGCATGCAATGTAGCCACCCTTATATCCATGAATCACCTCACAAATGACCCCTTATAGCTATGTTTAAAATTAAGAGCTAAGGTGATGAAGTCTTACCTCTTGGGATGAAGTTCTAGGTGCTTCACTTGATTATCTTCAATGTTTTAACAAGGATTTGTAGATCAATATTGATGAAAAGCACCCCCCCCTAAACCCTCCTTCTCACTCTAAGCTCACTAGGGAATAGGCTTAAAATGAGCTATTGCACAAGATATAACGACATAGGGTCGGGTTTAAATTTAGAAATCTGAAGCCCCGATTCAAATTTGCGATCACATAAAGTTTACATGCGGCTCGCAGAATGGACCGTAAAAATGCTCCCAAAAAACTCGAACAATCCGCATGGGTATGCGACAAAAATGTGATCCGCATACATGTTCTGTGGTCGCATAATGCACGCAGAATTGCTTCTCGCAAAAATCCCAAGGAGATTATGCAATGATTATGCGTCCCGCATATCAACTATGCGATCGTATAGTTAGCCGCATAGTTGACCTTAAAATTAATCATCACACTGCTTGACTATGCGGCGACTATGTGGTCCGCATAGCTATTATGCGACCGCATGCTGGACCAAATAATTTCACTTTTCTAGAAATATTATTCCTTGACTTTTTAATGCATAGGTCAGTCCAAATGGTCCGAACCGCAACGAGCTACAATTTCTTACACATATTCCTAATTTGGCACTACAACTTTCGGGTTTTGAATAGAAGTTTTCACAGGTCCTTACACCTTATATAATAGGGGAATCCTAAAATATAGTATATTTCTATTTACAGTAAGAAATCTTATAGGGGACATCGAGAATCTTGTCCTTATCATAAAACCATAACAACATTGTACGGTAGTCAGTCGTACTTGGCTCCAATGTTCCTCAAAAACTAGGTCTTCGAGCCTCTTATTCTACCTTCGAGCCCAAGCTTGGTCTATATTGAACTTTTGTCCTCGCTGCAACATCTCGAGCCTACAAAATTGGAGGCATATGATTTTGCTCGTATATATCGGGCTTGCTCCTAATCTATTTTTATCTCAGTCTTGAAGTGACTCTCAAGCCCACAAAATCGAGTAGCCCCGATTTCTACCATATACATTATTATTATGGAAAAGGTCCAAATATGTCCTGGTGCTATACGAAATTGAGCACATTTGTCATTCGTTAATGCTTTAGCCCATATATGCCCTTACTATCACATGGTTGGTCCATATATGCCGTTTGTGAAACATAATCCACCCAAACTAATTAGCTCTTCGCTAATTGTACTAAAGTATATTACAACCACTATTTCCTTTTTATTAGTGCTTTTTTCTTCTTTACCTTTCTCTTTTTTTCTTCTTTTTTCTTTTCTTCTCTTTTTTTCCTTTTACTTTCTCCCGTATACAATCCTCTATTGTTGATGCTTTCTCCATTTTCATCACCAATTTCACTTGACAAAACTCATGAATTTCTGCTAAATTTACTATCACAAACCACATAAGTTCTTCTAAACTGAAGGACAATTAAATTGTTGGAGAAATCTTTTCAATGATTTTAACTAGGTGAAGGCAGGATATGGTTATTTAGATTTTGAAGGTCTTGTTTCCTTCATATCTGAAACTCCACAGTGAACATCACCTTCAAAACTGAATAACCATATCCTACTATAACCAAATTAACACAATCGAAATGATAACTTTCATCTCTTTCTTTTCAGAAGAACCAAAGCTTTCTCGATACGAAGCTTTTGGTGGTGTACGTTTGATTATTAGGAATAAAATCATGTGAAATTATTGACGGAAATGGAGAAGACATCACCAATGCAGGAAATCAGATATGGAAAAAAGAAAAGGGGAAAAAAAGAAAAGAAAGAAAAGAGAAAGGTAAAGAAAAAAGTACTAATAAAAATGAAATAGTGTTTGTAATACACTTTAATATAATTAAAGAAAGAGCTAATTAGTTTGGATAGATTCCGTTTCGAAAAAGCATATATGAACCAACTATGTGACGGTAAAGGCATATACAGACCAATTATGTGACGTTAAGGACATATACGGGCTAAAGTATTAACAAAGGATAAATGTGCTCAATTTTGTATAATATAAGGACATATTTGGATCTTTTATATTATTATTATATATATTATGTGGTATAGTTAAAATAGTATATATATATATACTTGATAACATTTCTTGTATGGTCATGACCTCTTGTTGAACTTGTAAATTTAGTGAATATTTATATATAAATTTAAACTTCGCATCGAAAATTAAAAGTTCAATTGAACAGTTTCGTCACGGGGAGTAATAGAGATTTTGCATAGCAAATGTATCCAAAAAATCATTGGCAATTTTTTTTGTCAAATTATATACTCCCTCTATTCCAATTTATGTAAATTTGTTTGACTTGGCACGGGATTTAAGAAAAAATAAAAAGTTTAAAATTTATAGTCTTAAACAACTCAAAAAGGGGGGTCTAGAGTATTTGTGTGGTTGTAAAAGTTTCTCATTAATAGTAGAATTGTAAGTTTAAGCTAAATTGTTTCCAAATTTAGAAATGACTTATTCTTTTTAAAACAAACCAAAAAGAAAATAAGTTCATATAAATTGAAACGGACGGAGTATATCTTTTATGTTTTTTAATCCACACCAACCCTCTTCCCTTTCTCTTACCCCCCCCCCCCCACAACCAACCCACCCACCCAAAAGAAAGTCAAAAGAAATAAAAATATTGAGAAAAGTTATATGGATAATCTCTAGAATTTTCCTCATGTTCATCTAGTTTAGCATATTCAAGCTTTTCCAAAACCTCTTCTAAAATAAGGAACAAAAAAACTGGATAGGAGAATTTGGAGATGAAGCCAAATGGATAAGACAATCGATGGAGTTTTCTTAGGTTATTTCGAGGGTGGGGGTGGAGGGCTGCTTGTAAATAATAAATAAATAAATAAATAAACATATCGACAGATCTTTGTTTCCAATAGTATAAGTATTTCTTCGACAAAGATTCTCCAAATTCATAATTGTTAGTAAGATTTCATTGACCAATATTTTCTTGAAATATTAAAAGCACGTACAGCTCACCTATATTTTTTGTCCAAAGACTAATTGACGGAAAAAACAAAGTGTTCTGGATATTTTTTTCTCACTTTCCTCTATTCAGCTCCTTGTTATATTTCCTATGACATGTTATTCGGGGCACGTTTGGTCAAAGTTATCAAAAATTACTTATTTTAAAAAGTATTTTTATTTAAAAATATTTTATGAAAAAGTATTTTTGTGAATAAATAGTTTATGTTTGCCGATTTATTAGAATAGCACTTTTTGCAAGCTTATTATATTTGGCCAATCTTTTAAAAAAATACTGTTAGTATAAAATTACAAAAAGTGCAGTAAATATTCAATTGCGATTAGTATTATTTGGAAAATAAAAATAAATTTAAACATTTTTTAGAAAATAATTTCATTAAAGTATAAAATGTAAAGTAAAAATATAAATTAAAATTTCTCATTAATTAATATAGTTATTCCAATTTAATAATATTGAGTGTTTAGTATTAGTTATTATTTACATGATAATTCAAATATGTTAAAAGACATCATTCAATATAAATTTAAATTCTACTCTTAGGAATAGGAAAAAGAGGATTAAAATATAATTAAATAAAAAAGAGAATAAATGTATAGCATAAATAATATAAAAGGAAAAAGAAAAGGAATAAGAGAAAAATTGAATTAATAAGGGATAATTTAAAAAATATAAATTTACTATAAGGTTTTTTTTTTGAATAAATTAATTTTTTGCTTTTGCTTCTTAAAATTTACCTTCTTCCCAGAAGCAAAAAAAATTGTTATTGCTTCTGCTGCTGCTCAAAAGTACTTTTCCATTTTGGCCAAACATCTTAAATTTTTCAAAAAAGTATTTTTTGACCAAAAAAATACTTTTGACATCCTAGAAACTTGACCAAGCAGACTGTCAATCGAAACTTTATATTTTTTCTTTGGTAATGGAGCCTTTTTAATTTTATTTTTTAAAAAGGGACAATAAAATCAAACTGAGAATTCCAGCCAAAGATTGCTCAAGAGACGGCTACTTCATAAGGGTAATGGCTCGATATGTACGTTGGGCATTCATCCATATATTCTTAACAATTTGGTATTTTCGTCCGCCACACCTTTTAAAAATTTCAGTTATAGATTGTATTATTTGTTGTTCTAGACAAAGAATTTGGTAACTTAGAAAAAATTATTATATATGCCTTGATAGTTAAATCAATTTTGTTATTCATCTTTCGATCGTATATACTATTTTGTTGAACTATTGTTACACTCGTAGATAAGTCCCTCGGACGACGTGAAAATAACCTTACGTCTTTGAAACTTAAAATAACGACGACAAACAATTTCAAATGCGGAATAAACAAAAAATGAAAATAAATAAACTTTTTGAAGATCAAATTATATCAATCATAATGTATTGCAATATATTTACTTAATGATAACGTAGCTAGCTTAAGAGCAACATTTGTAGATAAAGATTCTCTATAGTAGGTAGATGAAATATTGCCATTATTTTTTTCGAGAAAAGACGTTGAAGGATTATTAGAACTCTTATCTATGGCCAAAAAGAAAAAGTTGTTGACAAGATTCTAGTTAAACCTGTCTCAAGAACTTTTTATGTTGGATTTCTCCATGATCAGTTTTGAAACCAATGAAAATATTGGGACTTTATATGTTTAAAGTTAGGAAAGACCCTTGAAGCAGTGGCGCATGTAACGTTAAAGTGACAAATTCAATTGAATTCATAATTTTTGTCAAACGTATAACTTATATATATAATTTATTAAATATGCCAAAAGTAGTAGATATAAAATATACCTTCAAAATTATAATGAATTTAATTCTTTTACATCTCGATTTCATGCTAAAACATTAAATGTTGAACCCTAAATCCACCTCTACCTTGAAGACTTGGTCAAACCGTGTAATTATGCATTTCCATCGTAGAACTTGATGTGTTATATTTTTTCACAACAACAACGGATGATAAATCAAAGTCTTCTCAAAATAGTCAGAGAAAACTAGAGTTGAAACTAATAATCATGTTTACCCCTAAATCGAGCAACAATTAAATTTGTACACAGTTAAAAAAAAATATGTTATTTAATTAAACATGAATAATCTAAGAACAACAAATAAATCAAGGGGATCGAACCAAATATGATGGAATAATTAAGCTTGCCTTTAAGTTTGAATGCTGAAATTGATTCCGAACTAGCCGTTGAAACGAGCTCGGTTCAAACTAAAGAAATGAACAGCTGAAGAATACTCTTAACAATAGCTTGAAGACAAAAAAAATTTATTACTTTGATATATGTGCCAACAAAGATTGAAAATGAAAAGGTTCTACCCTTTATATAGTAAGAGAGTTTCAACCCTAGTACAAGTTTAAATAAGGTAAAAAAACTTTCTTTTCCAGTAAATCATGATTCGCAGTTGATATCGAATGAGATTCGCGACTTAATATCTAGTTGATGGCGGATATTTCGGCCCCTTATTCGTCCTCTCTAACCTTCTTTCCTTTAGCCTCAATTATTTGCTTTGCTTGAGCTCGATTCTTTCCATGTTTGGCCATGTTCGATTTTTGGCATGTTATTCGTCCCCCGGGCTCTGATATATGGGAGCCATCGGCTTTACTCGAGCTTGTGCCGAACTACGTTGTCTCTCATTTCTTCATCCGGAAATTGGGGATAACTTTATCCTGATTTTATCCGTAATAGTCCCCTCACTTCTCGGAGAATAGATTTATAGGAACGATTAGAAGTGACTAATTGACCCCGGTTCCTTCCTTCGTACACCATAAGCATCTTCGTCGACAATCCATTCTTCTCTCTGCACATCTTCTCTAATTCGTTGGGGTTCGGCCGTGTTATATGTGTGGTTTTGACTCTGTAGTTGTGCTATTTCCACTTGCTAAGTTTGTAATAATTCAAAAATCAATCGTAAGCTAACTTTATCACCTCTCCCTTCAGGCACTTCTACGATGGTCGGGGTACCTTGTGAATGCTATTTTTGAGATCACTTGGAAGGTTGATATTGATAGCAACGTGTGAATTGACGTCGATTGGGTACGTGATTGGAACACCATTAGGATCAACATGGAGTATGTCATTGCTTGGTACCACTTTTTTTTACCGTGGTGGCCTGACTCAGCATCAATGTTCAAGTGAGCAGACTGAAAATTTGACATTTTGAATAGACCTGAAATCAAATTTAATAGAGCAAGTGTAAAATATAGTTTGTTATAAATATTCGTATTAAATCACCATTATTATCCTTAGTCCCACGGTAGGCGTCAAAGTGTTTACCCCCTAAAATGAGTAATAATTGAATTAGTACGTGATTTAAAAAATACGTGATTTTATAACACGAATGATCTAAGAACATCGAATAATTAAATTAAGGAAAACAAGACTATTGAACAAAATATGATGGAACGGTTAAGTATGGCTTTATGTTTGAATGCTCAAACCGATTCTGAATGATCCCTCGAAACGAGCTCGGTTGTAACTAAAGAAATGAACAACTCAAGAACACTTTTAACAATTGCTAAAAGCTAAAAACAAACTTGTATTTCTTTGATATGCATGCCAACAGTGGTTAAAAAATAAAAAGGTTCTTCCCTTTATATAGTAGGGGAGTTTCAATCTTAATACAAGTCTAAATAAGATAAAAATCCTTCTCTTCCAATAAAACATGATCCACAGTTGATATTGAGAGAGATTTGCACCGTAATATCCGATTGATGGCGGATATTTCGGCTCCTCGTTCGTCCTCTCTAACCGTCTTCCTTTTAGCCTCGATTATTTATTTTGCTTGAGTTCGATTCTTCCGATGTTTGGTCATGCCCGACTTGTGGTGTGTCATTCGTCCCCCGGTCTCTGATCTGTGGGAGCCATCGTTTTTACTCAAGCTTGTGCCGAACCACGTTGTCTCTCATTACTTTATCGGAAAATTGGGGGTAACTTTATCCTCGATTTAACCTATGCACAATTCATATAGGTACGTCCACGACCGTTTGAGTAGTATATATTCAACGGCTCTTTTTGCAACTTTTTTAACGTATTTTCACCACAAACTAAAAGAGCTCTTATATAAATATAAATAAATAAATAAAATATATATATATATATATATATATATATATATATATATATATATATATATATATATATATATATATATGTATGTATGTATGTATGTATGTATATATATATATATGTATGTATGTATTTTGATGATTAACAATTGTGTTTTGAGAATAAGGTTTTGATGATTAACAATTTTGTCCCATGAACGTGTGCTAATAACCAAACTCTCATGGTAGATGTTGAAGGTTCTTACGAGGAAGTAACTTTTACACAAAGTTATTGCAATCTGATATTGCTGAAAAGGACTCTTGATACGATAAGAATTGTTGCCCAAAAATATCTACCTGCATATTTGATAAACATGAGTCTCAAGATTCGCGGAGTTCTTAGAACTTAACGATTGCTAGTAAACAAGAGGTTAACTACGTGTAGGACTCCTAAAGATCTTGGAGTACTGAAAAGTTAAATCTTTCCTGATTGACTGTGAAGACTATTCTTTTGCACATCAACTGAAGAACGACATACAATATTCCAATTCAACACTCAAGTTGGTCATCAGTGTATTCTAAAAGTCTGTGTTCTTTTTGAGTCTGTTAGTTCATGTGTATTAGGAGATTGAGTTGTATTCACGATGTCATACAAAACATATTAGTTGGAGAATTTGTTGAGTGTGCAAGTTAGAGTAACTTGTAATTCATTGAAGAAGTAGGAAAAATATGTGGGCATTAATTTACAAGTCTTGTAATCCGTACATATAACTCTTTTATTATTGTAAGATTGAAGTTAAAATCCTACATGATAGATCATGGTTTTTGCACCTCGAGCTAGGTGATCTTCAACGTAAATATAAAAGGATATCTTTAGGCGCGCAGCACGACTATAGTTTGAAAATCCAACAAAACTATTTCAAACAAAAAAAAAACTAGTCATTAAAAGCTTGCATTGAGTAATTGTAAAGAAAGCGTACTCTGCCATTTGTCAAATGCATGGACTAAAGAAGAATCGACATGCTTTGCATAATTTAAGTAGCTATGCTGCTCTCTTAGTAGGCAAGAACAGGATATCTTATTAATAATATATATCTGGAAAATAAATTAATAACAAACAAACAAACATATAAATGAATGAATATACTGTATACAGCTAGCTATTAATACATGTTCTCCATTAAAAAGATACTAAAAAAATATGAAATTCAATTTCATTACAACAACAACTTCCATGTTTCTTGCAGATTTCCCGAATATAATTGATTCTTTCAAACACCTTTTTCAATATAAGAATAATATTATGTTACTAATTATTCCTTTTTCTTGCTAATGAATCATAATACTTCCAAAAGGAAAAAGACATAAAAATCAAATTTTTATTCTTCTTAACTATTAAAAAATCCCCCTAAATCTTCAACCAAACTCTAATTTTATAAAAGAGGAAAAATATAATGGAGAAAAAGCTCAAGTAGCAACACTATTTGTGCGTATTGAAAAACTTATATTAAGACAATCTACTGTTGTTTCTGTTTACCCTTTTTTTTGCCAAAGAATTAATTACAAAGCGCATAAAGTAGAAGATTTTATTCGATAAGGTGTGAAATAAACAAAACAATTTCATGATCTGATATTTTCAAGAAACAATATAGTGGTCCATCCTATGCAAATATTTCAACCTACGACCTTTTGCAGTTTACTGGCTATATTCACTACTAGAAGTACTTATTTTAGTCATAGTGGAAATTTCTGGACAAAATTTCTCTTTCTTTATTGGCGAAAAATATAATGTTAGTTGGTATTCGGAATATAGAGTTACATATGCTTTCAGGATGAATATTTTTTTTTTTGGTAATTAAAGGTTATATAATCACCAAAGAGATTTCAGTACAAAATCATAGGCAGCTACTATACAGCTGACTATTATATCTAGACTCTATATCAACTATCGATATACCTATTCCTCTATTTACAGAAGATATTGCTGAAGCTGTAACCTAATTTTGGGGGTTCCTCTAATATTACAAGTATATGCAATGGTCCTAAATAGTTTATCACTACTACAAAAAGACATTTTCAAAGATCCCCGCATTTCTCTCTAACCACAGTGCATAGAACAATTCTGCTACAACCATTTTGAATATGTGAGCCCGACTCGATTTCCCTTTAGCATTACCAACAATCCATTGAACAAACTGTTCCCAATTCAGGAAACTGGGGTGAGATTCCCTAATCCAAGACAGTGTCTGGTGCCTTAGCTGAGTAGTAAAGGATCAGCTAAGGAAGAGGTGGTCTCTGGTCTCCGGAGCTTGCTGGCACAGAACACAGATGCTATCCACATTCATAATCCAATGTAGCAGCCTATTCTTGGTTGGTAATCTATCCTGAAGTACCAGCCACAGATTAAAAACAGCCTTAGGCCTAGCATAGTTTTGAGCAGTTAAGTTCTTCCATGTAACTCTAGCGAGGTGACCAATCTGAAGCAGATATAGTAGCCTAATAGAGCACACTGGCCTGTGCAAACTCTGATATTGTTGCAGTAGTCCACTTGCTGCAATTATCTTTCGAACCATCTAACTAGCTTGTTTGGGTATAGACATGATATAGGATGAATATCTTTATTATATATGAGCATACATTTATTCAATATTTTCATACACATGCATAGTTCTAATGAATTGTGGTGAAGTCAAACAAATGCAACTCTCCAAATTCTGTCACTTGTATTACATTATTTTCGTTGGCTGTTGATCTTTGTACTAATGTTATTATTGTTGTTTATATAATACCTTCAATCTTGTTAAATTCATAATAACACATTCTCTAATTTCCTTGTGAAATAGAACTCCGGCTGCCCTTCCCCCTCCATCTTTTTAACAATTTCTAATTTGGAGGATCTAAATGTTTTCACACTTCCCCTCTAGCATGACTCGAATTCAAAATTTAACGGTCTTGAGTAAAAATATTTTTACCAACTGAACAAGCCTCACTTATCACTATCGTTCAATTACAATTTTGAACTCTAAATTCGATACATCAAAAGTTCCTTTCCTCGCACCTCGAAAGGGCTAGGATAATATTTATGTCTTTTTTGAAGAAAAAATAATAGATTGTTCAAAAGCTGAATACGTGTGACATAAAATTATTGCCTACACTGTCACATAAAATACGTGTGTACATCCGTTTATACAAATATGATATCTGTGTAGAGACATTAGATTAAGAATAGGCAGAATATTGTTCAACGAATCTACGTGTGGATTAGGACATAAATTATAATCTGATTAAGCTCTACGATATAATCGACAAAAACACCAGTCTCATCAAGTCGTCATTATTATATCATAATGAATTTTATCGGCCAAGTTTTTTCCCCTTTCATTAGTTTCATACTTTCGCAACCAATTTGTTTAATCAAAAAATAAAATTTGATTAAAGTTATAATTTAGAAAAACACGAGTTATTGATAATCGAAAAAATAAGTATAAGGAAGTAATTTGAATAACAAGAATATAATCGAAAGAAAAATAAGTGAATCAGAGTATATTCAGATAGTGTTGTGTGTCTACAATTGATGAATTGTCTCGCTTTTATAGCTATTTGAGAAACATACTTTTGTCTTTGTCATAATAAGGCTATTGTGAGTAATTAAGGACATTAAAGGCTATGTTACACAATCATTATATTTAATACAGATTCTCTAACATATTCAGTATTCAATGCTCATTAAATATTGTGTCTGTACTCCCATATATTGTCACATTCATTCCCCTTGATTCGCGGATTTAAATGATTTGAATAGGTATGGGTGATGAGTTTTTTGAATAACTACCGATGCCTCTTCCTTTGTCCTTGCTCGTGTCTGTTGCTATTCGTGCCTTTTTAAGAGTAATAACTCTTTGACTATTCAACATATTTTAACATATCATTTTTTATATGTACATTCAATTCCTCCCAATAAACATACATATTGAACTTTCAATTCGACTTCACACAAAATTTGAATAGAACTCTTCAAAAAAAACAGATAGATATTTTTATTGTTTTCTAAAATGCAGTCGCCCCTCGCATTTCACAAGAATTATAGAATAAGAAAAGTTGCAATAAAATGGAATCTAATTGAAGGAGAGCTAGGGAGGAGGAATATATGAATAAAATTGACAGATAATGACAACTTTAATTAAGGTGGACTGCAACTAATATCTTAGACTATATGATAAGATTAATTAACGTGGGATAAGGCCAAAAAAGCAGTTCTTGTCCATAAAAATTGAAAACCTATTAAGGCATTTGGTAGAAAGCATCTAGAAAGAGGAGGAAATGTGTCTTCTTGTCTTTATGAAGACGGTAGGTTATATATATATTAGTATAATTTTTTCAGTTGTTTTTGTCTGTTTCAAGTTGGCATCTTTCTTGCTTTCCGAACAGCCAAAAGTAAGCAAAACATTCTGTTAAATGATTTTGGGCTAATTCAATCGTAAAAGCTAGCTTAAAATATATAAATTATATATAAGAAGACTAACTATCTTCTTCTTTATTGATGTGGGACTCAACACATAAAAATCAAAACATCACCATGATACATACGTCATATGTGGGAGGTTGAATAACATCTCTTAAAGTCTCAATTACAGGTTCGAATTCGAGCTTTGAGAGGAGAAAAAAAACTTATAGTAGGATGTACTTTTTCGGTTCTCTTTTATTTGTCTACTAAGTATATTTTTACTTTTATTTAATTTATTTATTATACTAAATTAAGAAAAATATAATTTTTTTTCCTCTTGTTTTATCTTTATTATTAACTATTCATTGCCCGAATCATTGTTCAAGACTTTTGAAAATACTATCATTATTATAAATAAACTTGTAAAATATGTACTTTATTTATTTATTTTTAAAGCGAGTATAAAATTAAAAGTGGAACGAAGGAAGTAGTACTTTTCTTTAGCTTTACAAAAAACACATTCAGCCTAATTGGATCATTAATTTCGTATATCAAATAGTTAATAAAAATAAAGGATAGCATACATAAGCCATCTCATATTCAAAGACAATTCACAAAGAATAAATGCTAAAAAAACATATGAAGTAAAAAACGAACACTTTGATCTTGAGATTGAAACACTTTATTTTTCTAACAAAAAGAAACCCTCCAATCCTTCATATTAATTAAAAAAAAGGATTATTACAATCGAGTACTCTTTATATACCAGCCCCTTGTCCTACTACTCTTGTCACAAAATAACAAGAAAGAATTTTCCAAAATAATTTAATTATTCCCCATTATCTTACATTTTCCCCTTATATAAAGCTGCCTTTTGGTCCTCCCATAAAACGGCTCTTCTCTCTACACTTTCCATCTTCCTCTTAATTAATTTATCTCTTATATCAATATTATACAAATAAAGATGGGAGATATTGTTGATCAAGAGGAAGAGTTGTTGTGTCTTAGACTTGCTATAGTAACAAACTCATGTTGTGAGAGGAAAAAGATCAAGAAGAGGAGGGAACTAGCTTTCATCAACACTTGGGATTTAAATGAAAGTAATTATTGTGAAGGAAAAATATTTAATCTTTTGGAGTTAAGAGAATCCATGCTAAAAATTGATGTAAAGAAAAAGGGTAGTGTGGTTGAAGATGGAAAAGGCCTTCATCTAATCCATTCATTGCTTATTTCTGCCACAGCAGTTGATGATAATAGCATTGATTCAGCAATAGAAAATCTTCATGAATTATACCAAAATGTTTCTTTACTTGGAGATTCTGTCCAAAGGGTTGCTGCATATTTTGCTGATGGATTAATAGCGAGGTTATTAACGCGAAATTCGCCTTTTTATGACATGATAATGAAGCCTCCTACACAAGAAGAAGAGTTCTTGGCTTTCACTGAATTCTACAAGGTTTCTCCTTTTTATCAATTTGCTCATTTCACATCTAACCAAGCCATTCTTGAAGCATTTGAAAACGAAGAAAATACCAACAATGGATTCTTGCATGTTATTGACTTTGACATATCCTATGGATTTCAATGGCCTTCTCTTATTCAATCTCTCTCTGAAAATGCAACCACATCTAAGAGAATCTCTCTTAAGATCACTGGCTATGGAAAAACTATCGATGAATTGAGAGAAACCGAGACAAGACTTGTCAGTTTTGCAAAGGGTTTTCGAAATTTATCTTTTGAGTTTCAAGGGGTTTTAAGTGGATCTAAACTTAGTAACCTAATAAAAAGGAAGAATGAAACATTAGCTATAAATTTGATCTTCCATTTGAACTCATTAAGCAGTTATTCCAAGATTTCCCACACCTTGAAAGAAGTCCATAATCTTTGCCCTTCAATTGTCACTATAGTGGAACAAGAAGGATGCAAAAGCCCTCAAAATTTCTTGCCAAAATTCATGGAGTCATTGCATCATTTTGCAGCCATGTTTGACTCATTGGATGATTGCTTACCAATTGATAGTATTGAAAGATTGAACATTGAAAAAAACCATCTTGGTAAAGAGATAAAGAATGTGTTGAACTATGAAAAAAATAACAAGTTCTTATCAAGATATGAGCAAATGGATACATGGAAAGGAAGAATGGAAAGCCATGGATTTTTAGGACTTCCATTAAGTTCTAAGAATATAATGCAAGCAAAGTTGCTTTTGAAAATCAGAAGTCATTCTTCCCCAATACAACTTGATGGAGGAAATGGAGGGTTTAGGATATTTGAAACGGAAGATCAAAGAGCTATTTCTCTAGCATGGCAACATAGGTCTATTATAACTGCATCTTCATGGCATTGTGTACTGCAGAAACCATTCTAACATTATTATTCAATTTCTTTTTTCCTTCACTGTGAAAAAATATATTGGAATTTTCTATGAAATATATTCTTTTCTTTTTGGCTGAATACATATATGGAGACACCTAAATTGCCATGATTTTTTATTGGGATTTTTACATATACATCCCATATAGTAAACCTTATAACCACTCATGTTTAAGGTTAGTGTTTATTACATTTAAGGATACCACATTTCCATTTATGTACCAAAATTTATCTTTAAGGTTTAAGGATCAACTATTAATTAGAGCTTGATTTGTGGAACAAAATCTTTTCATATTTTTTTACACGTTTTTTCTCTTTCTTCCAACCAAAACAGATGCATTTCTCCCCTTTTTTAATTACACACCTCACCCCCACCCACGTTTATTTACCAAGACAGTATTCTCTGATTTCTCTGGTTTAATTTCATCCTCCGTTGTCATCATCCATTGTCGAAGGTTGCCATTGTTTCAGATCGAGAGTTTCATCCGCCATATTTTCAGTCCTACGGTTGCATCAAAGTCCCAAACCCTCTACAAAATAATTTTCTCTCTCTCAGTGCTTCAATTTCATCCGCCATTTCCGAACCCTCTTCAAAGTTTTCTCAAGAAAACACATATTCAGTCACTGTGCTGTAGTTTTCTCAATTTCATCCGCCACATTTCTCCGCTTTTTTTTCTCCTCAATATGTTGTAGTTTAATATTTTTTGCCAAAAAATAGAATGCAAGTGTTTGTTTGGTGTTTAAGTGTTTTTTGTCTAAATGTATTGTATTATTGCATACTAGGGTTGTTTATACAAATTGTAGTTAATTGTAAATTTTTGCAGTTAATTTGTAGTTAATTGGCAAAATGTACTGTTGAATCAAATTTGTATTTAATTGTAGTGTTTGTAGTTTAAGGTACTTTTATTTGGAACTGTGACTGTTGACTCAAATTTGTAGTTAATTATAGTTTTTGTAGTTTACTGTACCTTTTATTTGGAACTGTGATAAAAATACAGTGTATAAAAGTAGTTATATTGTACATGCTCAATAATTCTCTAGTTACAGTATAGTTGCTTGTAGTTATAATGTAGCATATGTTGTCTGTCACAATGTAGTTGATATGTGGTCTGCAATTTTATAGTGTTGTTTGGAACTGTGATTAGAAGACATGATATATATGTAGTTACAGTCTAGTTGATATGTAATTTGTAAAGTAATTTTTACAAATCAGCTACAAACAAACTGCATATAAACGTTAACTACATTTACCCACATTTGACTACATTTTAAAACACACTGGAAACACTGCATATAAACGTTAACTACATTTACCCACATTTGACTACATTTTAAAAACACACTGGAAACACTGTAACTACAAAGTTCATATAACTACAATTAACTACAAACTGACTACAAGTAACTGCAAACTGACTACAATTAACTACAAACTGACTACAAGCAACTACAAACTGACTACAATTAACTATAGCCTTACTACAAGTACTTTATTAATACAATTTTATCCGATGTATCAATTGATAATTGTTCTGCAATTGTAGACTGAAGAATTCCGTAGCTTGCATTATCATCAACCAAAATGGCATCAACTTTCTTTTTTTTCTTCTCCTTTTCCACACTTTCTTTTTGCTTCCTTTTATCTAATGTTCTACGCAACATCAATTAATTCACATATTCACACCATATAACAACTTTCAGCAATTAATATAGAGTAATTCAGCCTGATTATAGTGGAAAGTGTTCGTGCTATCAAGAATAAATACATAACCTAAAGCCTTAAAAGCAGAACATTAAAGATCAAAAGCTACTTCCTTATATATCGTTCAATCAAATTATGACAAATCTTTTTCTTCCATTTATTCTCCTTTCTTTTTCCATCACTTAGTTTCTAAAAATAAGTATCCAATCACTCTTGAAGAAGATGGACGAGGTTGCTTCTAGTATAAACAAGAGAGGGTCCACATGTGTGACAATTTAAACATATATAATAGGATACTTATAATAAGATCTCTGGCTAAGATTTTTTACCGTTTTTGATTGATGCTTTAATTGGGACAAGATCAAATATTAATTGGGAGCCTTAAAATGTGGCGCAATTTTAGGCTATAAAATCAGCCATATTGTTATAAACTAAAGCAAAGACAAGAACAATAGAACAAGAACAATAGCAATAGAGAGAAGAGTAGAGAGAGTTCTTCTTATTGAGTTGAGAGGGGTGAATTACAATGGTAGAGAGCACCTCTATTTATAGGGAGGAGGAAGATCTTGCTACCAATAATAGGACTCTAAAATCTCTCTAATTAAGTACATTAAAGACATTCACCTTAAATAGAAGTGTAAGAATCTTCTATTTCATAACACTCCCCCTTGAATGTCTATTCAATGATGTGCCTCGTTAAAACCTTAAAACAAAACCCAACGGGAAAAATTAAAGTAAGGAAAGAGTACACATGTTTGAATATGCGCCTATTGGTTGCCTCGTTAAAAACCTTGCAAGGAAAACCCGGTGGGACAAAACCTTGTAAGGAAAAAAGAGTGCAACGCGCCTTAACTCCCCCTGATAAGAACATCAATTTATGTCCTTAAGTCTTCGCATCCCGATCTTGTGAACTAGCTTCTTGAAGGTTGACGTTGGTAGAGATTTTGTGAACAAATCAGCCAAATTGTCACTTGAACGAATCTGTTGAACATTGATATCACCATTCTTTTGAAGATCATGTGTGAAGAATAACTTTGGTGAAATATGCTTCGTTCTATCTCCCTTTATGAATCCTCCCTTCAATTGAGCTATACATGCTGCATTATCTTCATATAAAGTTGTGGGTAGTTTATCACACTTCAAACCACATTTGTCTTGGATATGATGTATTATCGACCTTAACCACACACACTCCCGACTTGCTTCATGAATAGCAATTATCTCGGCATGATTAGATGAAGTAGCCACAATTGATTGCTTAGTCGATCGCCAAGATATGGCGGTTTCTCCACAGGTAAACACAAAACCCGTTTGAGATCGAGCCTTGTGTGGGTCGGACAAATATCCAGCATCAGCATAACCAACAAGATCCGGGCTGCAATTCTTTCCATAAAATAGGCCCAAATCGGTAGTCCCCTTTAGGTACCACAATATGTGTTTGATCCCATTCCAATGTCTCCTCGTAGGAGCCGAGCTGAATCTTGCTAAGACATTAACTGAAAAAGAAATGTCCGGCCTTGTAGTATTTGCAAGATACATTAATGCGCCAATTGCGCTAAGATATGGTACTTCAGGACCAAGTATCTCTTCATTCCGTTCTTTAGGTCGGAATGGATCTTTGTTCACTTCAAGTGAACGAACAACCATCGGTGTACTTAACGGATGTGCGTCATCCATGTAAAACCGTTTTAGTACCTTTTCTGTATAGGTAGATTGATGAACAAAAATTCCGTTTGCCAAATATTCAATTTGCAAACCAAGACATAGTTTAGTCTTACCGAGATCTTTCATCTCGAATTCATCCTTTAGATAATCAATTGCCTTTTGGAGTTCTTCAGGGGTTCCAATAAGGTTTATGTCATCAACATATACGGCAAGTACAACAAATCCCGATGTTGTTTTCTTTATAAACACACATGGGCAAATGGCATCATTTATATAGCCTTCTTTCAACAAGTACTCACTTAGACGATTATACCACATTCGTCCTGATTGCTTTAGACCATACAAGGACCTTTGCAACTTGATTGAAAACATTTCCCGAGATTTGGAATTGTGCGCATTTGGCACCTTGAGTCCTTCGGGAACTCTCATGTATATGTCGTTATCAAGTGAGCCATAAAGATAGGCAGTAACGACATCCATTAAGTGCATGTCCAGCTTCTCATGGACAGCAAAACTTATGAGATAACGAAAGGTTATCGCATCCATTACAGGCGAATATGTCTCTTCATAATCGACACCAGGCCTTTGGGAAAAACCTTGTGCAACAAGTCGTGCTTTGTATCTTTGTACTTCATTTTTCTCATTTCGTTTGCGTACAAAGACCCACTTGTAGCCAACGGGCTTAACACCGTTAGGTGTTTCAACTATAGGGCCAAAAACTTCACATTTTGCCAGCGAATTCAATTCAGATTGAATTGCTACTTGCCATTTTGGCCAATCATGTCTTTCTCGACATTCTTTCACAGATTGAGGTTTGAGATCCTCACATTCTTTCATAATGGTAGATGCTACATTATAAGCAAAGACATTATCTACCACAACATCCACTCGATTAATATTTGCCTCAATATTAATTGGATTTGGGAGTAGTTCCGTATTTTCAAGAGCTTCAGGCTCAATAGATTCTTCGTGAATCTCGGAATTAATCAAATCATGAGCGTCCTCATGTGATTCTTTCATAGTGTCATTTAGATCGTTCTTTTTCCTCTTTCTAGGATTTCGATCTTTGGAACCTAATGGTCTGCCACGCTTCTGGCGTGCATTTGACTCATTGGATATGACACTAGATAATTGTCCAATAGGGACTTCAATACGGATCGGAACATTTTCCGCAGGAATGTGGGATTTCGTTATCCTCTTCAAGTCCGTAAATGCGTCAGGCATTTGATTTGCTATTCTTTGCAAATGGATAATCTTTTGTACCTCTTTCTCACAATTAGAGGTATGTGGATCAAGATGAGATAATGATTCATTTTTCCACAAAATTTCCCGTTTGGTTTCACCAACTTCTCCCCCTAATTTTGGGAAAAGTGTTTCATCAAATCGACAATCTGCAAATCGTGCAGTAAACAGGTCGCCTGTCAATGTTTCAATGTAGCGAATGATGGAGGGCGAATCAAACCCAACATATATTCCTAACCTTCTTTGCGCACCCATTTTGGTGCGGGATGGCGGTGCTACAGGCACATATACGGCACATCCAAATATCCTTAAATGGGATATATCGGGTTCATGACCCAAAACCAATTGCAACGGAGAATACTTGTGGTAATTCGTCGGCCTGAGACGAATTAGCATTGCTGCATGCAATATGGCATGACCCCACACTGAAGTGGGCAGCCTCGTTCTCATCAGTAATGGCCTTGCAATCAACTGCAAGCGCTTAATTAACGATTCTGCAAGACCGTTCTGAGTGTGAACATGGGCTACAGAATGTTCAACTTTTATCCCGATTGATAAGCAATAATCATTAAATGCTTGGGATGTAAACTCAGCAGCATTATCCAGTCTAATGGATTTGATTGGATTATCTGGAAAGTGTGCTCGTAGCCGAATGATTTGTGCCATTAACTTCGCAAACGCCAGGTTGCGAGATGACAACAGGCACATATGAGACCATCTACAGGATGCGTCTATCAAGACCATGAAATACCTAAACGACCCACTAGGTGGGTGAATAGGTCCACAAATGTCCCCTTGTATACGTTCCAGAAACTGGGGTGACTCAGTCCCAACCTTTGTTGGGGATGGTCTGATAATCAGCTTGCCTTGATAACACGAAGTGCAAGGATATTCATTACTTGAGAGAATTTTGAAATTCTTTAACGGATGCCCATATGAGCTTTCTATAATCCGTCTCATCATGGTTGATCCTGGGTGACCCAGTCGATCATGCCAAAGTACAAATGTATTGGACTCAGTATTCTTTAGATTTACTGTTGAATGTGCCTCAATTGCACTAATTCTTGTCCAATACAGGCCACAAGATAAAGACGGGAATTTCTCAATAACCCTCTTTTGGCCGGAGACATTCTTTGAAGTGAGGACGAGATATTCAAGATTATCTTCATCCATTGTCTCAATATTGTAGCCATTCCGGCGTACATCTTTAAAGCTCAACAAGTTTCTCATAGACTTGGAGGAGAACATTGCATTCTCTATGATTAACATCGTGCCCTTGGGCAGAGTTACAATAGCTCTTCCGGAGCCTTCAATCAATTTACTACTTCCAGAGATTGTAGTAATGTTTGCCTTACACATATTCAGTTGAGAGAAATACTTCCTTTCTTTGAGTATTGTATGTGTAGTACATGAATCAACTAGGCAAATACTTTTACAGTTGGATGTTGATCCAAGTTCGCTTTGTGAGATATCCATTTTGCTTTCCCATAGTTTGACATACAAAAAAGGAGATACACGAACATAAGAATAAACAAGTTCAATCCTTTTGTGTCACATAATATTTTCAAAATCTGCTACTAACAGTTGACTAACAAAATCAGATATGTTGTCCATAATCAATTACTATGCAGTTTGAAAATTTCAGCGTTTTTCATAAGACAATCGATTATTAAACACACAATCGATTGTTGGAACATAGACAATCGATTGTTAAACACACACAATCGATTATTTGTTATTTTTGAAAAACTTCAGATTACACTGCCTAACGACAATCGATTGTTAGATATAGACAATCGATTGTGGGTGATTTTTGAAAAATTCCAGACCTCACTGTTTCAAGACAATCGATTGTTAGACAAAGACAATCGATTGTTGGCTATTTTTTGAAAAATTCCAGAACACACTGTTTCAAGACAATCGATTGTTAGCCAAAGACAATCGATTGTTGATCAATTGTTTTTCAACTTTAATGCGAAAATAGTTGATAATCGACTAGTTTTTCAGGCTAGTCGATTACCCCCACTGGAAAATAAAAGTTTTATTGATATTTGAACATATTGAAGATATTCTAAAGAACTACTGCTAACATTGCTTTATGAACTAACTAATACGAGCTAATGCTAATGACTATTAGTTTATTCACTAACTAATACAAATAAGTAGAACAAAATCAAATAACTCAATCTTCTTTCATCACGGATCCATCGCCGATTAGGTGGTCTATTTTTCCATCGGGTTGCTCAAAGAAGTCTGCCACATCCAGGTGGGTGATATCCTCATTGTCGTCATAGACAAAATTTGTTTCAGGGCCTTTTCTCTTTCGAGATGCTTGATAAAGGTCAACCAAGTGTCTTGGTATACGGCAAGTCCTAGACCAGTGCCCATTTCCACCGCAACGATAACATATAGTTTCTGAACTATTTACCTTAGGATCTTCTGGACCCCGTTTCTGCTTTCGGTGGTTATCTCTCTTTGGGGGGTGACGGACTTCTTTGGAATTTCTTCCTTGTCCACGTCCTTGGCGTTGACCCCGTTTATGACCGTGATCATGGTCCCTTTTATGTTTGGCATAATGCGAGTGCACCATATCTGCTTCAGGCAGTGGTGTAGACCCAGTTGGTCTATTTTCGTGATTTCTCATGAGCAGATCATTATTTCGCTCAGCCACTAGTAAGAGAGAAATCAGTTCAGAGTACTTCGTAAAGCCTTTCTCTCGGTACTGTTGCTGCAGTACCATATTGGAGGCATGAAACGTTGTAAACGTTTTCTCAAGCATATCGTAATCGGAGATGTTATCTCCACATAGCTTCAGTTTAGAAGTAATTCTGAACATAGCAGAATTATATTCAGAAACGGACTTAAAGTCCTGTAGCCTCAGATGGGCCCAATCATATCGTGCTTGTGGCAGAGTGACCAACTTCAGGTTGTCATATCTCTCCTTTAAGCTGTTCCACAAAACGAGTGGATCCTTGACGGTGAGATATTCAATCTTCAAACCTTCGTCAAGGTGGTGGCGCAAGAAAATCAAGGCCTTCGCACAATCTTGGGTGGATGCTTTTTCTTTATCTTTGAGGGTGTCTCCGAGACCCATAGCATCTAGGTGGATTTCAGCATCCAACACCCATGTCATATAGTTCTTGCCCGAAATTTCAAGGGCAACGAACTTTCTTTTCATAATGTCAGACATACTCGAAAATTAAATTAGGAAGAGGGAAAATACCTTGGATTTTCGAGAATGATACTTGAGACGGTAGAGTCTCGTGCTGATAACGTGTTATAAACTAAAGCAAAGACAAGAACAATAGAACAAGAACAATAGCAATAGAGAGAAGAGTAGAGAGAGTTCTTCTTATTGAGTTGAGAGGGGTGAATTACAATGGTAGAGAGCACCTCTATTTATAGGGAGGAGGAAGATCTTGCTACCAATAATAGGACTCTAAAATCTCTCTAATTAAGTACATTAAAGACATTCACCTTAAATAGAAGTGTAAGAATCTTCTATTTCATAACACATATCCGTTTTTGATTGATGCTTTAATTGGGACAGAATCAAATATTAATTGAGAGCCTTAAAATGTGGCGCAATTTTAGGCTATAAAATCAGCCACATATTGTTTGGTACATATTTGGTAACGAAAACATGGAATATGCGGGTAATAACCAAACAAGGCACAATAATGGTAATAAGGTTTGCTATATAGGATGTATATGTAAAAATCCCTTTTTTATTTAGACACCTCAAGTAAATTTTTTCCCGATTGAATACCAGTAGTAGATCCAAAGAATCAAATATTTTTCCAATAATAATATGATTGATAGCGTAAATTGCACCACATAAAATGTACTTTGGCTTGATGTTCCTGGCGGTAAATATAAAGATTGTGCTAAGTTTACCACTTTTAATTAGCTACCAAGGAAATTTGATTATGGGCATAAGATTTTATATATATATATATAATGAGAACAATAATTTTTATAACACTCAAAATTCGAAAATAATTTCCCGTAAAGAATATCTAAGATCTCAATATGATCATCAACAAATGACCTGACTTTTTTGTTGAATTGTGTTATCTCATTTAAAAATTTAAGTTTTTTTTTTTGCTTGAAGGCGAGATATTATTATTATACAGAAAATTAAAGAGAGTTATGTTCACTCAGAAATGATCTTCACACTCAGCGTTAGTATGTGATTGACAGCTGCTCTCAAACTATGCTACTGTGTGCGCTACTTGGTTTCCTTCACGGTAGACATGCCTAACATCCGACTGGTTCAGTGCGTCGAGCAGGAACCTGCAATTATGGGAAGAAATTGCATTAGCTTGCTTGTGAAGTTTGTCTTGTAATAAGGTAGAGTGATACCTGGCAATTTATTTCCACTATAATCGATATTCGATTTTTTGTGAAAGGATGTTCCAATCCTTTTAGTACGGCAATAATATTTCTCCTTGGATGGACGATGAAGATATTATGTGCCAGGAGAATCCGTCAATCCATTTTCCCTTGGAATCTCTGATGATTCTACTTGCTTCTCCAATGTTGGAGTTTTTCTTGTGTGCACCATCTATATTGAGTTTATAAATACTTTTGTGGTGGGGCTGTTCATTTTATTGGGATTTTGTGGTTAAGATTTTTTTTTGAAGTTATGGTTTGTTAGTCAGAGATATTCCATTGCGCGTATAACTGTTTTTAAGCAATTAATTTTGGTTGAGAAGTTGTTGAAATAATTATGATTATGATTGAGCTAAATATGACAAAAGATAATTGGGGTGATAACAGCCAAAAGTATTGATGTTTTATTGGGTAGCAGGATACTTGTAATGGAGGTACAAGTATACTAGTTGGTTTGAGATTAGGGTGCTTATGTTTAACTCTTCTCATATTGTACTGTTCATAGGGCAATGAAAGAATATTGTAGTTTATGTTTTTCTCTGTCCCATAATATTTGTAGGAGTTACATTCAATTATTTTCCTTTGGCTTAGGACGGCTGCAGCGGATAGACGTTGATGTACGTAGTGTAACCATAGGAATATTTTGAGTTTGTTATGGCGTGATACTTTCCATATCCAGAAATGGTGAAAGGGTTCATGAGATTGGGTTGGCTCTGTGAGCCTGATAAAAAGGTGGTAGGCAGATTTTGTTGTGAAGTTCCTATCTTTTTTTTCTTTCCAGAAGAATAAGTAATTTAAGTTTTCAGAGAACAAAATATATATATTTGTGTTACAAGGTCAAATATCGTATTTGGAAGGTCGTATGAAAGAGCTTCTTGCAAGATTGCGTATATGGTGTTCGTAACACGCAGCGAAAGATAATAATAATCCTAGGTAGATTTTTTCATGTTTAAAATTTATTTACGTGTCAAAGATCGGATCAAAGACGTACCTGGTGAAGAGATTCTCGTTTCAAAATTCTTCGATAGTGCGAAGACTCTATGCTTATCCACACCGAGACCGATCCTTGCTATCAACTCTTTGATCAATGAAACCGCGAACAAATTGAACGAAGAATATTGTGTTGAAATTTTTTTCAAAAATCTCAACTCAAATTAGAAGAACAAGTGTTCTCTCTTGGCTTTGTATTGCACTCTCACTTTCACAAAGTGGGTTCTCTTCTTAAAAAAAATTATAAAACTAAAACCGAAAAAAAAACTCTTGCAAATTTTCTCCATCACCTTTTATATAGCATCACCTATAAATCCTTTTCCTATTTGGTTAAGGTAATAATTTTCCCAGGGTAAAAGTTTATTCCAAAAATAAACTTATCGAAAATTTGTATGGAAAATCCAATTTTCCTTTCCTTTTGTACACGTGAGAATTTAGTCCAACTTTTCCTTCTTTGAATGAGCCGGAAATTCTTTTCTTTTTTCTTGGACTTTTGGAGTCCAATTCCAAATTGGATTCTAATTTGTTTTTTTTGTTTCTGTTTTAATTATTTATTATTTTCCTATTGAAAATATTAATCCCATTCCAAATAGGATAAAACTTCAATTAATAATCCAATTTAAAATTAGATTTATTAACAAGTCTTTATTAATATTATATTTTATATACATTTATTATATAAAATAATATTAATTATATATATCACATATATTTCAACCAAGAGATATTATTTAATTTCTATTCCAAATAGAAACTTCAATTTATTCACAATATTAGTTATAATGTTTGTGCTAGCAAAGAATATAATAATATTTCATTTGGACTAATAACTAAATTTATTTGACTAATTAAATTCTTTAATTTAATTATCAAATAATAAGTTAATTAATCCTTTAGCAAAGATCAGAACACTCGTTAGTGTGCGACCCCATAGGTTCAATTCTAAACCGGTAGTATATTGATCATATCAATATACTAATCTAGGGTGGCGTCTAGCAACACTCCTTAACGACCGGATAGCATGAAGTATACAATTTACTCTCAAGAACCAGTAGAAGAATAATGTAGTAATTCCTTCTGTCCTTATAGCTCTGGATCACCCTAGGATATGGTTCAACTGTCAAATCCTAATAGGCGATCAACTATGTGTTCACGTCAAATATAATCGACCATTGAATGACCTAAGAAACTCATTTCTTCTTTCATTCAATTGCCCTGGCCAAGGTCTTAGTTTGGTCGTTTATAATTCATGACAACATGGAGCTTAAACTCATTACCAAGAGTTGACAGATTCCGTCTTGATCAATCACTAATTCTACAAGTATTTAATCGTACTCAATATCCTTTCAACTATCGCCCCAGGGCCATAGGTGTCTAGTATCAAAACACAATAAATAACTTGTCAATTACTATGACGATCTCAAGTAAAAGGAAACAGTTACATCACATTCTTCAAGAAAATATCCTATTGACAGTTTGTGGTAATTCTAACCATTAGGAATTATCCAATGAGTCGGTTCGATGATCATATCTCTATATGCATCATCTATCTATGTGATTTAGTTAATGAGATCAACTAATCTTTATCCGATAAAGACGATCACATAAATATTGATCTAACCGGATTACTAATGTCCAAATTAATAATCCTACGATCAAGAACAAATTTAGATTAAATTGTAAAAGACTTTGCTCTCATTATCATGATCTCTATAACGATGACAAATCTCAAAATTTAATCAAGGACCTTATCAAAATAATCAAACAATTGATAATAATGATAAAAGAATATCAAATGCCATATATTTTATATCAAATGACATTCACAAAAATATGTTCAAGTTATCAAATATGATATTGGATCTAGGGCATATCTACTATATCCGTAACAATCTCCCACTTGCACTAGAGCCAATCGCTCTTGTACTTCATCCCCATTTTTCAATTGTGCTTGTCAAACTCCTTTTTGCCAAGCGCTTTAGTGAATGGGTCTGCAGCATTTTCCTTTCGATCAACCTTGAATCTCGACGTCTCAACGTTCAATGATTTCTCTTGTCAAGTGATACCTTCGCAGAACGTGTTTGGACTTTTGGTGTGATCTTGGTTCTTTTGCTTGAGCAATGGCTCCAGTATTGTCACACAACAATGGAACCGCACCTTCTATTGAAGGAACCACACCTAGTTCAGTTAAGAACTTTTCCATCCATACAGCTTCTTTAGCAGCTGTTATGTATTCTGCTTCAGTCACTGAATCAGCTACTGTCGCTTGTATAGAACTTTTCCAACTCACTGCACCACCATTTAAGGTGAATACATGACCAGAAATATATTTGTTATCATCCCTATCTGAAGAGAAACTTGCATCAGTATAACCTTCAAGTTTCAACTCAGAATCCCCATAGATGAGGAATTGGTCTTTAGTCCTTCTTAAGTACTTAAGAATGGTCTTCACCACCTTCCAATGTTCATCACCAGGATTTGCCTGATATCGGCTAGTCACTCCAAGTTCATAAGCCACATCAGGACGTGTACATGTCATGGTATACATGATAGCTCCCACTGCACTAGCGTATGGGATCCTACTCATGCGTTCTCTCTCTTCAGGTGTTTTAGGACAATCCTCCCTACTGAGAGAAATTCCAGTGCCTATTGGTAGATAGCCTCTTTTGGAATTATCCATGTTATACCTCCTTAAGATAGTATCTATGTACAAAGACTGGGAAAGTCCAAGCAGTTTCCTAGATCTATCTCTATAGATCTTTATTCCTAATATATAAGCTTCTTCTCCCAAGTCTTTCATGGAAAACTGTTCAGATAGTCAAATCTTAATATTTTGCAATGCCAGTACGTCATTCCCTATGAGCAATATATCATCAACATACAACACTAAAAATATAATTGTGCTCCCACTAACCTTTTTGTACACACAAGGTTCTTCTTCGCATTTAACAGAATTGAACTTTTCATTTGGTTTTGTTAAATCGAATATTCCAACTTCGAGAAGCTTGCATTAATCCATAAATAGATCTTTGTAACTTACAAATTTTATTATGATCAGACGAAGATGTGAAACCTTCAGGTTGTGTCATGTACACATCCTCTTCTAGCTCACCATTAAGGAAAGCCGTTTTCACAACCATTTGCCATATTTCATAATCGTGGTATGCTGCTATAGCAAGCAAAATCCGAATAGATTTGAGCATTTCCACGGGAGAGACAGTCTCGTCATAGTCGACTCCTTCTTTCTGACGATATCCCTTGGCAACAAGACGTGCTTTGTAGGTCTCCACCTTTCCGTCTGCTCCAATCTTTTTCTTAAAAACCCATTTACAACCTATAGGTTTTATATCCTTTGAAGGTTCAACTAAAGTCCATACTTTATTTTCCTTCATGGATTCTATTTCGGATTCCATGGCCTTTTGCCACTTCTCATAATCAGAACTTTGTATAGCCTCTTCATAGGTCTTAGGGTCATCATCATTATGATCAACCTCATTTGATAAATCATTTTGTACCAATAAATTTAATCTAGTTGGTACATGATGTTCTCGTGTAGACCTTCGAAGAGGTACTTGTACAACCTGTTCACTTTGTGTTGGATTTCGTTGTTGCTCAATTTGGTTTGGAACTGGTTCATTAACCTGTTCTTGAACTTCATTTAGTTCTTGAACTTCAACCGTTGAAGATGGCAATTTCCTTGGCAACTTCAAAACATCCAATAAAGGTTCTTCAAGTTGGGTCTCATGATCTTAATATTGTGTTGATTCATTGGTTTCTTGATCTTCATCAAGTTCTATCTCTCCATTATAATTTCCTTCAAAAAGAAATTCCCTTTCCAAAAGGGTTGCTCCTATGGCCATAAACACTTTATTGTCAGAAGGGTGATAGAAATAATATCCCCTTGTTTGCTTGGGATACCCAATGAACCTACACTTATCAGATCTTGAGTCAAGTTTATCAGACTGTAGTCTCTTAACATAAGCTGGACAACCCCAAACTTTAATATGTTTAAGGTTAGGCTTACATCCTTTCTATATCTCATATGGTGTTGTAGAGACTGACTTAGTGGGAACTTTATTAAGTAAGTATGTTGCTGCTTCCAAAGCATATCCCCATAAATTGATTGGAAGATCAGTGAACCCCATCATAGATCTCACCATATCTAATAAGGTTCTATTTCTCCTTTCAGACACACCATTGTGTTGTGGTGTTCCTGGAGGTGTCCACTGTGAGAGAGTCTTATTCTCTTTGAGATATCTCGTAAAATCTTCACTAAGATATTCTCCACCTCTATCAGGCCTAAGTACTTTGATACTTTTACCAGTTTGCTTCTCAACTTCACTACGGAACCTTTTGAACATTTCAAAAGATTCAGACTTATATTTCATAAGATACACAAATCCATATCTTGACATATCATTAGTGAAGTAAGAATATCCACCTCTAGCTTAAATTTTCATGGGCCCACAAACTTCTGTATGAATTAGTCCCAATAATTCAAAAGCTCTTTCTCCACTTCCAGTAAATGGAGATTTGATCATTTTTCCTTTGAGACAAGATTCACAAGTTGGATATGATTCAAAATCATACTCGTTAAGGTACCCTTCCTTGTACAACTTGTTGATTCTTTTTTCTCCAATATGACCAAGCCTACAATGCCAAAGGTATGTTTGATTTACATGATCATCTCTTTTCCTCTTAAGACTTGAAACATGCATAATCGAATTAGCATTCACACTAGGTAAGACATAAACATCATGTTGGAGAAAGCCATTCACATATAAATTATCACTATAATAAATAGAGCAAAACCATTTCCTATATTAATGTGAAAATCACGCTTGTCTAACATAGAAGCTGAAATTATGTTCGAAACAAATTTAGGAACATAATAACAATCATCCAACATAAGTACTTTTCTTGTAGCATTATTAAAGAAGTTGATCCTATAGCTACTGCCGCAACTTTTGCACCATTTCCAACTTGTAGATTAATTTCTCCTTTCTTTAGCCTCCTACTTATCTTGAACCCTTGCAACATATTGCAGATGTTATAACCACTACCAGTATCTAATACCCACCGTGAAGAATTAGTGGTAGCTGAAGAAACCTTGAAAACATTTTTCATTAATGTCTCACCTTGTTTTTTGTCCTTTAGAGTTGCAAGATACTCCTTGCAGTTTTTTTTTTTCTTCCAATTCTTTATGATAAACCTTGTTGCCTTGAACATCATTCTCTGGAGGGATTATCTTTGCAGGCTTATCGATCACATCCATAAGCTTTTCATGCATGAGAACAATTCTCAAATTTCTATACCAGTCATCAAAGTTTGGTCCTACCAATTTGTTGGTCTCAAGTATTTCACAAAGTGATATAACAGACATATTGAGAAATCTAAAATATAGAAAAGAAAAAGCAGTAATATAAGAACATATTTGCATATATCATAAAGACATGGACTTTTATCTAAATGATATTTCCACTAATTATTTTAAACTATTTACCCTCATTATAGTTTACGAAATCTTTATTTCTTTTAGTGGAGTAAAGGAACCATTTAACAATATGTATGAGCCCCTTGGTAATCAAGTCGTTTCTCACTTATATTTTAAAGGTAGGTACTCTTACCAATTGTATCCCCATACAATTTCCTTAAATGGCTCTATGTCAAATAATCCCCTGGTAGTCAGGTCGATCCTATTGGCATAATTGAGTTCAACCATCATGATAGGAAAGAACTTATTAAATTTTATACTCCCCCGGGTAGTCCAGGCGTTTAGTGTACAATTGAATAATTCTTTCAATCCATACAACTAATGCAATAAATAATTTTGATATATTCTCGAACTATAAGTCTCATGGTAGTCAGGACGCTCCTTATAGACAAGAAGTAAGTAAAATTAATTACATTGATGGATAGCTCTATAATAAAATATCTTATATTTTATTGTTTAAGAACTCAAATTTTTAATAAGAGGGAATTGTCACAAAAACTATTTTTAATAACACGAAGATCGAATCTTTATAGCATGTGAATTTAGTTCAATTGTCTACATGCTTAGCCCTAAATTAATTTACATCACATGTAATAAATAATTCAAAATTATATAATGAGCAAGCACATGACATAAAACAAAATTCAACATCCTCTAATATATTTATCTTATTTATCACATAAAAAGAATTCAAGCTAGAATATTATTATTAATTAACATCTCATGAACTAATAACAATTAAATTAATAATAGAATCATTTAACCTATTATAGATTCACATTGTATCTAATACCAAATTTCAAATTCAAGTTTTGAACGATCTCAATTGTTATATGAATGCATATTTTATCCACAATAAAATAATATCAATATTCAAACGATTTGACTATTGCACAAGGCACATCTACTATGGTTTGAAATTTTCAACTATAATATTATAATATTTCGTAAATAAATTTTAGACACAATAAACCACGGCTCTGATACCACTGCAAGATTGCGAATATGGTGTTCGTAACACGCAGCAGAAGATAATAACAATCCTAGGTAGATTTTCTCATGTTTAAAATTTATTTACGTGTCAAAGATCGGATAAAAGACGTACCTGGTGAAGAGATTCTCGTTTCAAAATTCTTCGATAGTGCGAAGACTCTATGCTTATCCACATCGAGACCGATCCTTGCTATCAACTCTTTGATCAATGAAACCCGCGAACAAATTGAACGAAGAATATTGTGTTGAAATTATTCTCAATAATCTCAACTCAAATTAGAAGAACACGAAACACTTTTCTTGTAATTATATTTTCTCTCTTGGCTTTGTATTGCACTCTCACTTTCACAAAGTGGGTTTTCTTCTCAAGAAAAATTATAAAACTAAAACCGAAAAAAAAACTCTTGCAAATTTTCTCCATCACCCTTTATATAGCATCACCTATAAACCCTTTTCCTATTTGGTTGAGGTAATAATTTTCCTAGGATAAATGTTTATTCCAAAAATAAACTTATGGAAAATTTGTATGGAAAATCCAATTTTCCTTTCCTTTTGTACACGTGAGAATTTAGTCCAATTTTTCCTTCTTTGAATGAGCCGAAAATTCTTTTTTTTTTCTTGGACTTTTTGAGTCCAATTCCAAATTGGATTCTAATTTGTTTTTTTTGTTTTTTTAAATTATTTATTAATATAACATTTTTCTATTGAAAATATTAATCCCATTTCAAATAGGATAAAACTTCAATTAATAATCCAATTTAAATTAGATTTATTAACAAGTCTTTATTAATATTATATTTTATATACATCTATTATATAAAATAATATTAATTATATATATCACATATATTTCAACCAAGAGATATTATTTAATTTCTATTCCAAATAGAAACTTCAATTTATTCACAATATTAATTATAATCTTTGTGCTAGCAAAAAATATAATAATATTTCATTTGGACTAATAACTAAATTTATTTGACTAATTAAATTCTTTAATTTAATTATCAAATAATAAGTTAATTAATCCTTTAGCAAAGATCAGAACACTCGTTAGTGTGCGACCCCATAGGTTCAATATTAAACCGGTAGTATATTGATCATATCAATATACTAATCAAGGGTGGCGTAAGCAACACTCCTTAACGACCGGATAGCATGAAGTATACAATTTACTCTCAAGAACCAGTAGAAGAATAATGTAGAAATTCCTTCTGTCCTTATAGCTCTGGATCACCCTAGGATATGGTTCAACTGTCAAATCCTAATAGGCGATCAACTATGTGTTCACGTCAAATATAATCGACCATTGAATGACCTAAGAAACTCATTTCTTCTTTCATTCAATTGCCCTGGCCAAGGTCTTAGTTTGGTCGTTTATAATTCATGACAACATGGAGCTTAAACTCATTACCAAGAGTTGACAGATTCCGTCTTGATCAATCACTAATTCTACAAGTATTTAATCGTACTCAATATCCTTTCAACTATCGCCCTAGGGCCATAGGTGTCTAGTATCAAAGCACAATAAATAACTTGTCAATTACTATGACGATCTCAAGTAAAAGGAAACAGTTACATCACATTCTTCAAGAAAATATCTTATTGACAGTTTATGGTAATTCTAACTATTAGGAATTATTCAATGAGTCGGTTCAATGATCATATCTCTATATGCATCATCTATCTATGTGATTTAGTTAATGAGATCAACTAATCTTTATCCGATAAAGACGATCACATAAATATTGATCTAACCGGATTACTAATGTCCAAATTAATAATCCTACGATCAAGAACAAATTTATATTAAATTGTAAAAGACTTTGCTCTCATTATCATGATCTCTATCACGATGACAAATCTCAAAATTTAATCAAGGACCTTATCAAAATAATCAAACAATTGATAATAATGATAAAAGAATATCAAATGCTATATATTTTATATCAAATGACATTCACAAAAATATGTTCAAGTTATCAAATATGATATTGGATTTAGGGCATATCTACTATATCCCTAACACTTCTAGGTTTCAATTTTTATTAGTAATAATGTAGTTAAATTTTTTTTGTTTTTATCTTCATTGCCTAACGACCCCTCAATCAGTTTCCTTAGGGAAAGTTTGACAATAACCCATCTATCATCCCAAATGCTTATCTCTCTCGCGTTTCCAACATTCCAAACGATGTCTTTGGAGAAGAAAGAATAAGTTTTTGCGGTGCTTTTCCAGATATAGGAGTTGTGAACCATAGGATTCAATGTTGGAGATTTAAGGTATTTACCCTTTATTATTTTAGCCCATAGAGATTCAGAATTGGAGAGGTATCTCCATAGTAGGCTTGATAGGAATGCGATATTTTTCCTTTTTACTTTATACAGACCAAGGCCTCCCTCTTGCTTAGGAGATGTTACCTTGTTCCAGTTGATATGATGGATTTTTCTTGGTAGAAACCCGTAGGAAGTTTCTTTGAATGTTAATAATATTATTTCTAGTCTTTACTGGAAGAAAGTTTATTTGCATGGAATGGGTGGGAATAGTTGACAGAGCCAATTGTATATGCGTTAACCTCCCAAATAAGGTTAAGTTTTGCTTTCCATCTTTTTAGTTTAGAATTCATCTTGTCAAGTATGAATTGATAATCCAAGCTTTTTGGTTGTAAGTAGATAATTGAAAATTCTAGGTATTTTTCCATATTATTTTTTATCTTAATGTTTAATGTGTTGGTCAGTAATGTTTAATTTGATATTGGTACGTTTGAGAAATAAATTATTTTGGATTTGGAGAAATTTATTCTCTGTCTGGATTGATGGAAAATGAAGTTGATATGTTTATGATAGAAGTTGTACTTGCATTATCTGCCTCGGAGAAAAGCTAAGGTCATCCGCGAATAGGAGATGGGATATGGCTGCGCCATTCTAGCTTATTTTAATAGGTTTCTAGTTTAAAATATTTACTTCATAATCAATGCAACATGTTAAGAGGTTGCATACTGATGATGAATAGGTATGGAGATAATGGGTCTCCTCGTCAGATATATCTTGATGGTTCGAAAAATTCTATTGGTTGGTTGTTCGGATGATTGAAGTTGTTAGGGTAGATATGCACTTCATGATAAGCGTTATTAGGTCTTGTGGAAAATTTAATATGTGCAATAAGCTCATGATGAATAACCATTCAAGACGGTGAATAGCCTTTTCAAGATCAATTTTGAGCATCATCTTCCTAGTATTCTCTGTACAATTCCTAAAAGAGTGGATTGCTTCTAGGACAATTATTGCATTGTCACTTACTCTCCTTTCTGAAATAAAGCTGCATTAAGACTAATAATTTTATTGAGGAGAAGGTGAATATGATTTTCAATAATTTTTATTGTAGTTTTATAGATGCTGTTACAAAGGATGATGGGCCTATAATAAAAAAATATTTTATTGGTCTTTGACTTAGGAATAAGAGTTACATCGACCCTGTTTACTTCAGCTGGTATTACTAAGATAGCAAAGGTTTTTGTACATGTATCTATGATAGTTGAGTTTGTGTCAGACCAGTATACCTAGAAGAAAATTGAGTGGATGCCATCCAGACTTAGTGTTTTTAGTATTTTAAAGAATTTTATAGCTTTATTGATTTACGTGACTGAAAGAAATCTAATAAGTGCTTCTTTATCCTGATCTTTTAGGATGTTAAGTAGGCATGGGTTAAGTGCTATAGCATATACATGAATCTAGTTTAATTGTGTAGATATTTGAAAAGTGTTTAATAATAATATCATGTATTCCCGGGGTCAAAAGTTCACCAAGTATGTCATTTAGCCCTGATATCCTTTTTTCTGCTCCTCTGAATAGCGGATATATGAAAGAATTTTGTATTGGCATTTCCGTAATTATTCATTGAATTCTTGATTTTAATTTCTAAAAATCTTATTATTTTGGAGAATTAAGTTATATTCATGAATAATATTACTTTCAATGTTATGGTGAAATTGGATTTTATTATGTGGGTGCATGTTTTGGAGCCCCGGAATGCGTGCAAGGAGAGTTTTTTTTTCTTAAAAAAAATATTTTAAATGTGAACATGTTCCATTCTTCCACAGATTCTGTGAATGAGGAAATGGTAGTTGAGTAATTTGCATTAGTATTCCAATATTACTAAACTATATTTGAGAAAAGCGGATGACTAAGCCGCATATTTCAAAGTGGAAAATATGTGTTGGTTTACTAATGTTTTTTGACAGACTAGTGGCCAATGGTTCGAATGTGTACGATGACATGCATGTGACAGTGGCATCCGTGGACATTTCCACCCAATCCAAGTTTCCAAGAATTCTGTCCAATCTTTTCAAGATTTGTTGTTGTTATTTTTTCCTTTTATTTGCATGGACCCATAAAACCCAAGTCAATCATATCAACAGCATCAAGACAATTTAAAAGGCAGTACTTCTATTACTATTTATGGGCCTATCTCTATACTTTTTGGAGGTGACTGTGACTTCATACCTTCTCGAGACTATTGAATCTGAAATTCACTTTCCATCGCTCTTTTTAGGTTGACATAATATAGAAAGAGAGTGCCAAGAAACAACATATACCTATTACTTTTGGAAGGTTTGGAACCCTTACTCAACATAGGGTCCAAAAATCCGACATACCCTTTTTTTAGGGGAAAAGAGTTCTTGCATCGTTAGCCGCTTTTCAGCATTTTCTGCCTGAGTTGTTGACCATCACCTGACCTCACACGGGAGGCCCCGCTCCGAGTGACCACATAATAGCCACGGGTTGGTATTAGTTTTAGCAATTATTTGCAGATTATTCCATAGAATTTTTCTGTTTATTAATAAAATGCTAACATAAACTAAGGAAATTAGCCAAGGTAGTAACTGCTACTGGATCCATCTCCGACTCTTCACGCTTCCACATTAGTACGCTCCACCTGAGTGGCCATCTGCGCTAATTTCAAACAAGTCAGTTAAACCAATAAATTCCATGAGCTCGTAGTGGCTCTGCATGTGCGTTTCAGTTGAAGCAGATAACTAATGGATCGTTCCGGTCGACAATGTCTTTGACGTTGCGCCGAAATTCTTAGTTGTTATATCCCCTGTAGTTCCAAAGGAGGATCTTCATTTTGGGTTCGTTGGTTATACGTGTGCTCGCACCCGGGGCCAGTGACATGCGCAGGTGAACAACTAGTGGATGGTCCACCCCGTTGTGTACTAGTATTGGCAAGTCTTCTTCTGTCAGTGTTGGCAGAATCAGTGTTGCATATTTGTGGATAATCGAGAAAGGGTAGGTGCGGATGTTCACTACTATTCGAACAAAATTTTTCTAAAATGTGATGAAGTATCATTTTTCTATATTTTCTTAGAGTGTGGTCGACTGTGATTCCCGGAGTGTGATGTGTTGCAGCATTTGATCTAGCATTCTTGGTGCTTGTACTTCTGTGTTCATTAAGATGATTATATTGGCTTCCGAATTCAAAGGGGACAATGGCTCTGTTGGTAGTCCCTCCGGTTCTATGTCCAGACTTTCCGGCAGCGCTAGCTCCTTCATTTACGGTGATGAGACAAACCAGTTATTTGGTGGGGGTGTATGAACTTGTTGTTCCTCTTGTACCTAGTGGATCACATGTACCTGCATTGGCCGATAGTATCCCTGAACTTGTGGTGGTTGTTACGTGGATGTGTTCAGATGGTTTACCATCTCCATCACGGCTATTTCCAGGTTGTACATTATTTCCATTTGTATTTTAGTGTTGGCCCCCAGTTTTGTATCTGCTCGATGAGATCTTGCGTGTTCTCCAACAAAAACTGAGCATGTTGGTATGGCCCCACTACATCCAGCCATGGAGTTGGTGGTGGAAGGTGCATGAGTGGAAGCATTATAGGCTACTGTGGTATTGTCATGGGAACTGGTACTAGGATAACTTTTGCTTGACCAAAGTAGTTCGTTGGTTGGGTGTGCTTGTGTTTACATGGAAAGTGTTGGTTGTTGTCTCTGTTTTGGCGTGGGCGGTGGTGGCATCAGTATTTGTGGTGGTTAGAGCGGTGCTGGTAATAGCGATACATTTTTAATGAGTGGAAGAGTGGGGTCTTGGTCTGTGAAAGAGAGTATGGTACGGGAGATTATGGGTGTGACCGGATAGTAAGGGAGATTATTTGGGGTTTTGGTTTGTGGGGTTGATTTGAGAGATGGTGTTTGATGGGGTGTGTGATAGGACTAATGGGATTTGACAATGACTGGAGTTGGGTGGATATGAGAGAGGGAGTAAGTTTCATAGGGGGATATGATTTCGTGCATGGTAGGTGTCATGGTGGTGTTTTCTGTCCGTCAAAACACTGCCTTTCGTGCAACAATCAAGTCCTCACTTGACTTTAGCATGTCCCAATTTTAGTTTCACATTCAAGGTTTACACTTAGAATAAATTCAAGGCAACAGAAAAATAAATGAAGGCAGACAAATTTACGAGAAACCCTTTTCGCAACCTTTTATAAAATCAATTACAAAGAAAATTTCGAGTTTGGTAAGGTGTTGCCACCATTGGTAGACACCAACTCACAAAAAAGCCGACACTTGCACGAATCTTCCCTCGTACGAAGGCGGAAAGGAGGGGAAGGTCACCCGAGAGGTTCGGTTGCTTGACTTCATAGAAGGGGCTAAAATCCCCTGCCTAAGGCCACTCGTGCTCCCCACTCGTTTGGCAAGGAAATGGCACATAGTTTGTCATGCTCAAGCCTTAAAATAAACAACCCTATGCCTATTTCATAGACTATTTCCCTCCTTAGGTACGTAGCCTCGTTTTTATGACTACTAACACATATATATATAGTGTAGTCAAGCTAAAGCTGTTTCCTATGTTCAGTTGATATCCCCAACTGATAGGACATGATCCCCATGATCAAAAACGTGTAGGACATGTAAGAACATGCTCCCAAAACGTGCAAAGACTCAGCATATATTTAACATCCTTAGACATGGCAGTTGTAACCGCCCAACTGCTTGGCATGTGCACAACACACTTGAAAACCACTCCATGTGCAATGCATGTGCGCGTTTCTGGCTAGTTGTTGCACGCCCAAGGATGGCATTGCACCCACCCTTGGCTTTTGACACTGCTCCGCTTAATGCCATCGCCATAGCTCGTCGCCCATGACTTTGCCGCGCGCCCCTCCGTTGCCACAGTTGGTTATTCTTGTTAAGTCATCCCTACTTGATCAAGTCTGCCTTTTGCCAATGCCAATGCTGATTAGCATCAAGTCACCAAGCCTTGATGCCCTTCCCTTTGCCAAGTCATTTTCCCACAATTTACTTAGGTGCCAGCCCAGTCACCTAAGTCATGGCAATACCACATTGTCAATTCCATTGCCCTAGCACTAGCTGCCCTATATTAGGCCGAGATCTTTCCCGTTTTTCCTTGTCAAGCATCCGTCCAGCCCCCTAGTTCCGTCAAGGTCTTGGCCTTTGCTTGCATGTAAGCCACTCATATTTTTGGTGTAGTCCGTCACATCATAGCCCTCAAATAGAAGCGTAGTCTGTCACACTTTCACGTGCAACAATTTGTTGCTATTGACAACACCCACCTTGTCTTGCATGTTAATTTTTCCCCGCGCATATGCCAATGGAAAGGCCATTATGACAAAATCCCCGCCACTGCCACGGCGCTTGCTGATCAGCTTTGTCAAGGTTCTAACAAACCACCCCAACCAGTTGAATTCGACGGCCTCGTCGAATAGATCCCAACAGATGCTGCCATTTGCAAAGACATCACAAGTTCAGCACCCTTTTGAGAATTACGTTATCCTTGCCCTCAAGTGCAAAATTTTTGTTTTCTCATTGCATTTCGTGTTCGTCATTCCGACAACAAATTCAGCACGCCATCTGTCTTATTTGAAAGATCCCACACTGATTTTTCGCACCCATAAACTCGAAATTTTATGCATCATTGCCTTCCTTGCCTTTTATGAATTTCTAAGCCAAGACAGTCCCTTCCACGAATAAGCAGATTGACCCCTTGTCTTGCAGTCTTGTTCATGTCCATCTCGATCTCGTCACGAACCTATACCGCTACCAGTTGTCATGGGGGCATTTTCTATTCGTCGAAACACTGCCCTTCGTGCGGTAGTCAAGTCCCCATTTGACTTCAGCCTGTCTCGATTTTAGTTTCGCATTCGAGGTTTACACTTAGAATAAATTCAAGGCAACAGAAAAATAGATGAAGGCAAATAGATTTATGGAAAAACCTTTTCCCAACCTTTTATAAAATCAATTACAAAGGAAATTTTCGAGTTTGGCAAGGTGCTGCAACCCTTGGCAGGCACCAACTCAAAAAAAAGCCGACACTTGCACGAATCTGCCCTATAAAAGCCTCTGCCTAAGCCCACTCGTGTTGCCCAGTCGTTTGGTAAGGAAATGGGACATATTTTGTAATGCTCAAGCCTTAAAATAGACAACCATATGCCTATTTCATAGACTATTTCCCTCCCTAAGTACTTAGCCCCGTTTTTGTGGCTACTAATACATACATACATACATATATAATATATATATATACATACATATATAATATATATATATATATATACATACATATATAATATATATATATACATACATATATAATATATATATATACATACATATATAATATATATATATACATATATATATATATATATATATATATTATATATGTATGTATGTATATATATATATATATATATATATATATATATATATATATATATATATTATATATGTATGTATATATATATATTATATATGTATGTATATATATATATTATAGTGTAGTCAAGCTAAAACTATTTCCTATGTTTAGTTGACATCCCCCAACTGATAGGACATGATCCCCATGATAAAAAACGTGGAGGACATGCTAGAACATGCTCCCAAAACGTGCAAAGACTCGGCATATATTCAACATTCTTAGACAAGGCAGTTGTAACCGCCCAACTGCTTGGCATGTGCACAACACACTTGAAAACCACTACATGTGCACTGCATGTGCCTGTTTATGGCCAGCTGCTACACGGCCAAGGCTGGCATTGCGCCCACCCTTGGCTTTTGACACTGCTCCGCTCAATGCCATCGCCATAGATCGTCGCCCATGACTTTGCCGTGCGTCCATCTGTTGCCACAGTTTTTTGTTCTTGTCAAGTCGCCCCTACTTGATCAAGTATGTCTTTCACCAATGTCAATGTTGATTTTAGCATCCAGTCACCAAGTCTGGATGCCTTCCTTTTGCCAAGTCGTTTGCCTACAATTTACTTAGGTGCCAGCCCGATCACCTTTGTCAAGGATCTAAAGGCTTCTTAGGAGTAGTGTTCATAGTATTATCGTTATTTATAGTACTGTATGTTTTATTATTTTTCCTCGATTTGGTAATCTGCTCGTTTCATTGGGATCATATATGTGCTGCTTTGCCGTGCCATTTTGGGGTGTTGTTGTTAGTGATTTTGTGGATGCGATAGTGTCATTAGTTGCAAAAAGATTTTTTAATTGTGGCACAGTTGGTGAGCAGTTAGTTGTTGAAGCCAGAAATAGGAAAAATGATTTTTTTTTATTTGTGATGTATGGTTGGTGATATCTTTGCTGATGGGATTGTAGTGTCAGGTTTGCTAAATTTTTTTTATTTTGGCAGTTTTTTTTTCTAAATCCATTTGACTTAGGATAGAGAATTAATTTTCTTGGGTATAACTAGTTGACTCTTCAGAGGTGGGAAAACCTATTTATTTTCTTGGTCTCCAAGATTGGGGTGAGTATAAGGGTGGGTGGTCTAAAATTTGAGATCCTAGGGGAAAAATTAGTGTTTCTATTTGATATTTTTGTTTTTTCTTTTCTAATTCTTTTTCTTTTAATTTATCTTCTTTTTTTCGACAGGAAGTTCTCTTTGATTTATTCTTTCCATTTCTTTTTTCTTTTTTCAGTAATTTCTTTTCTAAATTTTGTTAATAATAAGTTGTAGTGGTTTAACTTTTGTGTGAGTATGACACCATCTTCCACTGTTCATTGACCATGTCAGATATAGAGATGTCTTTTATCTTTGTGGATATTGAATTCTTATTTTGACACTGATATAGGTTATGTTCCAAGCATACACATATTGTGCACAGTGGATTAGTGTCTTCATTGTGGATATCCTGTAGATATTTCCCGATCATGACAGTCCTCTGTAGAGATTATCCTAGGGGTGACAGAATACACAAGCATGTATAATGTCCCCTTGTCGTGTTTGTAGTGCAGCTGTCAATCTTTGAAGTGTCCCAAATCATTTGGCCAAATTTTTTTAGTATTTCAAGGTCATAGTACTCAGTAGGTAATTCCTGAAGGCGTACCCATATTGTGGAGAAATTAATATGGTTTGTGTTGGGATTGAATTTTGGTGTCCATTTTCTGCCACTAAGGTACTGTGTGCCAATAAACTAAAGTCTGTTATTAGTGCTCTTTGATAGTGGTCATGGAATGAAAACCGGATCATGTAGTAGTCATTACCTAAATTGATGAGGTTTATGGATTTGTTGAATTCGAGATTCTTGAATTTTTGTGCATAATAAGTTGTGGCCCATATGTTTTTCCAAAATTTTGATGATTAATTGTTTTTCAGGGCTCGTATAGTCTGGTTTTGTCTGATATTGTAATGGCTATAAAGTTAGGGTGGTTTGATGGGTTATCTTTTTCCTCTTCTAAACTAAGGTTGCTAAAAATTATGCAATCAAAATCCATGGAAGAAAAAGTTTGTTTTTGAGTTACTGTATCTCTATAACTAACATGTGTCTCCATAAATGTGTCACAATTTTTGGTCTATGCATACTGCGTGAAAGCATGTCTTTTTCTTCATTGGTTAGCGTGCCTTCTTCCATTCGTTGGATTTGTGGTTTGGCGGAAGGTGACTTTTGCAGTGGTCTTTTAATGAGTTGTTTGAATGGTTGATCGATTGATTTCTGTTTCTCTCTCTATTTCTAGACAGAATTCAGAGCACTTCTCTATATAACACGTTGAGAAATTTTAATGATCTAAAAAATTAAGTTGTTATACAATACTTTCAATTGATTTTGGTTTATAAGTACTCAACTTATTTGTATTTTTAGTGTTTACCATATGTATAGATAGTCCAAAAAGTATTTATAAACTCATCTAAACACTCTCGTAGTACACCTTTTATTACGATCCAATATACCAACCAATCAAGATCGTTATGGGCCTAATACCCCTGGGTAAGGAAGCAATCACAACAAGATAGTGCAAAGAAAAATAATAAATATTTGACAGCTGAATAAATAACATAACCTAAAGCAACTCTGTGATAACATAATAAATTCTAAAACCAATAACTAACATAAACGATCCCAAGAGTTGGCATCATAAGTACGTGAGCTTCTAAATCCAACTAAATACAAGGTTCTGAAATAAATACGACACTGTCTAAAATAAAATAAAAATAGTACAATAAAAATAAGAAATTGACTATAAGTCCTGCGAAAGGGATACAGATCTATCTCGAATCAAAATATGATATCCGCTAAGTACCTCTCGAGACTCTGCTGGTACCAATGTCAAACTCTGCACAAAAAGTGTAGAAGTGTTATATGAGTACAAATGACCCCGTGTACCCAATAAGTTTCGAGCCTAACCTCGAGAGGTGGTGATGAGGTTAAGATAAGATACCTAATAAAATAATGTACAATTATATACATACAGCAACAGAATAACAAATAAATCATCAAAAGTAACAACATGATAGGGACATGTAGGAAGGGACAATAAGCGAAAACAATAAGAATCACTAAGTAAACCCGTATCAAAGTAAGCATCGAAACCATCAAATCAAGTTTCCATTTCAATTACCAAGTCAAAGCAACAGAATCAATAAATTGTGCGACATCTCCCTTCGTGCTTTTACTCTCACATTCACCATATATAATAAATGCAAGTGCACAACATAACCCTTCGTGCTTTACATTCATCCTCACATGATTATAATAAAACGTATATGCATGGCATTATCCTTCGTTCTTTTACTCTCATTCTCGCATGATCATAATAAAATGCATTTGCACGACATTAGCCTTCGTGTTTTATTCTCATCCTTATATGATCATAATAAAAATGCATTATTTGTATGAAATCACCTTTCGTGCTTTAACATCTCATGATAAATAGGCATGTACACAGCATCACCCTTCATTCTTATAACATCACATTCATTCAATCAATGATATCAATATGCAAATAAGGCATGACAACACTCTCCGTGCTCTTCACTCTTTATCACCAAGAAACAACAACATGAATATCAAGAAATGTGGGGAAAAAATACATTTCATCAATCGTATTTATTTCCACTCGTCATATAAGAATCCCTCCCCAATTAGAGTCAACAACCAATCACATGTTCCATACTCTTAACACCCAATATCTCAACCATTCAATATATAAAAAGTAACTTGAAAGTGACAAGTCAAAGAATAAGTGATCTATTTAAGGCATGGAAGGCATAGTAAATGAAATAACATGGTATAATTAAGGCAATTTTTACCTGCATGCTTATCCCATATACAACGATAAGCACTCGTCAGCTCGCATATGTGTCATTCTCATTACAAAGTTCACATAGCGAATAGACTCGATTCTACCTTAATACCCTCAAATCAAAGTTAACCACGACACTTATCTCTTTATGCAACCAAATAAACAATCAACCACAACTTTTCCTTTCAAACAAGCCACTAAACTATTTGAATCTAGCCATATTATCGTTTAAATAATTCAAAATAAGCTTTAGAAACTATCCATTAATGAAAAAAATTCAATTCTGATCATATTCGGGAATTACCTCCTCCAAAAACCAAGAAAGATGTGATGAGTTTGTTAGAAAATTTGAACTATATCAGCCGCTTCATTGCTCAGCTGACCTCCACGTGTGAACCCATATTCAAATTACTGAAAAAAGATGCAGTAGTCAAATGGACGGATAAATGTTAGGAAGCCTTCGATAAGATCAAAGAGTATATATCCAACCCACCAGTCTTGGTCCCACCTGAACGGGAGGCCTCTATTTTTGTACTTGATAGTCTTGGAAAATTTCTTTGGTTGTGTCCTCGGGCAACATGGCGTTACCAGAAAGAAAGAGCAGGAAATATACTACTTGAGCAAGAAGTTCACCAGCTACGAAGCAAGTATACTCTGCTGGAACGAACCTACTGTGCCTTAACTTGGGTCACTCAGAAACTGAGACATTATCTGCAAGCCTACACCACCTACCTCATAACCAGGTTGGATCCATTGAAATACATATTCCAAAATTCGATGCCCACGGGAAGATTAGTAAAATGGCAGATTCTGCTCACCGAATTTGACATAGTCTATGTCACTCGCACGGCAATGAAAGCCCAAGCATTAGCAGATCATTTGGCTGAAAACTCGGTTGATAATGAATACCAACCTCTGAATACTTACTTCCCAAATGAAGAGGTAAACTCGGTTGAGGCGATATCTGAGGATACGACTGTTTGGAAAATGTTCTTTGATGGAGCAGTAAATGCCAAAGGTGTGGGAGTTGGGGCAATCTTGATCTCACCCACTGGTCAGTACTATTCGGCCACAGCTAGGCTTCGGTTTTCTGCACAAACAACACAGCCGAGTATGAAACGTGAATCATGGGTATGAACTTAGCAATCGACCAAGATGTCGAAGATTTGTTGATTATGGGAGGCTCATATTTGATTATCCGGCAAGCCCAAGGAGAATGGGAAACCCGAGATATTAAGCTTATTCCATATCGGCAAAATGTAGAAGATCTTAGCAAGCGGTTCAAATCAATAGAGTTCAGGTACATACCTCGTTCTCACAATGAACTAGCTGATACACTCGCCACTCTGGCCTCAATATTGCCCTAGCCAAGCGATGCCCGTATTGATCCCTTGGAAATCCAAATCAGGGAAAGGCATGGTTACAACAATACAACTGAGGCAGAACCAAGCACTCAACCATGGTACCATGAATGAAAACACAAGAATACCCCGAGCAAGCTACTGGAGATCAAAAAAGAACCGCCAGACGGCGCGCAAGTGGTTTCTTCTTGAGTGGTGATATCTTGTACAAAAAGACTCCGGATCTCAATTTATTAAGATGCGTTAATGCTGAAGAAGCCGGAAGGATCATGCACAAAGTACATGTAGGAGTGTGCGGACCCCACATTAATGGGTATGTTTTGGTAAAGAAAATCCTTCGAGTAGACTATTACTGGGTAGCCATGGAAAGGACTATTTTAGCTTTGTCCGGAAGTGCCATCAGTTCCAGGTGCACAGTGATCTGATTCATGCACCGCCCACAGAATTGTATCCCATGTCAGCACTTGGTCATTCGCCTCTTGGGGCATGGACATCATTGGGCCAATCGAGCCAAAAGCTTCAAATGGGCAGAGGTTCATACTAGTTGCCATTGATTACTTCACAAAGTGGTTTGAAGCCATCACTCTCAAAGTTGTCACCAAAAAGCTGTAATAGATTTTGTGCATGCCAATCTTATCTGTCGATTTGGTATTCCCACGACCATTATCACAGATAATGCGGCAAACTTGAACAGTCGTTTGATAGAGGACATATGCGAACAATTCAAGATAACGCATAGGAACTCTACTCCTTATCGACCCAAGGCTAATGGTGTCGCTGAAGCAGCAAATAAAAACATCAAGAAGATTTTGAGAAAGATGGTTCAGAGCTCCAGGCAATGGCATGAAAAGTTTCCTTTTGCATTACTGGGATACCGCACCACGGTGTGCACGTCAGTAGGAGCGACCCCATATCTATTAGTCTATGGAACTGAGGCTGTGATACCTGCGGAGGTGGAAATCCCTTCTCTCCGGACCATCATTGAAGCTAATATTGATGACACTGAATGGGTCAAGAATCATTTGGAACAACTAACCTTAATCGATGAAAAATGAATGGTTGTGATCTACTACGGGCAGTTGTATCAACAAAGAATGGCACGTGCTTATAACAAGAAAGTACAACCCAGAAATTTCGAAGTGGGCAACTTGTGCTAAGGCGCATTCTTCCTCATCACCAGGAAGCAAAAAGGAAATTTGCTCCTAAATGGAAAAGTCGTACATCATCAAAAAGATATTGCCGAAAGGAGCATTGTTTCTGGGTGGTATCGAGGGCAATGATCCCGAAACAGCTATGAATGCAGACGCAATAAAAAGGTACTAGGTCTAGGCTTTCTACAGCAACAACTTTGTTCAATTAGGATGATGAAGGCTTTCATTCGTACTATCCAAACACTATCAACCCTTTTGCAAACCCTTTGAGCCGGTTACTCTTCTTTGATTACCATCTTTGGAACCTGAAAGTGCTATTGAAGGATGAAATGAACAAAAAAACAAAAAAAAAAGACAATACAATAAAAAAGAGAGAGAAAAACAAAAGAAAATAGAAAAACAAAATAAGAAAAAAAAAGAAACAAAAAGAAAACCAAAAACAAATGTTCTTCACGAACTACGTCTGACTTGATTCCGAAAGGATACGCAGGTAGCCTCTCTCTAGGGTTCATTCACACCAAAACGATAATCCAAGTTCCCCCAAAAAGTGCAGATGATACAACGGCTCGGCAATTAGCCCATTAGAACAGTTCCAAAGTTTCCATCCAGATTCTTTTTACCCAAACATGGTCCAAGTCATTCTGATCAATTGGTAAAGGCTTCGAAATCGGAAAACACTAGTGTTGGAATCTGATATAATCTAACTGAGAGAAATAAAATAAGAGAGTCTTATCAGTGAAAACCTACGGGCACCATAAGGTGAAGGTGAGCAGAGAAATTGAAAATGAGAGAGTCCGTTTAGTAATAACTCGTAAAGGGCACTATCGGGCGACGGTGAGAAGAGAAATGAGAGAAGTCGATTGATGAAAACCCGCAAATGGCGCCGTTTGTCGGAAAAAAAAACTTTGCCCACCACTGAAAGAGTCTTGGCAAGATTCCCTGGTTTGGAACATGGGTCAATGATTTATGAGAAGACGGAGAATTTTGTGTGGGTTGGGCACCCAATCCAAGAATCATGTCATATCTATTTGAAACCTGCATGCACCCCCAGATAAGTTCTTCTCTTCTTCCCGAAAGGGACACTTCTTTTTAAATTCATTTACTTGCCTTTTGATTACTTTTTATTTGAATCCCTTTCGGTCTAATTTTTTTCCCGAAACTGAGAAAAGGTGGAAAGACTGGCTTTACAGAGCGCTGCCTAACAAAAGCTGAAGAAAGGTACCCAGCCTCAGCAGCGTGCATCAAGCCGATCTTGGTTGGCCATGATGGCTAATGTTCTGAAATTGGAAGATTCTTTAAAAGAAATGAAACTAAAGTCAAATGCCCACAAAAGCAAAATAAAGTTAAAAGGATCGAGTTCCACGTGGCTAACTGTCTTGACAAGGATTTGAAAAGCCAAGGGATCTCGTTGTTCTGAAATCAAAGTTGTTGAAAATGAAAAGAAATCCAAGGACAATGGTCCTAAAGGCAGAGTAAAGTGAAAAGGGCCAAAGCCCCACGCAAGCGAGTTTTCATGAGAAATTCTGAAAAGCTGAGTTCCTTGATTTTAAAGGAGAGATCACTTTTCAAGAAAAGCCAGCAAGCAGCGGAGGTTCTCACCAGAAGTTAGGCCATGACCCAGTGATCAAACAACCAAAGCCGCAAAACCAACAACCATTTCAAACTAATAATTGTTCTTTGTTTGAAAATTTAAAACGGGTGTAATCAAAAGAAACCGTACAAGAAGAAGGTGCAACCAAAAGGGAAATGCGCAGGAGCTAGGAACAGCTTCCCAGCAATAATTAACCCAAAAGGGAAGTTTCCTCCAAATTCTTTCCTGCATTTTGTAAAGAAAATAAAGAAGAAAAGAAGAAAAGAAGAAATCCTAGAAAATCATGGTTGCATAGGGACTTCGATCTCTAGTTGCATCCTTTCAAACCTAAGACCACATTCCCTAGTTGTCCCCAGCATAACCTGTGGATCTCCCCAGCATAACCTGTGAATCTCCCCAGCATAACCTGAGGATCCTTTTCCTTCTCTCCCCGGCATAACCCACGGATCATTTTCCTATTTCTCCCCAGCATAACCCAAGGATCATTTTCCTTTTTCTCCCATGCATAACCTGAGGATCATTTTCCTTTTCTCCCCGGCATAACCCGATGATCATTTTCCTTTTTCTCCCCAGCATAACCTGAGGATCCTTTTTCTTTAATCCCGGCATAGCCCGAGGATTATTTTTCTTTTTCTCCCCAGTATAACCTAATGATCATTTTCCTTTTTCTCCCTACCATAACTTGAGGATCCTTTTCCTTTTCTCCCCGGCATAACCCGCGGATCATTTCCCTCTTCCCTCCCTGGCATAACCCAATGACCCTTTTTTTATCCCGGCATAGCCCATGAATCTCCCTGACATAACCCAAGGACCCTTTTTCTCTCATCCTGGCATAACCCGTGGATATCCCTAGCATAACCCAAGGACCCTTTTCTTATATCCCGGCATAACCCGTGGATCTCCCTGGCATTACCCAAGGACCTTTTTTCTTTTATACTGGCATAACCCATGGATCTCCCTGGCATAACCCAAGGACCTTTTTCTTTTATCTTGTTATAACCCATGGATCTCCCTGGCATAACCCAAGGAACCTTTTTCTTTTATCCAGCATAACCCATGGATCTCCCTGGCATAACCGAAGGACCCTTTTTCCTTTTATCCCGGCTTAACCCGTGAATTTCCCTGGCATAACTCAAGGACCTTTTTCTTTTATCCCGGCATAACCCGTGGATTTCCCTGGCATAACCCAAGGACCTTTTTCTTTTATCCCGGCATAACTTGTGGATCTCCCTAGCATAACTCAAGGACCCTTTTTCTCTCACGCCGGCATAACCCGTGGATCTCCCTAGAATAACCCAAGGACCCTTTTTCTTTCATTCCGGCATAACTCGTGGATCTCCTTGACATAACCCATTGACCCTTTTTCTTTTATCCCGACATACCCATGGATCTCCCTAGCATAACCCAAGGACCTTTTTCTTTTATCCCAGCATAACCCGAGGATCTCCCTGGCATAACCCAAGGGTCTTTTTTCTCTCATCTCGGCATAACCCGTGGATATCCCTGGCGTAACCCAAGGACCCTTTTTCTTTTATCCTGGCATAACCCTTGGATCCCCCTGGCATAACCCTTGGATCCCCCTGGCATAACCCTATGACCTTTTTCTTTAATCCCCGGATAACCCGAGGACCTTTTGCTTTTCCAGCATAACCCGGTCATTTTCCAGCATAACCTAATAATCCTCCCAATTTAAGGATTCATCCCCGAGAATACACAATCCTTATTTTTCTTTTACTTTCAATGAAAAAGTAGTCTAGATTTCGTGTTGCGAGTAACTTACGAAATTTTCTTAGTGAAAACTGGGTCAGAAAAATTTCATTCGTCTATTTGTTTTGGTGTGCGAACATGTTTTACCTCAAGGCACAGGATCCGTGGGGACCAAAAGAACGAGTCTCAATCCAGAATGAAAGAAAAGAAGAAAAGAACCCAAAAAAGTGAGCTCAAAGTGTTTAAAGTAGAGAAGGATGCGGATTGCTCAAATTTGATCAAAGTCACAAGCGTCGCACGTCCCGCTCTGATAAAATGCTGAAAAAAGAATCAGTACCTACAGATTGCAAGAATTAAGATTCAGATCGGGGTCCACAGCAAAATCAGCTAAGACTCAAGATTAAGCTTCAAGAAATTTATAGATAGGAATCTTGTAACTCGTAGTTGATAGGCATAGCTAGCTTAGCTTATGATTTTCTTTTTGATGTAACAAGGAGGTCAGCAAGCAGTAGCAGCAACATCAACAGTGAAACCACAGCTCCTTTTAGTCCCAGCTACCAAAACTTCCAAAACTACACAGACCTGATTTCTTTACACCCAAGGATATGTAGGCAACCTCTGAAGCAAGGTTCGGTCAAACACTTTTCAAAAATGCTTTTCATGGAGTACCAAGCAGGCAAAAATCCCTCGTAATTGATCACTTATCTTTGCCTAAAAATCCTTTGAGTCTCCTAGCAAAGAGGGGCAACTGTGAGCACGTGATTTATTCCTAGAGTGAATTACTCCTACAGAATTCTTAAATATAGTATTTTTTTCATTTTAATTATTTGGTTTTTAAGATTAATTGCATAATTTTCGTGTTTTTTTGCATTTTCGTGTGAATTTTAATTTAGATAATTCATAAAAAATACAAAAATATTGCATTTTCATTTAGGATTTGATTTTACATATTTTAAAATTAATTGGTAATTAGGATTTTAAAAAAATACAAAAATCAAAACTTTTGATTTATTTTTGCTTTGTTTAATTTGAATTTTGTTTGTTTCTTTTAAATTGATATTTAATTAATTGTGTTAATTATTAATTCGAGCTTAATATAATTAGGTCGATTAGTTTAATTATTATGTTTTAATTCAGTTTTATTTTAATTTTAATTTTAATTTTGAAAAGAAAAGAAAAGAAAATCAAAATTTGAGTATATTAAGTGAAATGCCCGAATTTGGGCCAAAAAACGCCCGAGCCCAACAATTAAATCCCCAACCTGGTTAAAATACCCGAAGAACTGGCCCAAACCCGTCCCCTAACCCGGTTCAGCACCCCCCATTACCCAAACGACTTCGTTTTGTGGGCACGTGATCTCAACTGTCGAGGTTAGACGATCCAACGGTCCTGAAGCTTGGATCAATTTTATATATATATATATATATATATATATATATATACATATGTCCAAATGTTACCTCCCCTCCCCCCCTTCGTCTCCTCTCTCACACCCCCACACGAACCCTAGAAACCAGCCCTAGCTCCGCCATCCGCCGCCTACAAAAAATCGCCCACGGCGGCGGCGGGTCTCCGATGACCACCAAAATAACACCACAACTTCCCCTCGCTCTCCTTTTTCTAAACTCACGCCCCTCTTTCCCTCGAATCCCGCCTGAGCTTCTCGAATATTGATTAGAAGTTCTGAACCCTCCACCATGGCCGGTGATGCTACCACCATAACACCACCAAATTAACACCCCAACATCCCCATGGTCTTCTCTTCCCTAATCCACACTTCACTCTTCTAAAATCACCCAGTCACCCTCGAAGTATAAATCAAGGGAATAAAACTCTAATCCATTCTCCTTTTTCTGACTTCTGATGGTTTCAAGGATCGATTCGAACCAAAAATGCTAGTCAATTATTTTCAGTAAGAACAATTGATTAGTTTCATTTTTGGTTCATTTCGAAGCCCACTGGATTTCGACCAAGTCGACACTGTCCAACTAAGTTCGTCTAGATCAATACCTTCCTTCCCTTATTCTGTTATTTGTCTTGTTTCTTACTTTCTTCGTTTCTTATTTCGTATGTTTGAATCAGTGTTAGTTGATTAGAATTAGCAATTTTAGTTATTCAAGTTTGATTAAGATTAGTATATTACTGAATTTGTTCTTGATTGAGTTTGTTTTTTGTTTGAAATTATACAGTTCTGGTAGGTAATTTTACTAAAGGGGTTTGATTGGAACAACTTTCTTGGTCCATTATTTTAGACTTGTTAGTATATGGATTCATGGGCTTGTTTTAGGGCTTTGGGTCAATATGACTCATATTTGTTTTGGTCTTAAGGATAAATAACATAATAGCTAGGGGTAATTAGGGTAATTCACTAAGGAATCTTAGGTGTAACATCTTAGGAAACTTCCTAGAAGCTGCACAAGGTATTAACTTGAGCCACAAGCCAATAATTCAGGGACCTCTTAAGCAAAAATAGAAATTAAATAGGACTAAAAAATACAAAATAAAGTCTGAAATTTACCCTAATTGCTTGCTTATAAAGGTAGGCCACTCTTGTCTTGCAAGGCAAGGGTTAGAGATCAGATTTGCAGAAAATTTTCGAGAATTAAAAAGCTTGAGAGCATACAGAACCGGAGAGCTAAGAAATCCTAAAAAAAATAAAAAATAGCAGTAAACCCTGCATGAAATATTGTTCTATTAAAGTTTTTCCTGGGATCTTTGAGGTTTTCATGTTCTAAAATAAGCCTTGAATGTTCTGAAGTTAATATGAGTTGAATGTTGTTGGTAGTCAAGTATTTGGGTCAGTTTTTGGTTGGATTTTGATTGCTGGGTTTATTTAACCTTATTGTTGATTCAAAATCATTTCAAAGTTGGTTTCCCTTGTTTATTTCTGGGTGGTCCTTGCTGTTATTCCTGTCCATGTTATTGTTGCTGCTGAACTTGCTGACTCTTATTTCTTCCTCATTTCCTTCTTCTTCCAGGTATTCATCTTACCCAATGTATGAAAAATGGATGAATATGAAGATCAGTTCATTTGAATGGAGACTTATGCTAATGTAGTTGTTATTCAATGATTTTGCACCTTCAAAGTTGTTTAGATTAACTTAATTTACTTACATTTGTTTGTGCTTATTCTGAATATGGACTGCTGTAATAGTATTAATTTTGTAATTAATTGTGGGGGGACGGGGTATCAAATGTGCATGAAAGGATTCGCTAAGCATTTGGCATTGTTTTGAAGTTGTTCATACCCATGGGATTGGATTATTAGTCTGTTTGATAATCAGCATATAGGTCAGCTTTTAGATTCAAGTTGTTGAAAGGAATATGCCTAAAGTTAAGTAATCCATGTGATTATGTAGTTAAGTATTTCAGTGGTATATTTTTTTTAGTTTTAATATGTGAATAAGCACCATGAAAATGTGTGAGATTAAGATTAGGATAGAATTGAACTGTTTGTTTTGGAAATGAAGTTTCAGAAAACGAGTATGTCACATTTAGTCCTCACAACATCGAATTAACTGGTTCATCAGCATGCGTTTGATTTGAACATGAATGTGAGTCTGGACTTCCTTATTTGGACCTGAGTATTTTACAGCTTTAGTAGCATGCTAGCTTGGCACTGCCTTATTTCAGCCTGAGTTTTTGAACACTGGGAAAACTGTTAATCAAATTGATTTTAAAATAAAAAATAAAATGGAGAGTTAGGTGGTTTTTTTTTTTTTTTTTGCACTTTTCTCAAAGGATTGTGTCAATGCGTTGATTTCATATATTATGTGTGTGAATGGGATTTAAGCTCGAATAAGCTTCAGCTTTAGCTCTTAAACATTTTGGGCCATCTCATGGGCCCTGGACCACGAGTCTATGTGAATAGAAATTGACTGGCTGGGCTGGCCACGACATGCCTTTAGGCTTTATGCCTAGCCCAACTTGTTCTTTTGTACCTTCAGCATGCTTTTATTGAAATTAACGTTTTTTATTTGCTCAAAATGATCAACAGACCTTTAGGGTGAGTCACACCATAGATAATAATAGTCATGGGCCTCTTGAATTTTAGTTAGAACATCTTTTAAAACTAGAATTGAGGTACTCCGCGCCAAATAAAATCACAAATTACATGGCCCTCTTTAAATATATCTTTAAAAATCCTTCGAACTCAGGATGTGCCATTTAGTGAATTTTCATGGCCTCCTGTAAAGTTAAAAACGTATTAGTCACTTTAGGCGCGTTCTTTAATAGTTATACATGCTTAAACTCGGGTGTGCATTTCATGTGACCCAAATCCAAATCCTAAAATGTTTAATAAAATGTGTTTCAAATCGCAGATGCATTTCATGTGACGCGATCCAAAGACATGTTTTAAATAACGTTCAATCTTCTTTAAAATTAATTAAAAGTGATAAATAAATTAAAATTGCGCCATAGGTTTGAACATGTATTCAAATCAAGTGATAGGCCAATTATAATGGTTTAAGCGACCATGCTAGAACCACGGAATCTGAGAGTGCCTAACACCTTCTCTCGGGTTAACAAAATTCCTTATTCAGAATTTCTGGTTCGCAGACTTCACAAGGAAAGTCGAATATTCCTCGATCTGAGATTCAAAATAAACCGGTGACTAGGGACACAAGAAACAAACCTATCCCAAGTGGCCATTGTGAATAAAATTCAATAAATAATCCCATTTCGAATAATGTCACTTAAATTGAAAAATCTCCTTTATACACTATCCTTCGGGGTAGGGTGTGTAAAAAGGAGGTGTGACATTCACGATGCACAAATAGACTAACCTTCACGAACGTGGTACCAACATCGCAAACGTGAAGGGTAACTGTCCTACCACACTCAACATCTCTTCAACATTGATTTGAAGAAATCTGCAACTTTCAAAGCAAGAATTCGATTCATTTAACCATTCGAAACTCATCCGAGTCCCTCGGAACCTCCACTAAACATGCCAACATATCCCATAACATCATTCTGACCTGTTCCAACCTTCGAAGCGCTCAAGACAATATCAAAACACCAAAATTACATCGAATTCTAGTCTGAGAATTCCAAAACTTCCAAATTCCGATTTCGACCAAAAACTCTATCAAACCTCGACTGAAATTTTGCACACGTGCCACAAAAGATACAACGGATCTTCTCCAACTTTCGGAATTTCATTCTGACATCTATGTCAAAATCTCAACTATCAACCAGAAAATGCCAAAATTTCAATTTTGCCAATTCAAGCGTAAACCTTCTACAGACCTCCAAAAGACATTCTGATCAGTCTCGTAAGTCCCAAATAAACTAACGCAGTTAACCAAATCATAAAAATTTCAATATGAGAACAACTAACAAGTCAAAACTTGGTTTGCCTTTCAAATTTTTAAGCTTCAAACTGAGAATTGTTCTTCCAAATTCATTCTTATTACCCTGAAACCAGAACCAACAATTTACATAAGTCATATACACCACACGAGGCTAGTAATTCCCGAGAACTAGCGAGTGAAGTGCAAAAGCTCAAATCGATTGTTCGGATAGTTATAGAAAATCGCCTCACGACGGTTTCAATACCCCAAACCTTACCAAAATTACACCATGTAATCTCCTTTACCTCCTCTTTCCAAATCCCCAAACCATTTCCCTAAATTCTTCACCCATTTGCTCGAATCTTAGATCTAAATCGGAACCTAAAACCCTAGTTCCTCCAAATTAACCCAAAATTTCACTAGGCCATCTCCTCACTCCTCTCACCCCTAATATCCCACTGGTTTGCCCAAAAGGCCTCTCAAAATTGAGCAATTTCATATCGAAAAATTTGAAAACCTTAAAACTCTACACTGAGTCGATTTTGGAAGATTTAATGGCTCAAATCTACATGAGTTATTGCTCTTGACAAGAGTAATTGATTCATGTGAGTTTGATTTGTTTTCAAACCTACCTGAATCCATTAAAGCTCCAAGAAGGTCCACCAAGTCCAGTTTATTTCTTAAGTTTAGCATAGGTAATTTCTTGTATTGTTTCTATTTCTTTTCTTTGCTTTTCCTCTTTATTTTCTTGATTCTTCTTCATGATTGTTGTTTCTGTTTTTAGCCGCATGTCTTATCTTCTTCTGTTCAAAATTGTTTGTTTACTCTTGAATTTATTTAGATTAGTCAGTAGTATGTTAAGACTTCACCATAAGTTTAATTTCAAATTTAGCTTAATTTGGGTACATGAAATGTTCTGTTTTTCTTCGTCATATCTTATTTTGATTTCAGTACTTTGTTTAGGATAATTTTTTGTTTTTCGTCTTTGAAATTCCCTTTGTGATTTCTGATTTGGTTCATGTTTAAATAATTTAGGTTTAGTTAAAGGTTTAATTGAATTAGAATTTGTTCCTTTGTTCTTTATTTCCTTTTGATTCTGGTTTTGTGTTGTTTGCCTTGGTTTGTAAATTGTTAGAAACTTCCAGGATCTTAATTAAACAAATGAAAACTTAGGAGGTTAATTTGAAAAATAAGAATAGAATTTTCAGATAAAGTTAATATTGGAAGGTTCTAGAATAGGGCCCAGCTGGCGTCATTTGATTAGCACAATATGCATAAACAATTGAGGGACAACCAGCTATCCAAGTTAGTTAAAGAAGATGCCTTGTGGCTGAAGGAATAATTACATTATTCTCTTTAGTACGTGGCACTCTTCAAAAGCTATATATAGAACCCTTCTTTCACACATAAATCAGATTTTCAGACCCTAGAAAGTGCCCAAAAACTCTGCATTGTTAAAAAAAACTGATTGGTTTCTTTTGATTTTTGGGAGTAAAAGAAAAACACTCTGAAATTCTCCCTAAGATTCCTGAAGTTTTGGGTTTAGCAAGGACTGAATCAAAGCTGTTACTTTTGATTTTTGCTGCCTTCTCTCTCGCCTCTCGCTTGCATTGCTGAAATCCTCACTTTATTTTTGCTTTGTTATGATATCCAGGTACTTCTTGGACCATGAATGACCTGTGAATGTGAGCATGTTTTTCCATTTGAAATATGTAACTGAAAATGTAAAAATCTAATGCTAAATGTTGCCTTTTAATTTTATTCATATGTGTTCTTCCAAGTTCATCTAGCCTCTTTATTAGTTTTAGCTTTCTGCAGCTCTTATGTAGTTTGTTCTAGGATTTGTTTGATGGCCACTCGCTTAGTGGGAAATGTTATACGTGAGGGTCTAGTTTAATTCATTTTTATGAAACATTCAGAACTTCAAATTTGTATAAGGTTCTAGTGGTCTATTTGTGATAAAGATGTAAGCTCATGAATCATGGATGCTTGAAAAGATAGTATTTAGCATGTTGTATATTTTCATAACTTCAGCCTTGATAGAATAATTGTATGTGTAATTGTATGATTAATGAGTAGTTTTATAAATCCAGGCTCTTGTTGTTAGTATTAATAGTAACTTAGTGTTTTAAAGGTTTATAATATGGTTGCTTAGGTTTTGTGATTTCAGAACTTGCATATTGTGTTGTTGTGCGTGAATTATAGCTAGTTGGGCCTCATTCGGGCCTTAGTGTTGGAAGTATCCTTGCCAAAACGTTTGGGGTTCGGGGATGGCCCAAATGAGGTCGTCCGGATCGTTACTAGGTTCATTTGGCTCAAGTTGTTTCTATTCCTTCATTTGGGCTCGATCTCGAGCCCAACCTTCATCAGTGTGTATTTTCCCAAAACAACTTATCTTGAGTAGTGCAGTAGGCCTATTCTTTGCCCAAGTTTGTGTAATTCAGGACCTACCCCCCTCCCCCCGCTCAAATGTAGTTATACCAGTAGTCTATATCAAAACTTAGAACTATTTTAAATATGAGCACTCCCAATTTGTTTATTTTTGCATAATTTCTTTAAATAAGTCGATGTGTGCCATCCAGTCACATAGCCTATGACCTTCACATTAGTACTATAACTTAGATATTAAAAAATGAATGCTCGTAGTTTGTTTTAGGCACGTTTAATATATCGTCGTGATTATGGACACGTTTGCGTGACATAATTATGATTCTAAAAATAAAATCGGAGTATATGTTCGCGCAACTTCGACCAAACTTTCTTAATAATAACAAAGCATTATTAATTGTGGACACGTTCATGTGACATAATTTTTGACACGCCAAACAAATGGGTACACGTACGCATGACCTATTTAAGATAATTTCTTAATTAAAAAGGGTAAATGCACATAGGTTCTAAAAATGAGTAATCAGACAATTTGATTAAGCCAAGTATGATCAAAGCAACTTTGCTAAAACCACAAAACCTGGGAATGCCTAACACCTTCTCTCGTGTTAACAGAATTCCTTACTCGGATTTCTGTGTTCGCAGACCATAAATAAGAGTCAACTTCCTTGATTCGGGATTTTAAACTGGTGACATGGGACACCATAAATTATCCCAAGCAACGACTCTGATTTTAATGTAAATAAATCCCTTTTGATTGTCACTTAAATTGGAAAACTCCCTTGTACTCATTTTGAGGTGGTAAAAGAAGGTGTGACAATCATGAACAAGGTAGTTCTTCTCATGGGGATTCAACTGGCATGAAGCATAAGCAATCACTCTACCCTCCTGCACCAAGACGCACCCAATACCAATATGAGAAGCATCACAATACATTATATAAGATCCAGAAGTTGAAGGCAAAACTAGAACTCAAGTCGTGGTCAAGGCAGTCTTAAGCTTCTAAAAGATCTCCTTACACTCATCCGACCACCTAAATGGAGCAACCTTCGGGGGTCAATTTGTTCAAAGGTGATACAATGGATGAGAAACCATCTACAAAGTGACGATAATATCTTACCAAGCCGAGAAAATTCCGAATCTCAGTAGCTGAAGACGGTCTGGGCTAACTTTGAACCACATTTATCTTCTATGGGTCCACCTTAATCCCCTCACTATACACCATGTGCCCAATGAATGTCACCGAACTAAGCCATAACTCACACTTAGAGAACTTGGGATAAAGTTTCTCCCCCTCAACCTCTGCAGTATAATCCTCAAATATTGGGCATGCTCCTCCTGACTACGTGAGTATACCAGGATATCATCTATGAATACTATGACAAAAGAATCAAGATATGGCTGAAATACACTATTCGTCATATGCATGAATGTTGCTAGGCATTGGTTAGCCCAAAATACATCACTAGGAACTCATAGTGACCGTATCAAGTTCTGAATACCGTCTTCAGAATATTCGAGTCCCGAATTTTCAATTAGTGATACCCAGACCTCAAATCGATCTTAGTGAACACCCTCACTCCTTGAATTTGGTTAAATATATCATCAATGTATGGCAAAGAATACTTGTTCTTGATTGTAACTTTGTTCAGCTGCCTATAGTCGATGCACATCCGCATTGTACCATCTTTCTTTTCACAAACAGAATCGGTGCGCCCCAAGGAAACACACTAGGTCGAATAAAACCATTATCAAGGAGCTCCGAAAGCTGCTCTTTTTATTCCTTCAACTCAACTGGTGCATACGATGCAGAGGAATAGAAATGGGTTGAGTGCCCGGGACCAAATCAATACCAAAGTCAATATCCTTATAGATGGCATGCTCGGCGTGTCTACAGGAAACACATTCGGAAAGTCTCGCACTACCGAAACAAAATATTTAGTAGGAGTATCAGCACCAACATCCCTTACAAAGGCCAAATATGACAAACACCCCTTCCCAAAAAAATGTTGGGCCTTCAAATATAAAATTAATCTGTTGGGAACATAATATAGAGAACTCTCCACTCGATCCTTGGCAACCCCGGCATCGCCTTCGTTACGATCTTAATGTGACAATCTAGAATAGAATGACATGAAGACAACCAGTCTATACCCAAAATCACATCAAAATCGATCATATAAGAAAAAAGAGATCAACTTTAGTCTTAAATCCCCCAATAGACACCACACACGATCGATACACACGGTCCATAATAATAGTATCGCCCAACACGTAGACACATGGACATGTGAGCCTAAGGACTCGTATGGCATATCTAAATAACGAGCAAAACATGTTGATACATACGGATAAGTAGAACCATGGTCAAATAATATAGAAGCATTCTTGTGGCATTCCGATACAATACATGTGATCACTATGTCTGAAGCAATAGACTCTAGCCTGGTAGGAGTAGCATAGAATTGAGCCTAACCGCCGCCTGATCGGCCTCCCCCTCTAGGGCGACCTCTGGCTTCCTGAGCCCCACTCTTAACTAGCTAAGCATGTGGTCAAGTAACTAATAGGAAAGTCATAGCCTAACCCATACAATAAATTGGACCTACCGAGCGACGGGGACACTATCTCCACATATGCTCAAGCTCCCCGCACTTGAAGCAACTCCCCAGTGGTTGTGGTGGGGAATGTATCGTTCACCGAGTACCAGAATATCTGCCAAAGCAACCTGGTGCAGATGAACCCTAAAATGAAGGTGCACGAGATTAACTCTAAGCTGGTAGTGCAGTGAGGGATAACTGACCCGATCTGGAACTTTATGAAACATTGCTAGCTGATTCGCCACGATGAACTGGACGAGCCGTCTGAGCGAGCTTTAAAGGATGACCCCTATTGTGGTAGAACTAACTCCTAGAAGAAGCACCGTTCAAACCACCCAAACCATGAGGCTTCCTGGCCTTTCTCTCATCACACTCCTGACTATGGACCAACTTTAGCCGTCGAGCAATATCAACCACCTCGTTGAACCTAGCACCTGATACATCCTTCCGAGTCATAAAAATGCAACTGATAGTTGAGCCCATCAATGAACCTCCTAATCCTCTCCCTCTTTGTGGGAGCCAACCATATCGTATGGAAAGCCAACTCTAAAAATCACATCTTGTACTAGATCACATACATTCCCTCTTAGTGTAGCTGCTCAAACTACTTATGCAACTCCTCCCTGCGATTCGGTAGAAGAAACTGCTCCGAAAAGATAATGGAGGACTCGTGCCATAAAAGTGGTGCAACAACAACTGGCTTGGACCACCTGCTCTGGAGTACGGACGGTGGGAGTCTGAGCACCTCCCTTAGCCTGAGAAGTGGTTGTTGCAGACAGAACTAAAACCGCCTAAGAAAGTCCAGTGCAAATAGTCAAGATGTGGTCCAGAGCCTCTTGAAGGCCTGGAATGGCAATAGGCACAATTGGTTCCTGAGCTGGTCCCACAGGCTCAACCACCTGTAGAACCTGCTCCTAAGATGGAGCAACGGGTGTGTCTACGGGTGCTGCTCTAGCTGTTGTACAAGCTGCACCTCAGCTTCTATTGTGGCCTCGGCCTCTAATGGCACTAGCCGGTGGTACTTGTAGCCGTCTGCCCGATCTGGTAGCAGGTGTCCTCACTATCTATGAGAGGATAGAATAACATAAGTTTAGTTTTAGAAATCAACAAGTTTGCACGACAAAAATGTGAAGTTTTCCTGAGGGTTCGACAGCCTTTCGAAGATAAGTAGAGACATTTCCGTATTGTTTTGCAGGACTATACAAAACCTGCTCATGATTCGTGAGACCTATGTAACATAGGCTCTAATACCAACTTGTCACGACCCAAATCTCACACGTCATGATGGTGCCTATTGCAATACTAGGCAAGCTGAAAACCATACTAAACCACACATTCTTTAAATTTGAAAACACAATAAGATAAGCTTGAGAGAAAAATCTCATAATTACTTATATGAAAATACCGTGACTCAATACAATGTTCCCCAAAAATCCAAGTGTCACTGAGTACATGAGTATCTATACAGTAACATTGTCTTAAACATTGCCTACAAAAATAGAACAATAAAATAAAAATTATAAGATAAAGGAGGAGAGTCAATGTTCGTGGATGCCAAGGCAGCTACCTTGAAAATCTTCGAACGGCTGAAACTTTGCGATCAATAACCACCGTGATCGGAAACACATGGATCTGCACGTGAAGTGTAGAGTGTAGTGTGAGTACAACCAACTCAATAAGTAACAAGTCCAACCTTTGGACTGAAAGAAATTACGAGTCCAAATTATACGGTCCAAATACATAATTAAACAGTACAGAAATTTTGCAGAACATATGACAGCAATATCTTAGAGAATGTCATAGTTTGCAATTACCAGTACATGAGCGTAGACTTGATTCCAGGTTTAACAATTAAACTTAGAATAGATAAAATATGTTAAGTTTGAATGATGTGAGAAATATGACATCTCTATATCTACATGTCAGTTACGTATGCCAATTGAAATACAAGACACTGATGAAATCATATGCATACTCTAAAAGTATAAATCACTCAGTCCTCCCATTCAATCCATACTCACAGTCACTCAATCATCCTAATCGCTCGGCATTTGCACTCAGTAGGTACATGCGCTCACAGTAGGTAAGCAGACTCCGGAGGGGCAGATCCAGCCCAAGCACTATAATAAGCCAATCATGGCATGAATCAATAAATCATGTTGCGACGTGCAACCCGTCCCCATAAATATCCACAGCCAAGAACCAATCTCTCCAGTCTCTCAGGCTCACAATGTCATGAAAATCAGGTGATATGATGTATCAATAAATGGCAATAGAGGCTGAGATATGATACGTAGATTATAGATGTGATTGAGTACATAATTGCATATTAAGCAAATAATTTAACAGCAATACGACCTCTATGTGTCCCAACGGTACCAACATATAGCCTAAGCATGATTTCTAATGTGAATTGTAGCTCAACGCATGGAGAATATACGGATAACAACAAAGTTATTCAACTATATAGTTCCACGGAATCGACAAAATCGCAACTTATACGGTGCATGCCCACACGATTGTTACCTTACATGTGCATCACCACAGCATCAACAGTTTAACACGTAATGCAGGGCTTCGTACCCTCAGAACCAAGATTAGAAGTGTTACTTACCTCACACCATGAAAATCTCTACTCCAACAAGCCATTGCCTAGTGAATCGATCTTTGAATGCCTCGAATCTAATCATAAACAATTCGATACAATCAACTCAAGCTATAGGAATTAATTCCATATGAAAATGTTAAGTTCTTAATCAAAATTCAAAAAATTAACTCAAAATTCAACCCCCGGAACCAAGTCTTGAGATTCGATAAAAGTTACAAAATCCAAACACCTATTCAACCACGAGTCCAACCATATCAAAATTATTCAAATTTGATATTAAAATCCCGCCCAAATCCCCAAAATTCGGCCTAAGAAGTTTTATCCATTCTCCCCATTTTTTTCACCCCAAATCACAAATTAAATGATGAAATCAAAGATATATTCATGCAACTTAACCAAAACCAAGTAAGAATTGCTTACCCCAATCACTCCCTTGAAAATCTCTCCAAGAGTCTCCTCAATCCGAGCTCCCAAAGCCAAATTGTGAAATAAACTCAAACCCTAATTTTTTAGACTTAAATTATGCCCATATATCCCTCAATTGTGGTCGCGGAAAATGCTTCGAAAACACGAAGCACAAACTAAGCTTCCCAAAAATTAACCCTATGCGAATGCGACAATCTCCACGCGAATGAGAAACACTATCTCCTTATACCTAACCCTCATCACGCGATCGCGAAGAATAAAAGCGCGTGACCAACTCCTACTTCATATCCTCTTCGCGAATGCAGCTTAGAGTAAAATCCCAGCTGCCCAAACAAGCCTTCGCGATCGCGAACCTATCCATGCAATGGCATGGACGGAAACTAGACATGTACATGAGAAAAACTTTAGTAATCTTCAAAGTCCCATTTCACTTTGTTAACCATCCGAAATCCACCCGAGGCCCATGGGACCCCAACAAAATATACCAACAAGTCCTAAAATATCATACGAACTTAGGCGATGCCTCAAACCACATCAAACGATATCAAAAACATGGATCACACACCAATTCAAGCCTAATAAACTTATGAACTCCTAATTTTATATATTCGATGCCGAAACCTATCAAATAAAGTCCGATTGATCTCAAAATTTTCACACAAGTTATAAATGATACCACAGACCTATTCCAACTTCCGAAACTAAAATTCAAGCCCAGTAACTACAAAGTCAAAACTCTCAGGCAAATTTCTAAGTTTTGCCATTTCAAGCCAAAATCAACTACGGACCTCCAAATCACTATCCAGACACACTCCTAAGTTCATAATCACCATAATGAGCTATCAGAACTATCAAAACTCCATTATGGAGTCTTACACACAAGCCAACATCTGAGCAACATTTTTAACTTAAACTTCCAATCTTGGGGCTAAGTGTTCCAACTCATTCCGAAACATCCCTGAAACCAAATCAACTACCCTCGGCAAGTCACATATCAATAATTTAGCATAAAATAATCAGTAAGTGGGAGAACAGGGCTAAAATATTCAAAATGATCGGCCAGGTCAATATGCATATGCGAGCTTATATTTCATCCATCCTACTCCAATATGATATGTGGCATCATCATCAATCTCTCTATTACCTTTAGTTATTGACCCAAGATACTTAAAACTTCCTCTCTTGGGGATGACTTATGTATCAAGTCTCACTTTTTACATCCACATCAAGAATTATGTCAATAAACTTGCACTTTAAGTTTTATATTTTAGTTATGCTCAATCTGAAACCTTTAGACTCTATATTGCACTGTTGCCAATATTTCCTAAGATTGTATGGAGGAATGTAATGCTTGTGTCATCTGCTCTACCTAGACATCGATTCACTGTCTGGTTAGCTGCTCATCTAAAACTTCCTACCATAGAGAGGCTGCAGCTTATGGGCATCCAAATATCATCTTTGTGTGCATTCTGCAAAAGGTATGATGAAGAGTTTAAACATTTATTTTTTGAATGTGACATTACCAGTAGAGTTTGGAGGAGAATCTGTGTATGGTTGGGACTTACAAGAACTACTGAATGCTGGGAGAATGAATTGAAATGGATTTGTAGCAATGCCAAGAGTAAAAACTGGAAGAAAGAGATCACTGCAACAGCATTTGTGACTACTGTTGCATTGCTGTGGAAGAATAGAAATCTGATCAGGTTTGAGAATAAGACTTTTGATGAAGGACAATGTTGCAGAGAAGTAGCAATGTTATTACATGCAAGAAATAGGAATCGTAAAAGATGGAAGGATGGGTTACAAAAGCTCAATTTCTACCCTTAGTTTTGGTTGAACATTATCTGCTAGGTAGTGATGTGTATATGAATTGAGTAGTTAGGATTCAAGTGTAACTAGAATGAAAGTGTAAATGAGTAGTAGAAGTCCATACTACTACCTTAGGATTACATTGTATATTTTTTGATATCAATACAAATTGACAGTTAAGCTAAAAAAAAAAAAACCTTTAGACTCTATGGTATGTCTCCAAACCTTCATCCCAGTTATTAATTGTGTCTCTTATGTATCTAAGATGTATTGCGCTTGTATCTCATACACATGTATACATGGATATACATAAATGATACACAGTGTGATATACATATAATCTTTTTTCATGTTTATCTTTAACTTCGAATTTTCAATTCGCACCACTTCAAAACTCCATCAAATTATCTGAAAATCGAGATTCAAACTCTTTAAGATGGATCCAGTTTATTCTTACAACACCCGCTCAAATGAAAGCAAAAGGTTGACAGTTTGTTGGTTAGAAATAGCTAATTAGTGATATTAGTAACATTTGAATAATATTGTTAATATTTTATGAATTGGCTAATTTTGATAGTAATATGCTTATAGGCTCTGATATTGTTGTAAAAATATATTTACTAATCTGAAGATTTAAGTATTTAATTTAGAGTTTAAAATTTTTTTTTTACTGTTGAAGAGTATATGTCTTTATTTTTTTTTTAAATTTTTTTGTGCTTTTTTATATTTTTTTACAAATATTAATATTGTCTAAATTGAAATAAAATTATAAAATCAATTATTAAAAATTTTGGAGACCTAAATCAAGTCTTTACTAGTCTTCTACTAGAGTCACTTGCACACCTTAATATTCTCAATCAAATTTGTAAAGTTTCAATTAAGATACGATAACAATAACAAGAATATTAAAGGCAGTGAGTGTGTTATTCGGAACCAAATGTGAATGAAGCTAGTTGAACAATACGTTTATAGTGGGATATTAGTCTGTAAATAATTGTTGATCATCAATAAGGGCGACTCAACAAAACTGGTGGCTTAAAATTAAAATACATTAAAAAGGCTCTGAAACTTCTTTTAAGCTACATGACTTTGATTTAGTGTGAGCACAACTCATGACGTACGGTTAGGCGCACAACATATAATATTAAATTCTTCCTTTAAGTGAAACTGGTAAATGGTGAGCCCGTTATTCGCTGGGGTTTGAACCTTGCGACATTTGTCTCATAAAGATTTCAGTTAAAAAAGAGGAGACACAAAAGAATTTGTTTTCTGGTATGTAGATCAATCAAATATGACAAAAAAGAATAGTATACTTAATTTAGAGAATTTGAGTTAAAATTAGAAAGTAAAATCATGAAAAACATGAAAAAAAATATACGTAAAGGAAGAAAAATAGAATTGACGAGAAGGTAAATATATCATTTAATTAAGTTGAGAAAAAAATTATCATATTAACTCACTGAATCTTGCTTCTATTAAATTTTAAAAATTTTGAAAATTTTTAATTAAATATTATATAAATATAAATTATAAAGTATTTATTAAATTATAGTAATGCCTTCTTATTTTTCGAGCCTTAAATATTTGGAGGCAAGACAAGGGCTTCACTTGCTGCGTTACCCTAGAGCCGCCCTTGTCCCAGAGTAATCGTCGTCCGGACTTGCGTTACCTAGAGCCACCCTTGTCACAGAGTAATCGTCGTCCGGCAGAAGATGAGGCCGATATTGATGAAGGGCCACGAAAGGCCATTGACGTTTCTGAAATACAACAGAGACGGGGATCTGCTTTTCTCTTGCGCTAAGGACCATACCCCTACCGTTTGGTTCGCCGATAACGGCGAGCGTCTCGGCACTTACCGTGGTCATAACGGCGCTGTTTGGTGTTGCGACGTTTCCAGTAATTTCCCCCAACTGATTTATTTAACATTATATCGCTTGTTTTGCTTGCTTATTAGCTTTTTTCTAGTATAAGGCCTGTTTGGTTTAGATGATTGATTGATTCTGATTATTTAGATGAGAGAGTATCAGATGATTAGAGTTAGAAATCAATCGCCCTTAGGGATTTGGTCTAGTGGCAAGAGCGCAATGTCTGATGCCTGGGTTAAGTGCACGGGTTCGAACCCTGTTACAAAAAGCCTCTTATTTTAAGAAGGGTAGTTCATTATCCACTGATTAGAAAAATAAGTTTGAAATCAATTAATTCCCTAGGGTATTACTAAATGGTTGAGGGTGGAAGTAACAACCGCGAGGTTTTATTTCAGCTATAGAGGCTCAATTCGAGTCCCATTTGCTATTACCTGGTGGATTAGTAAAGGTGAGAAAAAGGCGTCACAGAAACCGCAGCACTCAAAAAAATTAGTTATTAATCATTTCATTCATAAATAGTTGATTATCTCCTATTAAGTGATAATTAGTCTAGAACCAAGCATTGATTTTGGTCAGGTGAAAAAACCAAAGAACATTAAGGGCTTGTCCAGGTTGTAAAAGAAACTGAGATGATCATTGTCTGGTTCTCACATCACTTTTGGCTAAATCACTTAGATTTTTCTAATGGATGTGATTACTGTAGAGCTGAATATCAAATAATTATCCTGGGCTTGTCTTACTAATTTACTGCAAAACCAGGTTGCTTCAGTTGCTTAACTTTTGGAAGTCATTTATTTTCTTTTGTTTAGGATGATTTATTGTCCTCTACCTTTTACTTCTTTCCTTACCCAGATAGTCTTTTATCTTAAAGAATATACTGCTTTCTTCACAGATCTCATTATTTCTCTACATTATTTTTCTTCATATTTTCTCCATCTAAATACACGGATTTCTTAGTATTCTCTTTATGTATTATATCCACTTTGGTCATTGAAAATTGTAGCTCATTAGTTTTGTCAGTTTTTAACTTGAAAGAGCTCAGAGGTTCAATACTTGCTGACATGTTTTCTTTTTCTGTCTAAAAAAAAGTTGATGAATATACAAAGTCACAGAAAGAGAGAACAAATGAAACTTTTTTGTTTGTATTTGTGTGGTAAAGGTTTGCTATAACTATGGTAAAATGACTATCTGTGGTTGCTGACTTGTTGCTCGTTTGGTGAAAGGGGATTCGGCCAGGCTAATAACAGGAAGCGCGGATCAGAGTGCAAAGCTGTGGGATGTCCGAACTGGTACCCAGCTGTTCACATTCAACTTTGATTCCCCTGCTAGGTCTGTTGATTTTTCGGTTGGTGATAAGCTCGCAGTGATCACCACTGATCCTTTTATGGGACTGCCATCTGCTATCCATGTCAAACGCATCAGCAGAGATCCCAGTGACCGTAAGTTTCTGGAACTCTAAGGGTGATCTTCTGTTGATCTATCTTGTTTAATCGTTGGGTTGTCTTTTTGATAAGTAATTGCAGGAATATATTTGTGATTGTATAGTATATGTTATCTTGGTTTCCTCTTTTCTTTTTAATGAACTGAATTATTGTGAAAGCACTGAGCGAGCTGCTTTTCTATGAAGTTTCAAGTATCTTGTGCACAGGCATCATGTTTCGACTGTTGCCATTCTTAAGCCTATTGTGTTTCCTTTTCAGAGATGTGAAGAGTGGACTCTTTTATGACCTTCAGTAAGCTGTACAGATGCATTTCCTATTTGATTATGGCTATATAAGCACGGGGCCAATTTTAAACGGCTTAGATATATTGTGAATAGTTTCTCAAGGCACCAATAAAGTAGCTATAATAGTTTTGCCAATTCTTAATTAGTTTATCGTGTTGTGTTATCATTGTCATCATTTATCAGGTGTTTTTCTATTTTTTCTTTTGTGATGATATTTTGATGGTTGAGATTGTTCCTGGTATGGCTGCAGTGGTTATTAATGTTGTAGAAAGCTTGTCATTTTAAATTTCAGCATATGACTGTGTGGTTATTCATTACAAATATCAGCATATGAATAATTGTTAAAATATGTCGATTTAATGTGCTATTCTGTTTCTCGCTGACTTGCCAACTCAGGCCACCCGGTTCACTCATTAGTTTCAAGGTTGGAGTACCTCTACCACTGGCCACTTAGTCCCCTTAGATACTATATATTGGTTTTGGAGCATGATACATTTGGGTATGTAAAGTGAATTTATTGATGCATGTTGGAAGCTGATGGTGTACAGAGCTACTCCCATACTTACTCCACAGAAAGCAGCTTAAAGAAACCAGATCAATTGTCCTGTTACAATTACTTCTCCTTTCAACTGTAGAGTTACTAGTGTTATTTCTGACTTAATAAATAATTTACTGGGGATATGGAACTTGGTGTGGGGTCTTGGGGAGGCAAAACAGATCACGTTTATTTCTCACTCACCCATTTTAAGTTCATTTTTGGATTTAAAGAATCTCCTCTAGTCAGTTTGTATTCCCTCCTTGTTTTCTATCCAATTCATTTATCATTAATACTTGACTAACTAGCTTTTCCTATTTTCCTTTATGCTACGCGAATCAGAACTTGAGAATTGATAACAATTGTCCTGTAAAGAAAGTTATCAAAAGCAAAAATGACCACCATAAAGACTTGTGCAATTAATGCACAAGTGAATGAAATATCAGGGTTTTCCTTCTATTCAATCAATACAAATGAGAAAGAGTACATATCATTAGGGAATGTTTGTTGTCAAGGGTTAAGCCAGATGTGCTTCCAGAGTTGTCAACTCTATGATCTAATGCATTGATATGCTTTGGACCTCGAGATGACGATATATGCCTTTTTATAGTTTTCTGCTGTTTCCCTGGTGGTTGGTCCTCTTAGTGTGACCCACTTTATCTTCCATAATTTGGGCACTTAGTGACTTTCATCTCATGATATTGACATTCACAGTATCTAATAAGTCATCTTCTTATTATTTTAGAGGTTGGCGAATCAGTGCTCACATTAAAGGGCCCCCAGGGAAGAATCAATAGAGCTGTGTGGGGACCCCTGAATAGAACAATCATAAGTGCCGGTGAAGACGCTGTAATACGTATCTGGGATGTTGAGGTATGTTGGTGCATTTCAGCATCATGGAAAAATATGCTGGCAATATGTGAAGTTCAAAAGATTAGTTGTCTTATTACTCTAGATACTTTATTTTAATTTTTCGAACAGTTAGGTTTTTTGGTCAGGTAGGCCTGCTGTTGCTATGTGAAGTTCAAAAGATAATTTGTCTTATTACTCTAGATACTTTATTTAAATTTTTCTAACAGTTAGGTTTTTTGGTCAGGTAGGCCTGCTGTTGCTCTATTTTCATTGCACTGCCTGCTTTTTTGTTTTGTTTTTCTTTTTTAAATTTTATTTAGTTTTGAGCCAAGGGTCTATCGGAAACAACCTCTCTACTCCATCGGGGTAGAGGTAAGGTCTACATACACGTTATCCTCCCCAGACCGCACTTGTGGGACTATACTGGGTCGTCATTGTTGTTGTTTTAAGATAGTTCTGGCTGTTTGTAAGGCTATTGTAGTGTTCTGATGGTCTTTCAAAATCTGTAGACAGGAAAGATACTGAAGGAGTCTGACAAGGAAGTTGGTCATAAAAAGGGTATTACATCGCTACAAAAGTCAGTAGATGGTTCGCACTTCATTACTGGTTCCCTTGATAAATCTGCAAAGGTAGCTCCTTATAGCCCTTGGAAGTATGGCCAGTGTTTCATTCTAAGTTCTTGCAACTCACTGTCAATATACTTCCATTTTTTATTTTTAGTTTTGCACGCCCAAATTCCACTTTGTTTCTTTCTTTTCATAGTTCCTCTTAGTTACTAATCTCTCTGCTAATTTTCCAGCTTTGGGACATCAGAACTTTAACACTTATCAAGAACTATACAACTGAACGACCAGTGAATGCTGTCACAATGTCGCCGCTTCTTAATCATGTATGTATTGACACACTCCTTAACTAATACATTGAATGGTTCTACTCTACTAATATCTGTTGTCCCTATATAGCATGCTTTGTTTTGTGCGACGTGTTAAAATCTTCAAATATTCATGCAGTTATCCTGCATCCTTGAAGATAATGTCTGCCAATTGCAGCTCACTTTATGTTAATAGTCAGTTTTCTAAGTCTTTTATGAAATCTTTTAAGCTCAAATACAATTTTTGGGTGGAAGAGTTACAAGTCCATTATCACAAGAGAATGAATAATCCGTTTATCCCGCGTTAGACCTTTAATCCTGGATATTTCTCTTGTGTGATACCACTGATTAAACTCACAAAAAACAAAAATGGAGATGTCTCACTTTGCACCGGTTTGCTTTTGCTTGTCTAAAAATTTGGTACCATATTTGTACAAGCAACAGTTTCTCCAATGGCTTCTGTAATAGTTCTTAAAGTATCTTTCTAATCTAATGCTCCTCATTGTCTATAGGTGGTTTTGGGAGGTGGTCAGGATGCTTCAGCTGTCACAACTACTGATCACCGTGCTGGAAAGTTTGAGGCCAAATTCTACGACAAGGTAAGCAGAGATGCTCTTAGTGTTAGAATCATCTCCCCCACCCCGATAAAGAGAAAAAGGAGAAAGGGTGAATTTTATTTGGTTTCGTAATATTTTGGAGTGTTTGTAATTTCTCTCTGGAAATGCACCAGATTCTTCAACAAGAGATAGGAGGCGTTAAAGGGCATTTTGGACCAATAAATGCTTTGGCTTTCAATCCTGACGGGAAAAGGTAACTGATCATTCCATGTTCTTGCATCTCATATGTGGATGTGCTCACGTACTTATGCCCATTTTTGAAGTTGACTTGGGATCACGTGTTTTAGATTTTTAATGCAATATTTTTTCTAAAGATTTGTGTTCTTGCCTTTTTCTTTATGGAGGTTTTAAGATATCTCATCTTTTCTCGTCTTCTCGGTTCTTTTTGTATTACTGCTACCTCCATATGCCAAAGATGAAGTTGTGCTTTTTAAGAATTAAGTTTAATAAGAATGATAGTGGTTCCTAATCAGTTTTCTTTGAATCGCATGTATATTGAAAAGTAATGATGAATGAATATAAAGGTTCCTGTTCAAGAAAAAGGTGGACTTTTCTTAGGACAGCTTGGAAATTTAGGCAACCAATTTTTGGACGAGAAGAGTGAAATTTTTTGCTTCAATGTGCCAACTGCCTGTTGGTGCCAGTGTGGCAGTCCTTGATAATTCTCTTTATTTTCTCTCCAACTTTTTGGACCAAGTAATGAGTTTTGGATCCTTTCAACTAAAAGGTGAAAAGAGGAAAAGACAGACATCATATTTGATTGGAACTCATTTTTGTTAGGACCATGGTTCCTAATTTTACATTAGGTTGAAATTGAGTTAATTCAATTGTTTCTGCGATCATCTACTTTATATAAAAGCAGTTAGATTTGGATTTGTGTTTGCTTCCATGTTGTACTCTGTTCCCTTTTCTTATTTTGATCCTTTTTAATTTTCCTTGAAGTGCTTTTAAGATTTATTTAGATTAAAAAAAGTTTATATATTTGTCAGGGACCTTTGCAGTTTTGTTAGAGATTTGTATGTCAGTGTATGGTACTAAGTTTAGTGAATCTCTAGTTTAGACTACCTGTAATTTGTTTTACAAGACAAATTAGTTAGTATTCTAGTGAAATTGGCCTGAATAAAGCTGAACGTATTAGGAGAATTCATGTAATTGATTCCGACTAGTTTGAAATTGAGGTGTAACTGGAAGCACATATTAAGATAAGCTTATAGTAAGGAGAAATCTTGTGTTTGTCTGGCGGGGTTTGTTTGATGCCTCCTGTCTTTTGGTAGGAGTGTTTCTATGGTAGGAGAATTATCAAGGAAACACTAGTTGATGTTTGGTGACTGCATTTTGGTGGGGTTTTCAAAATCTGATGCCCCTGTTGCTATTGTTCGATGCTCGGAGTTTAAGATTTTCATGGTGTATATTTACTGAGAACTTGTGTTGGTGGATATGTCGAACGGAGCTAAGTTTTCCATGTGACAACGCAGTGCGAATGGTTCTTAGGAACTCCAAAACTCAATCTTGTTTTCTCCAATGTTGGAGAGAGCACAATGGACATTGTTTCCATTATTATCTATTTGATCTTCAGCAAGTTGTTGAAGTGTAGTGCTGCATGAGAAAAGTAATGGAGCAAGTACTTGTCTTTGGTATTTTTTTAGTTTTGGTTGGTTTGTCACGTCTTTTCTCAGCTGTGGACATTGATAACAAGCGGTGAGCTTGTGGCATTTCTCTTTCCTCATTTTGCAACTTTTACTATCTCCTAGCTGCCTCCTCTCTCTTTCCTCACTTTGCAACTTTTACTATCTCGTAGCTGCATCATGTCTGGTGCAAGAATATATGCTCAAACATAGTGGACTAGAGTTCTTGATGTTAGCATTTTTTTGTGCACAACACAAACATATATATCACTTCTCTTGTAGCTTCAAGCTCAACAAGTGCATGTGCGTACTCTTCCATGATCACTAGTGGGTGTCCAACTTATGTTTGATTGGGGTGAGGAGATGATGGGTCGAATGAGGGGAAGTGAGTGAAGAAGAGTAGAGGTGAAGGAAGTAAAAGGTACATTGGAAGGCCATAGAAATGGATCTTTGTTTGATGTGGCACAGATCTTGAAATAGGTTTGTGTTGTAAAAGAAACACACACACTAGAATATAGTACACTATGGGTATGTTGTTGTTTACACTAGAATCTAGAACAGAAATACAAATGTTTTTTGAGTTCAGAGTAGAACCTCTTTCAGCTTCCTTTCCCTTTTTTGGATAAGGAAAAAAGGATAGGAAAGTGAGGCATCATTCTGGTTCCGAAACGTGTCTCTCTGTTTACCATCAATCATTTGCATCCTTGAGGATTACAACTTCAATTGGTTAATAAAAAGTGGAGCTCAAAATGAGATAGGAGTACATACTGCTGCGACCATTATTCTATTGTAGACATTTGAAATCCACTATGAAAAGAACAATAACATATGCAGACAGCTCCTTTGAACTTCCTCCTTTGCAGTTGCATCCTAAACCTTGTGGTAGGAAAAATGATATCCTGATGTCATTCTCAGAGGTTCATGTCATGGACCAGCAAACATGTCTTTTATTGTTGTCCTGATCTTATCTTTTATCTGATGTCCGCTAACGCCCCAATGTGTGCTATGCTGTGTTCCACTTTCATTTGTCATGTTAAAATGTTTTGTTTCTAATTACCTGTTATCCTCATTCACTTCTAGATGGTATATTGTTGATCAATTTCCATGTGTTGAATATGTTTTAAGCCTCTGATGACCAGGTTAATTGATTGTTCCATCTTGAGTGTCATGTGAACTCCCTATTTCATTTTGCAGTTTCTCAAGTGGCGGTGAAGATGGATATGTGAGATTGCATCATTTTGACCATGATTATTTCAATATCAAGATTTAGATTTTGATAAGAGGGTTTGGGCAGTTGGGCTTTTTGGTGTCCATTAGAGAAGTATGGTGCTTATTGATGTTTCTCTGGAAACATCTTTTAGATTATGTCCAATGAATTTCTTGTATACTTTTATTGTTGCAAGCTATGTTTTTCAGGTTGGAGAAAATAACATTTTCTTTATGGATAAGTTGAGCAAACATTTTTGTTGGGTTATTTCGAGGGGCAATTTTTTCAAGGTTACGCTTGCAAAACTACACCGCTAGGAGGGATCTGTTTATGAAAAATTTCAACCTCATGTCTTAGTTTGCATGATTTAGCTTTATCCAACACTTAATAACTAAATAGGAACTCTTTATGTAGCTTTTCTCCTTTTCTTTGCTCCTTTGGTCTTCAGCATTTTGTCAGGGTGCAACTTTTATTACTCTTCTCGAGGCCCCCTATTGTTGTGCTTGATATTTCAAGAGTTGGAGATGATGTCCTAAATTCTTTCCCGGTTTTGAGATTGCGTTTCATCAATACTTTTCTGATGAGTGGAGCATATCCATCTTTACTCTTTATTTAAAATTTTGTTTTCTTTCATATTAAAGATCTTCGTTAGTTATTTGTTTTATTGCTATGATCATTAAGGTTGAGTAATACTAGAATATATGAGTAAGAGATTGCTGTGAATTTATGCAGCAAATAATGGTCATGTAACGGTGGAATTACTCACAAAAACGTCTTCGTGAATTATAGGTTTGTCCGTTGGTCAATTCTTGTTAAACATCTTGGCATCTACCAAGTTATCATCGCTGCAAGCGACCAGACGAGACTGAATTTTTGTTTTAACTGACCACAGAAACCTGAAGAACAGAAACAAATAAGAATTGAAACCGAAAAATCTAATTATATGTTTGGATTGACTTTTCAACTTATACACTAGGATTCGATTATTTTAAGGTAAAAACTCAAAACTCTAAGCTAGCTCCTAACTTGAGGTTTTTTACTAGTCTAGCTCTCCATTCAAGTCGTTTCCCAATTTGATTGAAAAACCGTCCCAAGCCAGTTGTAACCTTGTACAACTTTTGAAAGCCTAGGGATTACTTGTCACAAAAGTCAACCGCAGTAGAGTTTCTGCAAATATAGCAGCGTAAAAAGTATGTGTCTGCATAAGCATGTTAGCATCAAACATATAAGGAACTACAATAAGACAGGCATTCAACCGAATATCTGTTAGCATAGATAAGAATCTAAAATAAGACTGCATCCGCGATCAGTCCAAAATACTGTATATCAAGCACCTATTAATGCATAACTCGATGATAGCAAAACCCGGGATAAGAGCATTTACAGAAAATCAGATCACGGGTGTACAGATATTACCCACTAAAATATATTCACAGGATGGGGTGCATCTAACAGAGAATCTTGTATTCCTAGTAGTGCCTTGAGAGCAAAGAATGCTTGATAAATTCCCATAGGTTAATCTACAAATGCAGATCATCTAACAAATTACTTCTACATGCTACTTCCCCTTCATCCAAGGGTGTAAGCCGTATCCTTTTCACATTGTGTTGAGCATCTGCTTCTGAGCCAGGACCACTACCAATGAGCAGCAAACGTTTACAAGCAAGGTTTCCATTTCCATGGATATCATATAGGTTTTCCTGGCAAGAGGTGACAGGACCAGTATCACTGTTATCATGTGTTTCGGCAGAGCATTGTGCCAAAGAGATGTCCAGCAGCTCGCCAGAAGTGGCTTCGCCATCAACCAAACAGTCAATACTATTGACAGATGCAGATTTTGGATGATTAATTTTGTCATCTGAATTCATGTTTTCATCTACTCTGCACGGGTCTACGACCTCAACTTCCAATGGATTTTCAGAGTCGTGGACTGAAGTAGTTGGTGATGAGTCTTCCTCGCCCACAGCTTCAACAACTGACACTCCAGGTATCCAGGAAGCTTCAGCAGTCAGAGACCCGGATGAATAGGATAAAGCACAAGGTTCAGATCCACTACCACCCAGATGTTGGAGACCAGTCTCAGTTGATGTATACACAAGGTGCTCTCCAGCTTCTACCACTTCCTGTTTCAAAAAGGTCATCAACAACTCTGACATCTAGCAGAGTTTCAACACAATAATACTAATTCAATGTGATTTATGGATATAATGCATATGAAATAGAATCAGACCCTTTAGCAAAGTGGAATGCTAAAACCAAAATCATTCCATCAGAGATCCAACTTAGATGAGACAACTGGCAAATAATATCCAAGCAAAAATAAAGCGAGCGGTCAACAAGATGCATTGTGGATTACTCCTTTGATGTCCAAAAGGTGAACCAGTATCATAAATGACCATGATAACAGAACACCGTCCATTTTTAAGGAATTCTCAGAAAAGGGAATCTTTGCAAAAGTTTTATATAAAGACTTGCATTATATATATATATATATATATATATATATATATATATATATATATATATATATATATATATATATATATCATCTAAGCACGTGTTCAAAAGTAATTCCAAAACTAACACTAAGATTCTTACATACATAAGAAAAGATGTCAGCTTGCAAGGTTTAAAAATAATTCCTGATGCCTGTATGATTACAGAGCTTCCGTCACCTGCCACCTCTCTGTTCCTCGCTTGCACAGCTGTTTCTCCCTCTTCCCCCCCCCCCCCCCCACAAAATTCCTGCCCCCCCCCCCCCAACCACACACAAAATTTCTGTCTCACACACACACGAAGACAAAAACTCAACGAATAGATTCAAGTGCATCTAGGAAGCATTTTTTTAAAGCATTCAATCATTATGTTAATGTGTCCTCTAGCTACAGGCATATCATTTAATGAAAGAGAGGGGCTTGAGGCGAAGAGCTGCAACTTTGAAGAGCTGGAGTTGGTGAGGATAATATGGGCCATTGGCAAGGGAGAATCAAAAGAACTGACATTTAACATTTCGATTTGCTATCGTGACATGGAAGGCATGATCGTGACAATATAACTTCAGTTTTGAGATAAGTTTCTGAAAAATGTCAGTGAATAACAGAAAAAATCTTGGAATTTTTTGATAATATCAACTCCAATTTTAACCTTTACGCTGTTTTTGAGACAAACAATTTGTCTACAGTTATCAACTTTTACCATTTCAAAAAAAAAATAAATTTGTTCACAGTTATCAAGTTATTTAAAGCATAAATTGTACAAAGATAAGTTCATTCAAAGGTAGCAAAAGATGGCTAAATCACTGTCACGGTTTGAATTGCTGAAAATGGAAAGAAAATTGGATGCATCATAGTGGGATGAGGTACAGTAAATTGGATGCATTATTTCTTTTTGGTGATATTATCATTTTACTGAATTTGCTGCAAGTGTTTAAACTAATATTTTAAATGCCACATATCAAGTTTGAAAGAAAATCAAGTAATTATTCAGCCACGCATAAAAGCAGGTGTCGCTAAGGCCATTTATACACGCGCCAGCCCCTTAACTCTTGGTAATAACATAGGGTAGGCCCTTCGTCTTGCTAAACCGGCAATATAGTGCAGGCACCATGTACACCTCAATGCCCATAACTTGTTCTTAGAGAAGACAACATTAGACGATAATACATATGACAAGCGACACACTAATTGTTAAGGAAAGTTTAGATTAATATATAAGAATATTAGCACAGGAAGTTAGAACTTCAGTAGAAGAATTAGTCACTAATAGAATTAGAAATCTGAATTAAAAAATTTTAAAAATGATTTTTGAGCTTGTTTGACATCGCTTTTACTTCATATGTTTCAATTAGTTGAATTTTCAATGCCTTCTTCAATATGATTATTATATTTATTCTTACTTTTTAGAGATAATTTCACAAACCTCCCCCGATATTTCAGCATATAACACATACCCCAATGGTTTCAGATATTACACAAACCTCTCTTCATTTATATTCAAAAAAGGGCAGCCCGGTGCACTAAGCTCCCGCTATGCGCGGGTCCGGGGAAGGGCCGGACTACAAGGGTCTATTGGATGCAGCATTACCCTGCATTTCTGCAAGAGGTTGTTTCATGGCTCAAATCCGTGACCTCCTGGTCACATGGCAGAAACTTTATCAGTTATGCCAATGCTCCCCTTCATTAATATTTAGTATAACAAAATTATTTTATAACTTAAATAAGTTAGTCCTTTATATGTTAATTTTTTGGTTTTTCTGTTCTGTGTCAAAAATTATACTTAAATTCTTTTCACTGGCGGCATGCATTTAAACCTTACTTCTTTTAACTTCTATGTAGCAAAGCTATAATTAAACTCACAAATCGCAAAGTTATCCGTTATATTATAATTTACTCTTTTATATAGAGAAAATATGTTAACATACTTTTATTAGATTATAAATCAAACCATATCATTCAGTTTCTTCAAATAATATTTGGCTCGTAAAAGATTAAAAAAATAAGGATTACACATAAAACTGATAAAAATTGTAAATTAAAACATAAAAATAAGCTTAAAAAGGGAAAGAAATTTATCGTTCACTAAACCATAAATACTTTTTAGTTCCCAAGGATATTCTAAGAACATATTCAATGAAGTAACTAGCTTTTTCTATGTTATGCATCAATAATCAGTATACTGCTCGTAAAAGATAGCACCACCCTCTTTCTCATTTGAAACCAAAAGGAAAGGAAAAAGTGAAAGGAAATAGGACAATGATGATCTTCATGGTCTGAAGATTACACTATAACCATAGGTACTTAATTTTCATGTTTATGTGTACCAATTTGAGAACTATTACAGTAGTTGCCGATATATAACAACATACCTGCATTGGTGGCAACGAACTCCTGAACTCGTTAAAAGATGCTGAATGACCAAAGCGCATGTCAAGCAATGACTCTTCATCAGATTCAGGCTCAAAAGATTCGTTCAAAACAAGGCCTGAATCACTAGCACAAACACCCCTGAGGGAGGAAGTAGAAAATGGGTTTATCTCATTAGCTTGAGAACATGGTAAATTGTCTGAACTCTTTGATGAACCAAATTTCTCAGATACTAATTCTACAGCATTTTCATCATTATTGCTTGTCTTGAGACCACCTTCAGGAAAGCAACTGTCACTCGCACAAGAGGGAGAATTTTCTAGAGAAAGGTTCTTGAGGAGGTTACTGATTAGTCTTTGAATTGCACTGCGCTTTATAGAAGGCTCATGAGGTTGAAACCAGTTTACACTTAGCTGAATTCAAAAGAAAGTAGAATATTTAGTAGGCATGAAAACTCATCAACTCAAAGAAACAAAATTCCAAAAATAAATTCCCAAATCATACAAGCAAGAATCCAGAAAAGAGTAACGAATGCCAGAAACAAATACATAAACAGCATAATAAAATAATCGAAGTAACTAAAAGAGAATTGAGAAGAATGATGCCAGAGAAGGGAAGAAGAAAGGAACATTAGTATACCAATCCTAGATATAAGAATAAGGACTTTGCAAACCAGGACGAATGCTAGACTAAGCAAGGTAACCACTATACTATGTCAGCTATGTGGAAGTAGCAAAGAGCTCTGTTTAGACAAGACCAAGTTCCTCAATTTGGAAAAGATCTATTTTCTTCATATTCACAGCAGGGAAAGGAGTTCTTTTTCTAGATTCTCCTTTCTTTACCCTGGAGATAGTTCGATTTCCATGGCACAGATGTCTGAAATATATAAAGCCTACCCATAATCCATTCATAAGCAGTTGCCCCCTTTATCTCTTTTCCGTTGCTCTGTCTTCTCTATAACTTGGGAGAATGGGTGGTCACAGATGGTGCAACCAGTAGCATAGATAAGTCCAGCAAAAAAATTTAATGCTCAGTATAAGAGAGAAATTAAGAAGTGCACCAAAGTTTCCATTTAACGATAAAGAGGAAACTTTAAATAACCATAGTACTGTTGTAAGAATGCACAATATTTTCTCAGGGTCACTTGCTCGTGAAAGAAAAATAAGGAAGAAGCAATCTGAAGCAGCAGCACGCTTGATGCAATATAGTACTAATTACTTCCTTACTTTTAGTTAAGTAAATCACCCCACCTTGAGAAAGAAATTGGAGTGGAGTTGCTCTCCTACTCCTAGTGGTTTTTGACACATAGGTAATCGCCCACCCATCAAAACCACATTTAAAGAGACAGGACTGATTGCATTTCTGAGCTTGTTTGTCGCAAATTGGAGAGCGGGTTAATGGCTGTTCAAAAACGTAGGGTGGTTATGCACCTATTGCCTGACAAAGGTATCGAGCAGATTCCCACGAGACATAAGAGGGGATAGTTCATTATTTATTCACTAATGCAGGGAAACCAATTTGGTCACCACAAAACAGATATTAACTGCAACCAGTTAATGCCAAATTGTATATCAGGCGCATATACACGCAAAAAACACACAGTTGTTAACGGCTATTGACATGTATCAAATACAAATAAGATTACAGATATCTAAACACAGCCTCTCTGCCCTTTCGGGTAGGGGTAAGGCTCGTCTACATATTACCCTCCCCAGACCCCATTTTGTGGGATTATACTGGGTAATTGTTGTTGTTGTTGTTGTTGTTGTTATTAATGCATATCAAACATAGAATTCTTCCAAGTGGTCTCAAAACTGTCTCACTGGAGAAGGTTTCTATTTCTGACTCTACATTTCCCATACTGGTTAAAGGATTCAACAATTAATACATCTTAGGATAGGCATCAAATCAGAATAGAGGAAATCAAAAAACTAATGTCCATTCATATGCAATAAGTGGTTTAAAATTGTGGAAGACAACAAAAAATGAAGAACTTTGAAGAATAACGCTGAAGGGCAAATCAAGCACTACACTTACAAATTCATTGTGGTAGTTCTTTATCCTGTATGGACTGATACAAGCAGGATCTTCCGCCAAAAAGTGTTCCACATAGTGTAGTAAAAAGAGACCACAGTCTGATAGATTTTGCTGTTGTGGTAGCTACAATCGGTGAAGAGAAAATGCAAGTAAGGTGGTACTCTCTCCAAAGATGCACTAATAAAGCATAAGAGTCGAGAAATAAATAATTTCTTAGTGAAAGAAACATTAGAGAGAGCTACGTGACAGGTGAACCAGTAACTTGGGTCCAAGAACCTGCCCAATTGCCCATCAACCTCAGATTTCTCTTCACAATTCACACTAAGCATGCCCAAATTCTTGATACCCAAATAGAGGTAGCATGACTCACATCCTATGCTAAAGAGCAAGCATTGTCTCCTTAGTCTACAACAACACAATCCAAAAATATTGCTTACCACAGGTTTTATAAAATGTAGTCCTATGTACAAATTAATAATGATTTAGATTTTTTAGTCGGAGGTTTCTTGTGTTTATCATTTGCCGGATGCATCGAGTGAGTAAAAAGTTATTGACATAAGAAGCTGTCACACTAAGCGCATTCTGCAAAGATAGGGGAAGCCGTCACATTGGGTACTATCGATGCGAGATATTAGTTTAAATTTGGAAAAGGGACCTACAGGTGATTTATTTTCTTAACAAGCCTTTAAACCCTGGAGTCTAAAGGTTTCGAGTTGAACACATGAAGCGGACGTGGATGTGGGGCTTAATACACAAGTCATCTTCTGCAAGAAAGGAAGTTGCAAGTACCATGGGTCAGTAACCCAAAGACATGGGGAGATTGACAAGGATGGCACACATCGTATTAGAGCGGCGTAGACAAAATGCAAAGTTGTATCCGATGTTTGTATGATAAGAATGTACCACCAAGACTTAAAGGTAAGTTCTACAAAGTTGTGGTTAGACCGATTATGTTGTATGGAGTAGAGTCTTGGCTAGTCAAGAACTTCAATGTTCAGATGATGAAGGTAACAGAAATGAAGATGTTGAGATGGATGTGCGGGCATATCAGGATAGATAAGATTAGGAATGAAGATATTCGAAACAAGGTAGGTGTGGCCCCGTGGAGGTCAAGATGCGGGAAGCGAGATGATTCGGACATGTGAAGAGGAGGAATACAAATGCCCCAGTAAGGAGGTGTAAGTGGAGGCCAAAAAAGTATAAAGGAGAGGTAATTAAACAAGATACGACATTGTTTCAACTTACAGAAAACATAACCTTGATAGGAGGGTATGGAGATCGAGAATTAGGGTAGAAGGTTCTTAGGTAATCGAGCGTTTTCCTGGTCCATACTAGTAGTATGAGTGTTAGTCTTGTATTTGCTTACTCTTAGATTTCTATTACTAGCTGCTATTTTTTTTCGCGTCAGCTCTCTTATTATCTTGCTGATGTTACTCATTATTGCTACTGCTTTTTTCATATTTCCTTGAGCCGGGGATCTATTAGAAATAACCTCTCTACCATCACAAGGTAGGGATAAGGCTGCATACCCACTACCCTCCTCGACGCTACTTGTGGGATTAGACTGGGTTTATTGTTGCTGTTGTATCATCCATTAAATCATTGTGTTCAAAGCACCAACAATGACGACAACTTTTATTAGGCAAAGTAGTAATACAAGAACAATTCTCTAAATGCAATTATGTCTGAAGTTGGTAATCAAATCAACTTCTATAATAAAAGTTCTACTTCCACGCAAGAATAATTCTCTATATCCAAGTAGGTCCAAACTAGGGAAAAATCAACTCCTAAAGTAACTTGGACTTCTGCTTTTCATTTAGAAGTGTATCTGATCTTTTTGATACGTAACATGATACAGAAAAAGTTTTTCTTAAAAACGGTAACTTCTCAATTAACCTGAAGAAGCAAGCAAGATATCTTAGATCATCAAGTACAAAGGGTTTTTTTCCTAGTAACAAAAAAGGGTATATGTTGTTTTGTTCAGACTCTTCGATACATTTCTCCTTTCCAAGCTATATATTATTAAAACGAGAGGAAAAAGCATACACATTAAGCTAAGTGGAAGCCTCACAATAAGCCACTTGGCAATTTAGGACAAAGTTAGTTAGTTTCGGTAATAATTAGTTTCTTTTTTAATTTAAATTTTAAAAAATTAATTATGCATTATGTGTTGTGAATAATTAGTTACTCTTTTTGAATTTGAATTCAAACATACATAACTATTTCTTTTACAGAAACAATAATTTTATATATTGAAAATTATTTATTCTGAAACCTATTCTATTTTAAATTGGAAAGTCCCAACACATAATATAACTTCTTTTATTATAGTAAAAGAATAATAGTGAAGCATTAGGTCAAGCCAAGTGACATAGAAAAAATGCTACTTCGCACCTTAGTGGCAAAATTTAACTAGATTTTATGACAAAATCTAATCTATATTTATATTTTAGATTTATATAGACAATATGTAATGCTAAGAGTGTATTTGAAATTAAAAGCTAAAATACAAAATCTTTAATATTCTTATTAGATTAAATCATTCCGAGATTTTGTATATATTTAAATTGATATACAAAAATATTTGAATCAAGATAAAGCTTAAAAAATTGAATCGAGAGACAAAAGATATTTGAATTAATTTTAGAAAAAATATATTCTTCTCTCTCCCGCTATTTATATTGGTCTCGCAAGTCATTATCAATTAACAAAATAAAGATATATAATAATGAAACAATTACAAGCAACATAGTAAAAAAATTAGAACTTTATATTGAAAATAAAATAGAAGAAAATCTAATTGCTTAAAAAATATTAAAAAGAATGATACATTTTATACAAAATAATAAAAGAACAGATAGTTTGGACGAAGTAAAAAATCAACATAACTATTAACTATGAATTTTTTTTCAGTTACAGACTAAACATATAATACTAAATTTAAGAAATAAAAGAAAGTACATAAATAATACTCAATATATTGTTGACAAATTTAGACAATTAAAGAATTAAACAAGCTTGAAAGTGAATCCAAGTGATAGTCAAGCTTGATATAAAGATAATATATTAAAAAGATGGCGGTCAAGCTTGATATGAACCAAGTGGCATATCGAGAATAAGTAAAAAAATATAAACAGATGAGATTAAATTAAATTTGAGATGAGAAAGTAGTTTTTCATAAAACCAAAATCAAATAATATTGAACAATGAAAGAATTTCAAGTAACTAATAAATAAACTTACTCACAAGAGAAAATAAAAAAATTTATTATAAAATGGTAGAGATGAACTTATTTGAATTTGAGAAGAGAAAGTATCTTTTGAACTATGATGAGAAATTCATGCAAATAATTAAAAATAACTAAAACCATACTCCCTCCGGTCCATAATAAGTGATCAATTTGCTTTGGGCACGCCCATTAAGGAAATACTAAATTCTAGACGAAAATAGTTAGTCTGACTAAACTAACTTTCATTAAATGTTGCACCATAGTTATAGTAGTACTTATCTCTCTTCTCGAATGTGAGAAGTAAAAGACTTTTTAGGGATACGTGCATATGGGTAATTTTGGAAAAAAATTAAATTTTTTCTTGATTATATTAAATGGACACTCATTTTGGACAAAAACAAAAAAGCAAATTGGTCACTTATTGTAGACAGGAGGGAGTAATAGATAAGGTCAAAAATAAAAAGATATAGAACAATAAATGAACTTCAAGTAAAAGAGTAATAAATGAACTTCAAGTAAAAGAGTAATAAATTAATAACCAACTTTCTTAGGAGTAAGAAATATATATTTTCTATGTTATATTAAAGGAGGTAATAAGCAAGGACATTAAATCTAAAGGCACATTAATACAAAATTCACATGATAGTGCAACATTAATAAAGAAATTCACATGATAATGCAATCATACTGGGCAACGAATAAAGCAATAATGATAATCCAGGAACAAAAGGAAAAGAAATGGTATATATATATATATGCATTTTTGAGCTATAAAGATAAAAATCATACATATGTAAAATATCACGCAACTCAAATCTTAATAGGTAAATTCAAAAACCAAAAATATTAGGCAATAAAAGAATACCAAGAAATAAAGCATAATTTAAAATGTAGTTGACTTTAATAAATAAATCTCAAAAATCAAAATTTTAATAAAATTCAAATGAGAAGAAAAACTTAGTTTCTAGGCATAGACTAAAATTATTAGAAAAATTGGTAGATTTATAACTATAAAAAAATTAATTTATATTCTGGATAAATTCAGATGAAGACGTACAATGGAAAAAATGTTTTTAAAAAAGTTTTGGGAGTAAGAAAAATATATATCTATATCTAAATTATATTTAAAAAAAGAAAGTTAACAAAAATATTAAGTCAAGCAACAAGCTAAAACGTCATAATAGCAAATGGAATAATACTAAATGTAGTCGGTTATGTAACAAAGAAAAGTGAGGAACTGAAAAGTGATTCGATGACCATATGAATCCTTTTTATAATTTCATAAGGTTTTCTTCTTGGGCATGTTTCACGGGATAAAAAAAGGGAATTGAAATTTAATTCAAGCAATATGATATAATGTTGTCAAACAAATTAGCTCACACAACATAATTTATATTCTCCGCACATTGCGCGGGTGCTATACTAGTAATGATGATATGAATATATTCTTCTTTCATCAAAAAGGTCAGGTACAAAAGATCCTAAAAGAATACCAATGGAGGAGGCATAAGTACACCAAAGACGGAACAGAAAGAAAGACAGATTACCAAAATCATCAACTTGGTTGAACCTTTGTGGACACAAACCCAACTTAATCTAATTTGACAAACAACAGCACCTGAAAAGAAGTTGCTTGACATTGATAACTTAAACATAAGGGACTATTTTTCTTTAGAATAAGTAACAGTGTGATCCCAAGTTATCTTAAAGGTCTTAGACACAAAAATATAAAATTACAAATTTAGCTCCAATGCCATTTTCATCGTCGAAGTAGAAGTTCTTTAAAACCACAGCCTTTGCCATGGTTGGCCATGAACTTGGACAGATAGAAGTAATCCTACAGACGACAAAACATTAGAACCAAAATTCAATGCATCAAAGTGATTCTCTTCCACTAAATTTGTACGAGTAAAACCCTACTCCCAAGTTACGTTAACAGATTTTAATGATATTACCGACAGCAGAACTTTGCTATCAAAATTCAACTTCATAGTGATTCTTGCCCAATAAATTTTGTCATACGTCTGATGCACTTTACATCATACCATTCCCCCTCAATGAATTTTATATCAAAACATTTATATCAAGGAGTCCATGAGGGTGACGACAACCACAATTCTTAACCAACTAGCATCACAATCAACAAGAGACCATGTCTCTAACACAGCAAAGGCAATATCAAAGAAGGTAAAATTACATCATCCCATAAACTTGAAATTTATTTTCTCATACTGAATATTCAAATTCCTCATATGAGACACGTTTTGTATGGGAATGCAAATAATTTATAGAATGGGCAACGAAACTTCAGGTTGTACCTCAAGAGAGAGAAATCTCAAAGTTCGAAATTTTGAGGAGACAATTTCAGACGTTTCCTTTGTCCTCTCTTTCCATTCCTCCCAGAGATAGCTGTAATTAAAAGAGGAAAACAAGACAGCATTGAAGTCAAATTCAATCAATTTGATGCTATCTGCAAGGAAAATAACTGCGAAGTAAGATGGAAATGGTAACACTCAATAGATTCTGTAGCAGCATAGAGTATTGAAGCAATACGATACAACTTTCAAGTGCATCTATGCCAGCTGAACTTAGAATTAATTTGTAACATTCAGCCTCTGAGGAAGTAAAAAGATTGCATTGTTTACATAAAACATCTTTCAAGCATCTTATTTATCATTAAGTCTATCCTCCACTACTCCTCTTCGGTTCAGTGTGGGTAGCATGAAGACTTAAGTAACAAGCAGATGATTCTGCAGGGTATATAATTGTTCAGAAAACTGATTTGACACTGCGGCACAACTAGAGAGTTGGAGCATGTCTAGGTTCCTACCAAATATCGGTAGAATCAACAAACAACTGATTCTATCTTAATAGTTGCTCTATAAAAATTTCCAAATCCAACTACTTCACACCTGATGAGAAAAAAAAACTTTAAAGACAATCTCCTCAAATGACTGCTACTTATTATTATAGAAAAAATATATAGGTATTTTAATGCCAGTCACAACTCTATCTAGTATCACAATTCTGAAAGGTACAATTGAGTTCAAGATGATATTAGCTCTAACCACTACTCCTCAGGTGACCAAAGACACCAATCTGCACTGGAATAGCATTGACGCAAAGCCAATGGAGAAAAAGAGTTGAAGTATCGCAGATACCTTCTCAACTTCTGTACTTATATATGCTTTTAAATAGTTGCTTTTCCAGGTGAGAACAAAGAACAAAGGCAACATGATCTTTCATCTTATTTTGTACTCCCTTCGTTCACTTCTAATTGTCCACTTTTGACTTTTCACTCCCTTTAAGAAAACATAAATAAAGTATGTATTTTACAATTCCATAATAATGGCAGCAGTTTCAAAAGTCTTTGGGGATGAGTAGTTAATGATAAGGGTTGTTAGAATATGTAATAGTAGAACCCTAATCCAATGTGTATTAGGAGTAGCCTAATCCAATGTTTATTAGGAGTAGGATAGGGTATGTGTAGATATATAGGGCTCATTGTATCATGTTTAAAATCAGTTATATTTTTCTCCCGTGCTTTCTCACATGGTATCAGAGCTTTGGTGAGATAATTATCGTTGTGCGTCATTCCAACGACATCCGGGAAGAAATAACTCAGTCACCGTGCAATTTTCCGGTGACCTAAGTGACTAATTGCGTCAAAGCCACTAATTATCAGTGTTGTGCAAAAACCAACACCACCACAAGGTTCCCAAGAGAGATCCGACCAAACCCCAGCAAAACCCACCGGAAAACTGCCCTTCACGCGCCCTCACGCGCCAGATTTATCAAGGTAGATCCGACTCACGCGCCCCATGCGCCGGCGCGTGAGCACTGTTCCGGTGAGATTTTGACGAAGGTCCTTCAGGGCAGTTGGATCGCCCTCAATTCCGAGCCTACTCATATTTTTACTTTTCAATTCCGACCACTTTGAAGGTTTTCCGGCATCTACAGTGATTTTTCCGGCATCTACAGTAATTTTCCGGCAAAAACAGTATTTCCTTCATATATTTCAGCAAGTTTTCAACGATGTCTCTGGGACTCGATGCTTTCGGGTCTAGAAACCCGGGTTCGATGTTAACTATATATGTAACAAGCTCGGTACATATGATTTATATGCACCAGCTTGAGGGGGAGTGTTAGAATATGTAATAGTAGAACCCTAATCCAATGTGTATTAGGAGTAGCCTAATCCAATGTTTATTAGGAGTAGGATAGGTTATGTGTATATATATAGGGCTCATTGTATCATGTTTAAAATCAGTTATATTTTTCTCCCGTGCTTTCTCACAAGGGTAAAACAGGGGAAAAAAAGATTAACTTTCTCTTGATTTAGTATAATGGACAAGTAAAAGTGAACATATTTTTAGTATAGTGGACAAGTAAAAGTGAACGGAAGGAGTACTATTTATTATTTATTTATTTATCAACATTTCTAAGGTAGGGGTAAGGCTCGTCTACATATTACCCTCCCCAGACCCCACTTTGTGGGACTATACTGGGTAGTTGTTGTTGTTGTTGTTCTAAGGTAGTAGATATTGGATCCATCTATTCCTTTTTGTTCCAATGAACTGAGAAGGCTTTACATGGGAAATTAGCATTGTTTTAATTCAATCAAATGTTACTAAGAATCTCAGGGGTGTAATAGTAAACAAATAGTATACTATTAAAAATAAAACACATATTTAAGATTATACACGGTATGTACATACATACGCACAAAATAATCTCATGATTGTTAATCTCCATATTACAATCCCAGTATATAATACCCGTATAACTTTCGTTGAACCAAATGATCCCTAAGATGTTACAATAGTTATGATTGCCCATTTAATTGAGTACGCTTAGGCTGAGCCTGACATATGTACCCCATAAACACCTAGTTTAGTAGAACGCAATAGCCTGTGGTTGCATAGTCTCAACCCCATATGCACTCATTGCTTTCCTAAAAACAAGACAGAAAAAATTGTAGCATCTAAACGTTCAGTTTATAAAAACATCCATAAAAGCTATACAGCTTGGTAGTGATACGACCAGTGATAATTCAAGTATCACTGCCTACTACCCCTTCTTGTCAGATATTCTTGCATGGTACCCTGGCAAACACTGAAGAACTCTCTCAAATATTAATATCTGGTTAGTGGGAAACTGTTACCTTTGCAGAAGATCTTTGAGACCCACATGACTTCCTCTAAAAGAATCCATGTGCAATATACACGGTACTTTGACTGAGCTAACTGCAGTATCATTATCTAAAAGACACGAAACAATTTCTTAGGAAAACAGTAAGGCAAATGCAAAAGTCAAGCAAAACAGAATGGACTTGCCTGTAAAGTTAGCCACTTCACCAGGATGGCATATGACAATCAGACTCCAGTGATAACTGTCAGTTCACGAGATAAGTTACTTACAACTAACTAGAAAAGAGCACCTCTACAGGAAAAAAAAAAAGAAATTCACATTTCTTACTTGTAATTTACAGGAATGAAAACAAAGTCCTTATCAAATAAGTCCACTTTCCTAGTCCACTTACGGACACGCAGAAAAGCAGCACGGCCATCAAATGCACTGGTTGGATCTTTATCCATGTCAGCCAACTTTCGAAAAAAGAAACAGTTGAAGAAATGGTATCGTTGCCTCTTCTCTGGTGGAATTCCATTCTTTAAATACCTGTCAGTATTTTGAGTTTCAATTCATACCAAATGAGAATGGTGGCACAAAGCAAACCAAGAAATTAAGTTTAAAGTCAAAGGAAAAAAAAGTATAAATCAACAGTCCTCACATATTATTCATACAAAAGTATAATTCTGTGAGAAAAACGAAGCATGCACTAAGCAAGGTGACTAGCTTCAGAATATTCAATGATTCTTCATTGTAGGCCAAATATTACATGTTGGTATGACAATAAGAGAACTTACTGTATGTAGAAATCAATAATTGTATCATTGACAAATGTTTCTGGTGCCAGAAGATCAAAGTCCCTCTTACTAATGCAAACAGCATCAGGATCTCCTTTAGGATAATAAACTTCTTCAAGCGGCTCACCATAACTGCAAAGTTTTGAATTTCTTCAGCGTCAGATAGTAAGAAACGAAATAACACTTCAAATGAGAAAGACGAAATTTTACAAGCCAAAAAGAGTCTCTTTTATAGTTCAACGTTAATTTAATAAATATTGCACCAGCAAGTCTTCTCTCTATCCTTCCCGAGTAGGGGTAAGGTCTACGGGATTTTACTGGGTATGTTGTTGTTGTTGTATTGCACCAAGAAGTCTGTCCTTGAACTACTTCCTAGTGAGGCCCACTAAAAGTACACTGAAAAGGATTAAAACGGCATGACATCCTGAATTTTGCCAGATTAACAACCATAGCTTAAAAATGGTTAGTTTGCAAACTGGGAGAACATGTCAGGAGCAGAGCCAAAATTCTATTCCTTAATCCTTACACATAACTGCAGTGCGATGTCATAGTTTTCTTCCATTGAAGCAATCACAGATATCTGTAAATATGAATTCAGATAAATAAATATCATGTACATTAAGGTAATTAGGGATCATTAGGGATATCAATTACTATCACTGTGCATTATTTCCTAATTTAGAGCATATTTACAAACTATTTGAACCACAACCGCTTGAGGAAATGATCAATCTAGACATTACCAAAATCTTTTAATCGTCTTTTTTCACCCCTCTTCTTTCTCCTCCTCTTCTTTTTGCACATGGTATCAAAGCTAGTTAAGTCGCTTCTCCATATCCCCTATCAAATAAAAAAACTCCCTTCTATTCACCGAAAAAAATAAAAAAAGAAGAATCCATTATAGAACTCTGATGAACATACTAGAACCAAATCTTCAATTAATCTCTAGTCGAAGATCTTTGAATCGTACCTCTTATATATTATATATAACCGAGCCACAACCTAAACCATCACCCGCATAGTGTGTGAGAAAATGTGCCTCTTTTGTTTTATGACCAACAAATCGCCAAGGCCCAACTAGTGCAAGATTCAAAAACAATGGATAATGGGCCCGCCGCTCTATCCTTCTTTACTAAAATACCAAGCCTTTGTCAGCGGCAGGATCCGAATTTGTCACCTGCATCTAACCCTCACATCATGCATTGTGCTCCGCCATTGCACCTAAGCCCTTGAGGCTCACATGCCTAATCTCTGTTGTCAATGCCGAGCCATGCAACAGCACATGTCATCTTCACCAACGACCTACCCTTGATAATGATACAACTCCATCTAGGTAGAACCCATGTCTATTCTACAACATCTCCTTTATTCAAATCTAATATATAGTTTACAATGGAACAACAATTTTAAGGTTCGAAACTCTCTTTTTCTTTAAGTTTCTCTAAAATCCGGCTTGGGATCTTGTGCGCTCTCTCTCTCTCTTCTCTAATCCTTCCAAGTCTTGATCCATTCTTTATCCCTCCTCTCTTGCCAGTTCCTCCTTTGTATCGTACGTCTATCTTGGTTTCGGCTATCTTCTTCTTTGACAACTATTATCTTACTTTACAATATTATTTATATATGATGCTAATTGTGTTCATTATGAATATGTAATTCGCATAAAATTCATGGATTTCAATAGTAAATAAGGCATTTCTATTAAACTTGGAAATACAAGATCTCAAGGGATCAAACATATTCCTTGTAAGAAAGTTAATCTAAATACTAATTATTCATATGATGTTAATTTTTCAATAGCGACTATTTAGTTTGTATTGAAGTCATAAATTTGAATAGTAATTAAGTTATCTGTACCACAGGTGTGTATTTTTCACACAAAGCTTTTTCTATGTAGTTGGTTGCACCCTTTAAATAAGGGTCATATCTTGAAAGTAGCATCCTAAAAAATACCTTTGTCTTGAGGGATACCGTTTAGTTGGCTTATACCTGTTTGAACGGCTTGGTAGGTCTCGAGCTAAACCATATACTGTGCCTGTCAAGTTAGGGCTTTTGGGGGGGTGGACAGACTCAGCCCCCTAGGAGCGGAGTCAGGCTGGGTTGGGCCCACCACCGTGCAGTGAATCTGAGACTCAAACCTTGGATCGGTTCGGGGGATTAAGTCCTACCGCCCAGGCACCCACTTGCCAAAGTTTAGTTTATTCCCACTCCGAAAACAGTGCCATAACCAAATTTACTTGGGGGTTTACTATGTATACATTGGTTCTTTTGATTGGTTGATCCTGCATGCTACTCTGATTTTCAGCAATGTAGTTACCTTGGGTGATTCTTGCTTTTATGAAGTTGGTGGTTTATAACAATTTGAAGATCTTCACAATTGCTGCATAAACTTGTTTTTAATCAAAAACAGAATGGGTATTTTCACCCCCTTTTTTTTAGAAGAATTTTCACCCCATTTTGATGATCATTATGTGAAACAATGAACCCCGATGTGTTAAACTCTGCCCAAGAAAAGACACCCAGACACATAAGAAACAAGAAAGCCTGGACAAAAAAGTAAAGCAGCACTCAAATCTCCACATACAAAGGAGAACAAACTGTTTCAATCAACTGGAGAATTCTTTTAGGCAGCTTAGATATTTCAACATCCAAATTCTCAAAGCCTACTGCTACAGGACTAAGCCACCCAGTCAAAGGTAAGAGCTCAATGAATAAATACCATAATAGGAAGGGAAACAAAGAAGAAAAAGGACAATATGGAGGTGCCAAAACATGGATCACCTATTGCATAAAAAAATATGGAGAAAGCTAGCTGTTGGACAGAAGTTCGACCGTTATAGCTCATCTGCCTAGAGTTTCAGGGAGAAAAGAATCCAAGACAAAGAAACCCTGACCACAAGATTAATTTACTAAGTCAAAGATGGAATGAGAATAAAGAACATTCATAAAATGGAAACCAAATACTGTGTACCAAAGTCATGGCTCTGCATACTGCACATGACAAGAGAAAGGACAGTGGTTTTACCAAGTTATAAGCATCCGTCAAAGTAATATCACTACAATCTCATAAGAAAGTATGGATAAAAGACAACTATTAACACAAATAAGAAAAGAGACCCTTCAGGTAACAGAATCTAAATCTCCGCCTGCAGAGACAGAGAGTATAACAAACTGCTTCACTAACCTTGGAAAATATTTCTTAGATTGCTGATCTGATGTTTCTCCATGTGAATTCTCCCTCCATTCTTCAATCTCATTGCTACATGATCAGGTGATCAAGATTAGAGCAGAATAACACAAATACAACATATAAATAATAACCGAAGAGCTTAAGTCCTAGGTACGCAAAGTCACTGAATCAATCAAGTTCAGTGTCTTGATGGAGCTTGAAGCAATGTTACAGTTCATGCATTTGGAAAGGGCAGTATCATGATGTCCTATAATAAGCAATTGTGTGCAAATAGATAGAACTGGGACTTATTAAAATATCAAAACAACACTGCACTAAAATCAAAAGGTAGAGCCAACTAGCTGAGGATGAAAGTGGAGTAAGAAACTACGCATTTCAGTCTACAAGAAACTCTAGAACACAGTAAAGCAGCCAGATTCATATGTCTCTAGCAGGAACATTTTTCTCTTAACTAAAGAAGAATGAGAAAATGTTACTCCAAGGAGAATTAGCCCCAGTAATTAGAACTGATAACAATTCAAAATCCAGCTCAACGGGAAAAAATTACCCGTCATTCAACAAAAACTAGCAAAAACATCAGAGGAATTAATATACACATTAATTCTGCAACCAAAAGCAACAGCACGAGTGAGAAAAGGTGATTGAAAGGACTCACTAGTTCCATACTGCTTTGTAGCCATCCAAAGATTGAATTGCTTCACATTTCTCGGACAAGTCAAAATAATTAACAGCAAACTCCACCTCCTCAATACCTTTGACATTAAGCACTTCAGCATTCATTACCAGAGGCAAGATCAAATTTATCAAAGGAGACCATAGGAATTTCAAGGAAATAAGCAGCAAACACTAAACCACCTCATACTCTCTTAGACATGTTGCACCAATATATATATATATATAACACAAGCTTTTTTATAAAGAACAAATATAAAACACAAGTGGAGAAAGAAAGAAGAAAAATTAATATATATGAACCTACCTTGTAGCACGCATCAAAGGTATAACACTAAGAATATAAGTTGTTTAAATTTTTTTAGTTTTCTTTTTAAGTTTCTAGAGTTGAAATTGCTTTACAACCTTAGATCTCTCAACATGTTTGCTCTAAATATGGCAATTAGGCCTTAAGTTCATTTTATTAATCTTTCCTATTTGATTTGCATTTCTGGAAAAGAAGCCAAGTTATAAAAAATTCCTTACCTGAAACTTGAAATAGTGAAAGATCACGATTACATTCATATGGATTCAAATTAAGCATTTGTTGCTTCTTTAATTCTTTATTCAGCCTCATCTTTGGGACATTCCTAGGGAATGCACACAGGATTTTCAGAGCTTTCAATCTTATGGTTTCCCTTCTAATTTCCAAATCACTGCACGTCGACACACCAACCTAAGCAGCTCTAAAAACCTGAATATTTGACCCTCCAAATTCAGTGATTTTCCAATATAAAAGGCTCTAATTTTCCTCACAGTTTCGGCTCTAATTCAGCCCTAAACAAATGAAGCATCAGCCAAGATCTGCTGTCCTCCTGCAGCTGAACTTAGGTTAGAGAACCTGGTAGAACAATATCACAATACTGCTAACGTTTCAGCGCAACATCCGTCCTGAATGCTTAACCAGATTTTAGATTTCTGAAACAGCTCCACATTAATTGGTGGTCATTGCAAGGAATATACAACTTTGACAGTAAAAGCTGAAGACAGCAAAATAAATGCTCTAATGTTTAACAGAGTAAGCTTGAAGACTCAAACATAGTTGTCGTAACACGTAAATTATGATACCGGAGTACTTGTACTGGCATATTCTGCTTAAATACTTTAAGAAAAGATATCCTGCTTTAAAATATTCATATAGTGTGTGAACCCATCAGTATCCTGCAGTTCTGCAATGTATTGTGTCACGATCACATGATTCATGTGATTCTGCATTTTCTTAGGCGTCACAATGGAGATGTTAATATTATTCTTGGAGATGGAAAGTAAATTCATTTCAATAACTTTTCTATATTTTTTTATTATTCTTTCTAGTAATATCATTTTACATTATAAAAGCATGATTCTTACGAAAAAACATAATTTATTTAATGTTGATGAAGAATCAAACAAGGCCAAGGCGTCATGGTATCCTCAAAAAGCAACATCAGAAGTTTTAAAGCAAATAAGAGTCTATACAAGAATGAGCGCTGCCCCTTTGGATGTCATTTGATCCTATTTTCCTGCCTTGCACTATTTCGATGCCAAGAAAACTACTCGGCCTGAAACCAGGACTAGTTTTAACATCAAATAATGCATTTCACTCAATCAAAATTCATCTCAGAACTGCAAATATAGCATACTCCAACAAGATTTTGCCTTCTGCAATAACTACAAAGCCACAAAATCTCACCAAAAAGAACATATGGTGCCCCCATAATTGCAGATAATGTCCTCAAGACTTCCTTTGCAAAGAGCAGTGCATCATCTAGTGTGCATGAAACTCACTGCTATGCTTAGTTCTTTACACGTTACACATTAGTTAGAAGAAATAACCATTATTTGCTCTGAATTTGAAGCAAATCACAAGTGTTTAGCCTGTCATTCGATGCAGACTATGGTAAAGCTTTAGTTTTGGAAGGAACCTTCACTTTGAATTAAAAGAAGAATAAAATCCAGTGGGTTCCTAAGACAAAGCAGTTAAGAGAAGAGACTTGCAAGTACAAAGGCTTGAAGGTTCCTAAGACCAAACTCTACTATCTGGTGGGGGTAGAAGCTTAAATTGTGAAGAGAATCTAGAGGACAAGAAGATATTTTGCCTCTCTATCAATGAGATTGCCGAAAAGATGGAAGTTCAAGAAACCAAAACACTTTAGAAGAAACAAAATGACGAGACTGAAGCATTACATACATAAGAAAGGCATTACAGAACAGTTGTGAATATACAACATAGAGTTCAAGAAACCAAAACATTTTTTTTCAAAAAGCTCGAGAAACCAAAAAATTTTAGAAGAAACAAATTGGCGAGACTGAAACACTACTTATATAAGAAAGGCAATACAGATGTGAGCATAGAATGGATAAAGTTCAAGAAACAAAATCACATTCTAAGAAACAAAATGGCGAGACTGAAGCATTATGTAGATACAAAAGGCAATATAGACGTGAATATAGAATGAGTGAAGGAAAGAAGGCAGGTACCATCAAAAGGAAGGACAGAAGAGTAAACTTGTGCGACAACATAGCTTGATATTGTCTACATTATTGGAAAGTGGTAAGAGATGTGATTTCTTCTACATTATCTTTGTCCAATACGGAATCTGTTACCTATAATTAGTATGTCATCTATACAGAAGGGTTTTATTCTTTGCAACAAAGAAAAGAGTCATTTCATTGCGATTTTTGTTTTATACAATAGTAATCCTCCACTATTTTATTTGGTGGCATTTTATGGGGCATGGAGTTTAAGCAAGAGGGAAAGATTGTTGGCACATACCAAAAGCATCCAGGGAAATGCCAAGGCCCACGTGGGCTGGGCTAGGTTGGGCTGGGCCGCCCATTTGACAGCTCTAGCAGGTTATAAGCAACTTCCCAATTCTCATAGCCCTAGGACCTCCAAAAGTGAAGAGGTCCACATACAAGAAACTCCAAACAATAAACATATTTTCAATTTATTTTCTATGCTTATGTTCATTACTCAAAAACCATAGAGCGAAAGGGAGAAGGATGGACTGGATACAAAAATCAGACCAAACAGCCCCATTACTGATCCCCACTTACGCATAATAACATAAAATTTTCAAAACAAGAAGAGCATAGAATTAAGATATAACCAGAGTTTAACAGAAAATGAATACATCAAGAAAAAGAGCATGCGTGTAAGCATACCAGAACTCTCGTGAGCATTTTCACCTTGTGTTGTTGATCTTTTATTTACATGGATCTTAAACACAGCCACGTCAAACTGGAAACAAAGCAAAATGAGAGCTTTCAGCCCCATGACATCTGCAAGCATCAGGTAACACTCGCTCCAAAATGAATAACTATGAAACTCACCCTCCCTGACAAATGAGATTGAATTTGGAATATGTCTTCAACTCCAAAGCGAAGGCAAGATGTCTCTGAATTCCCGTTCAATGTTGAGCCTTTGACCTCAACACAATTACTGGAAAAGGTTACTGTAGTGTCTGTGACTGCGTAGGATGATCCTCGATAATAGAGATAATCAGGACAGAAAACAATTGGCTTGTTTTCAAACTGCAAAACAGAAAAATATGGGTAAATAAAGGATAAAATGGAAGAAACTAAACTGCACAAGTCATGCAATAATTTTAATTTCAAATGTGTTCACTACTGTAGACCAATAATTAATTCTAAGAGACTTCAGGCCAAAGAATAACAGATATCCTTGAAAGTAGAAGTCCTAGCGCATGAACTTTTCAGGATAGATAATATCCAGCATGCGGATACCTGGACCTTCCACTAGTGCTATTGCTCAAAAACTGTATCATTTTTCTTTCTCAGAGTTAAAAGGATAAAAGAGAACAAACAGCAATCCTTATAAAGAGCTTTTACCAAGCAGCCCCTGAAAGTCAACATTTCCACAAGTACATCATGATTATTTGCAAAACTTCGCCCGACTTCATATCATTATTGGTTTTGGCATTTATATTTACACGTTGAGAATACGATATCAATGCAAATGCAGTTTGTTTTCAAAATGTAATAACGATAGAAATAAAACATAGACAAAATGATAAGACTTTGGAGCCAGCAACTGCAGAAACTTCAATCATTCACTTACTAACTGAGCAGGATTAGCGAGTGTTCATTGCTAGATATTATTTACATTACACTATGAAGAAGTTTTTCATTAATTGAGCAGCTATCATTACCATTCCCCACTGGTCAAACTGATGATTTGATAATGGTCCATCTAAGATGTCTGAAACAAACACACACAAGAAGCTACGTAAGCAGACCATACAATATTTGAATTGTTGTGATATTGGTGTAATAGAACGACACAGGCAATAAGAAGACACCATGATTGTCTGGGGTGGCAGATGAGTATGATGCTGATTCATCACTTCTGCTTTCATCAACACCAGAATCCGTGCCAACTGATTCATCCTGCACATATTCCATCTTTGAAATGGTCCTTTTTAGAGAAAAGTCTATCAAAATGATTAAGCTACTAAGAAAAACATGGAATGTCATTATACTTTGGAAGGAGATCCATAGAAAATCTCCTGAAAAGCTGTTCCAGTATATGAACTGCCTTCCAAGAAACTTCCATCTATACAATTGTTAGGTTCCCTATCAGAATATCGCCTTTGTTTTATCGAAGTAATTGTTGGTATGCCACCCAATCTCAGCATTCTCCCATCACTACAATCTTCTGCATCCAGACTTGAGCGAGCACTTTTACCATTGAAATCACCGTCAGCTGCTTCCATGTCTACAGTAGGGTCATCACCAGTCTCCTTCGAGTTTATATTGGTTCCTCGTATACCTTAAATGAATATTGATAAACAAATTTATATAAGAAATGTCAAACCAAAATTAATATAAGATGAATTCACAAATACAAAGGACTGATCTTCTACTACTTTTTTTCAGCAGAACCAGGCAGTAGGAACTGGCTTAATTTATTACAAATTAGGTATGTAGACCAATAGAATCTCAAGTATCTCACAATGGGCCCCTCTATTTTAGGCAACAGACAACCAGGGTTTACAGCGTAATCTAACTAGTCACTGCAAATTGCCTAATGGCCAATAACCCATAAACAAATAGAGGTGGAAGAATGCATAAATGGATAGTCGACAAAAATATTGAACCACCTACAAAATGCGCCCATCAATTCATTTGACCAAAGTACCAATCAAGCCTAATGAGTAACACAACTCTCGAACAACAACTACACAAAATCCAGATTGTGCAGTAAATGTTACTATCTAATTGATAAATATGCTCCTATACTAACATACTTTGTAATTCACACTTCATCCAAGAGAAAACCATATTTTCCACTTCTTTAACAGCTTAGGTATGAGGAACAAATCTGTCAATTCATTCTCCCAAATTCGATCATGCAGTTAATCCTTATTAGACTTGCATCTACCTTTCTTGTTAAATGAGAAGTGCACAACAACACCAAAAGCGTAAACGAGCTCAACGCAGGAAATAGTATGTCTACTCATTATTTTGATATAGTAATAAAGTTTAGTAAAAAGGGGCAATAAAATGCCCATATACAAGATTTGTACCTAAAAAGCAGTATTTTTTAAAACGAGAAGTGCGATAAAGAAACAAAGGCCCTAGGGCTTTAAGCGAGAAGAAGCGAAATTCTGCTTCATTCAAGTGAAGTGCAATTCTAAAAAAAATATCAAAATGGCATTGCACAGATAAATAAAATAACTAAACAATCAAGAAGTCAATAAAAATAATACCCCTATTAGCAAATTTTAAATGCTAAATGCCATTGACATTGTTGTTAGGAGAAAAACATTAATCAATTTATAATTGCAAATATCAGCTGAGCTTTTACTATTAGCAAAAGATTAGAAGAACTAAAGAAAGTACTAAACACTAATTAGCTACTAAATGGGGGAAAAAGCTTTATAAACTTTATCAATGCAAATATACGTTGATTTTTTACTATTAAACAAAAGATTACCAGAAACAGAGAAACTGAGAAAGTATTAAGTACTAAGAGCCTGTTTGGACATAAGAAATTTTTCATTTTTTTTAGGAAAAAATTCACTTTTTCGAAATCGGTGTTTGGTTATAAAATTTTCAATTTTCACTTGAAGATGCATTTTGGAATTTTTCAAAATTTTGAAAACCTCCAAAAAATTGTTTTTCAAAATTTTCACTCGGATCACTCACAAAACTTCAAAAACATCCCAAAATTATATTCATATCCAAATACAACTGTAATTTTCAAATATCATTTTCCCTTATAAAAAAATCACTTTTTTTTTTTGAATTTTACAGTTCTTATGTCCAAACACCCACTAATTTGCTACTAACAGTCTTCTTCTTTTGTTTTTGGGATTTCTTTTTTGCGTGTACAAACTGGGAAACAGAGAAAGAAGAAACGAAAAGAAGCGGCATCAACTCCGTTAAAGGGAAGAAAGTGAAGAAGTATAGAACTTTACAAAAATAAATATGATTCTCTATAAATAACACTCAATCTTTTTTATATACGAACCTATGGCCCAATTTATGTGATGTTTGACGGGGCACAAAATTTAAGGAAGAAAAACTTTGACACTTTAAAACAAGGCACAGATAATTGTGTAACTATAAATCATTCAGTAGGCGTAAAATGTGATGTTAAAAGCTAAATTGTCTCAAAATAAAAAGTGGCATCCCTTTTGGACAGACTAAAAAAGGAAAGAGTATTACATAAATTGGGACGGACGAACCAAGGATAAGAAGGTATTCCTCAAGTGTGCAATCCTTCTCTACTCCATAAAGCCCTCTCCTACTGCTCTCTCCATGCTGTCCACGTAAGTGCTAAAGGAAGTAAACGTTGTTCGTTTTACCGTGCTTGACATCATCATCTGAAGTCCAAACCACCTCAGAATTTTACACCACAAACAAAATGCTATTTGACAATGTAAAAAGAGATCATTCCCCTTTTCTCCTGAACTTTTACACATGATGCGCCAATGATACAAGTTATTTTATTTTTTTTGATAAGTTTGATACAAGTAATTTTCCTCTTCCTCAAATTCTCTATTGTCAAGATCAAACCTCTCGCAGCTAGTCAAGTGAAAGAGCACACCTTTCTCGGTATCCAAGGGGCCTATACTGAGACATGTGAAAAAGCCGAATTCTCCCTAGTCAAATGCTTCTCATAGTCGGACTTAACAGAAAAAACTCTGTAATCCCCAGCCCCCATCTCCATACATCATGGCTATCCATTATAGTTTCTAGTTGGTGAAGCAATTCGAGCAAACTAAAAAATTTTGTAATCTCCCAATTTTTAAGGTCCCCATAAACCTCAAAACCAGATGCAATTCTCCCGTTGTGGACTCCAAATCTTTGAGATTGGCATCTCTTTTTTTTTTTTAGACAAGAGGGGTTGCTCTGATGGTAAGTAACCCCCACTTCCAACCGAGAGGTTGTGAGTTCGAGTCTCCCCAAGAGCAAGGTGGGAAGTTCTTGGAGGGAAGGATGCCGGGGGTCTATTTGGAAACAGCGTCTCTACCCAAAGGGTAGGGTTAAGGTCTGCGTAAACACTACACTCCCCAGACCCCACTAAGCGGGATTATACTGGGTTGTTGTTGTTGTTGTTGTTGGCATCTCTTTTTGGCAGAAGATTCTATACTTATTTGGAAATATGATTCACAAAATGTTGTTCTTGCATCAACAAGGTCCCCAAAAGCTTACCTTACTCCCATAATCCACCCAGAATGATATGTTCTCATTAAAAACCCTTATATTTCTCCATAGCTTACACGCATAGGGGAGTGCGGAATTTTTAGACCTTCCTCCCCCTTCCAAGACCCCATACTTCTCCACAATTATCTCTCCAAAAAGCATCCTCCTCTATCCCAAGTTTCTATAACCAATTTCCCAATAGTGCATCGTTAAATACCCTTAGTTCTTCGACCCCAAATCCACCCCAACACTTCGATGTGGTGACAGTCTCCCAATTTACCAATTCAACCAGTTAATATGACCAGTGGGGTACAACAATAATTAGGTAACAATCGAGTAAGCATTGCAGCTATGAGTGCTACAGACAGTCTAACGAAAGGAACAGATAGTAGAAGTGATTGAGATAGGAGCTCCTAGTTCTGGTCGAGTGAAATGACATTGGGGCGAATATTTAATGTGCTCACATAACCTGTTGATAATTTGGGGCTTGTAGTTGCTAGTACAACATCTCCTTTACATCGATCAGCACCCCCCCCCCCCCTCCAAAAAAAAAACCTTTATATAGAGACAAAATTATCTATTTTTGAAATGTGGATGTAAAGGCTTTGATTCCATTTGAGAAAAATAAAGAAGGAATAAAATAAATAGATAACTTGACGATAAATGATATTAAATAGATGTGAAGATACAGCTAACATCTTACATTTGACCATTCAAGGGCTAAATTTACTCTAATACTTACCACGAACTCTGACATTCTATCAAGCAAACTCTGGAACTAAGAAAAATAACTAGTGTGTTCCATCTACCAGAGTTCATGAGTTTGATTTATACTCAACCTGGAACAGAATTCACTCAACAAAAGTGCTGGAAAACAAATATTTTTTAAGATTTGCATGTCAATAGACAATTTAAAGAACCTTCAATGTTATCGGGTTCCAAATTATTGAGTGTCAGAATGAAACATATCTAAATGAAGGGAAATGAAAATTGAGAATTCATATAAATGACCCCCCAACTAGCTTGTGATTGAAGTAGTTGTTATTACACAATAAAATACACAACCTAAATGTTCAGAGCAGAGCTTAATAACACATGATACTTGCTGAGGGGGAAATACAGAACCCAAGTGTTCATAAAAGAATTTTAAAAGACATGATACTTTCTGAAGGAAAAATACAGAAGCAAGTTTCAATATTAAAAGTTACCCACGCATCTTGGAACTAAATAGTTTAACAGTTAAATATAATTACAATAAAATACAAAAAAACAATTCATAAAATTAGAAGTTACTAGACACCCATGAACCAAAAAGTAAAAATAAATATAAACAGTTCGGAAACCATGGTTAACTTCTACAACAACAAAAATTTACAAAGCTGAAAATTACCATTTTGGGTGAATGTATACTTGCTGCAAAACCTATTAGCTTCGATTTCCGAAGGCTGCTCCTCAAGTTTGAACTCAAAAACGTCCGTAGGATTCTTCATTCCAAAAACGATATAAAAAGGAGAAATTTAACGAGGATCAAAAGCTACAAGCTCTAGGCTTTGCAGAATTGGGGGTTAAAGTAGCATTTATCACATTAGGGTTTTCTAGATCGTACGATTTTTGGGAGAGAGATAGAGCAAGTGAATTGGGGGAAATTGAATTGTTTAACACTTTGGAAAGGTTTTAAGAGTATTAAAGGGGTATCATCGATCAAGCGTGTGACTTTTGGTAAGAGAGGATAGTATATTATATTTGCTCCGACAATGAACGCCAATAGAAACTCGGGTTTCAAGTACACAATTCTTTCCTGTTTCTAAAATAAACTTGATATGATTTGGAATTTTGAATTTAGCCTTTGTTTTTTGGAAAGGGAGAAGGTAAAAAGTTGGAAAGTGAAAATGAATTTATTTTTTTAAAAAAATGAGAAATTCTCTTACTTGGTTTAACATAGGAAAAAGGACAAAGGTCTTGTCATCTAACGATAGATTGAGGTGAGAATTTAAGATTGACAATAATAATTTTCTTAGCTCGTTCGGAATGTACGACTAAGGGTGTAAATTTCGCGGTTCCGAATCGGAACTGTGGTCCTGACGGTTCTACCGGTTCCGGCGGTTCCGGTTTTGATGGTTTTCGGGAACCGTGGCGGAGCGGTTCTACCCGTTGAAACCGCCAGAATCGGAACCGTCTGAACCGGAACCGGACCGGTTCTGGCGGTTCTGTAACGGTAATTTTATAAATAAAAAAAATTTAAATAATTTCCAAACGGCTCTTTTCAAAAGTAGCCGTTTGGAAGTTTAAAAAATAGCCATTTGGCCCCCAAACTTTAATTTAACCCCAAACTTTATATAATTACACTATTTCTCAATTCTCAACTATAAATACCCATCATTCTTTCATTTTTTATTCACCAATTCATCAATATCTCTCAATCTCTCTCAAGCTCTCTTTCAATCTTTCTAGTGCAAGTGCTTAATTTATTGTTGCAAATTCGTGAAACATTGTGAAGTTGTTGAATTGAAGTTTTCAAGTGTTCAATTTCAACGATTTTCAATTTTCAAGAAGTTGTTCGTCAATCCGGTAAACTGTTTCAACTCTTACGTGCTAAGAATATTTTTATGTGTTGTTATTTTGCTTAATTATAATTATTATGGCATTTTCGTTGAACAATATGTTCGGTAAAGGAAAATCTAAAACCGGTGAAAGGAGTCACCAAAATACTACCCCTCCCCGGCTCCCCGACCTAGAAAAGATAAGCAAGTTCAAAGTAGTAGCCAATCTAGAAATCCTAATGAACCCTTTGGAATCCTTGATAGTGATCACCCGTGTTTTCAATTTAGCGATATTGATTTTCTACATGATGTAGCAGTTGGTGATAGAATAGACGATGATATTATGAATGCTCTTTATCCTAATGCACCTATCTTAGAGGGAAATGAGGATGATGATGACGACGAAACCCAAGCTCCAGTAGATTTAGATGATACACCTACTAGTCCTGCTCATAACTTAGGTGATGAACCGGAACACCCACCCGTACAAACTCCCACTTTTAGTAGACAACCTCCTAAACGTTCAGAAACATCATTAGTTTGGCAATTTTTTATTCAACTAAGAGAACAAAATAAGGCTAAGTGTAAATCTTGTGGGAAATTACTTGTTCATAGGTATACTGGAGATCGTAGCAGCACGGGTAGTTTAGTTAAGCATATAAGATTACACCCTAGCGATAAGGCTAGATATTTGCAATTGAAAGCGCAACAAGAGGGGAGGACAAGTGCTGATTCTACAGTTAACCCAAGTACTGGTTCAAATACGATCCAAATAAGGATCGTGAAGAATTAGCTAAAATGATTACTGTTATGTGTTTGCCTTATTCTTTTGCTTCTAATCCTGCATGGATTCATTATATTAGAAGAGTATTTAATCCTACGTATAAAGGTTAGCCTCGCGGCATAGTTAAGGCCGATATTTATAAATACAAGCATGAATATGAACAATACTTGCGCTATTTATTTACCCATATAACTAATCGTATGTCTATTACAACTGATATTGGTAGAAGTAATAATGATTGTGATTATCTAACCGTAACCAGTTATTGGATAGACGAAGACTGGACATTGCAAAAACGCATTATTGCATATAGGATAATTAATTCACGGCACACGGGTAGGTTTATTGCTAACACTATTTCAGATGTATGCAGATATTTTTGTTTTAGTGATAAAATAATGTCAATTTCTATGGATAACGCTTCTAGCAACACTAGTGCAATAGGTATGCTAACAAGAACACTTAATCCTGCTTTTACTAATATTTTTCATGTTAGATGTATTTGTCATATTTATCATTTAATTGTTGGTGATGGTATGAGAATATTAAACATAGAAATTGAAAAGGTTAAAATGGCTCTTAATTGGCTATTTTAATCAAACCGTAGAAGTAGACTTAGAGAATATTTTAAAAAGTGTGACGAATATGGCCTTAGAGAAAGAAAGGTTCCTAAACCTTGCCCGACTAGGTGGAACTACATGTACGAAAGTTTGGTAGTAGCGTACGAATATAAAAACCCAATTAACGCTACGTATAATTCTCGGGATTGTGGGGAGGAAGATAATGACATGCTAACTACACAAGATTGGACTAACGTTAAAATTCTTTTAGATTTTTTAGAACATTTTCATGTGGCTACAAATGCTTTATCTGGCCAATATTATCCAACTATTTCTAACTGTTTAGTTTATATTGCCGCACTTGCTAATTTGTTTGTTGATTTTAACGAGGGAGGGGAAATTTATGAGATTGCAATAACTGAAATGAAAAAGAAGTATAAAAAATATTTTTTTCCAATCCCTCCTATATTTGGTGTGTCTGCTATGTTAAATCCTACTATGAAATTAGGAGGTCCTCACTTTTGGTATTCTACTATTTATCAAGCTTTAGATCTTTCAGAAGTAGAAATGGCTACACTATCTGATGCGAAAGCATCAATTAAAGTGAATGCTCAAACTGTTTATAATGCTTATAAACAGGCGTTAGAGCATGCTAGGCCTTATTTTCCAAACCCTACTTTGTCTACATCACAGGCGTCTAAAAGAGCTGCTGGCTTAACAGCTCTTATATCATGGACAGAGTTCAGGGGTACTCAAGGGGAAAATTTAGATGAAATTTCCCATCTAAATGAGCTTCAAGTTTATTTGTCGCAGGGACTAGAGAATGAGAATCCAGACGGCTCTTTCGACCTTTTGGATTGGTAGAAGACAAGGGAAAAGCATTTTCCCGTTCTTGCAAGGATGGCTCGGGATGTTCTGTCGATTCAAGCGTCAACTGTTGCATCGGAGAGCGCTTTTAGTCAAGTAAGACTACAAATAGGTGATCACAGAGCGTCGATGCGGGACAGCTTGGAAAAATCAGTGCTTTTTCGAGATTGGATCCGCGCAGAAAGAAGAAACTTTGGGCTAGCTAAATCACAACAAGAAATAGATGAGTGCTATGAAGAAATGCTAGCAGAACTTGCTCAGGAAACATCTTCATCCGAAAGTGGTGATGAACAAGCTTCATTTCCACCACCGCCAACACAACCACCTCCAAACCTTGAAGGTTTTATGAGATTTGTTAGAAATAATACATAAATTATGATGTAACTTGTACATTGGCATGTCTTCTTTTAGTTTTTTTTCCTTTTAATGGTGGTATTAGTACCATGTTGTGCTCATTCCATTGGGGGAAGGAAGACTAAGAAAGATATGCCATTTTGGTCAATAGATATGCTCTTTATCATATCCTTGAATATCTTTTGTCTCAATATTTCTTTATCAATATATACTACTTATATACAATTTATACTAATTACTAACTACAACACAATATACACTACTTATATACAATATATACTACTTATGTACAAAATATACACTACTTATACACCATATATACGAATTACCAAACATAATATATACTATACTAATAACATAGTACACCATATAAAATATATTCTACTATATACTAATGACTACTATACAAGATATTGATTAAAAAATAAATAAAATTTCAGAACCGTCGGGAACCGCCGGAACTGCCAGAACCGCCGGAACCAGAACCGCCAGAACCGGAACCGGATGGTACCCGGAACCGTATGGTAGCGGTTCCGGCTCCGAAACCGCCAGAACCGCCAGAACTGCCAGAACCGGAACCGCCAGAACCGGAATCGCAGACCCAAATAGACCCAGAACCGGAACCGGATACAGATATTAAATTTCACAATAACCTAATTTATCGCATTTTGCTATTTTCCATCATGTCCTTGACTACTAGCAATTTTAATATGTTTTAAACGGTAATTTAAATAAATGAACCTCCAATATATGAAAAATTACTCATGCGATTAATTAATTAATAGGAGCTAATTATGTCAAATAATTGGCAAAATAGTTGTGTTGGCTATTGGTCAAATATTGATCGAGTAGTACCCATCTTCTATCGAGATCCCAATTAAACCCCATATAATATTTAATTGATTATTGTCTAAAATGTATAGCATAGTTGGCTAAGCTTTTTCTTTTTTTGATAAGCAGGGATCTTATTATATATATTAAAGCATAGAGTTTATATTGGTAAGCATTGTCTTAAGGATTAAACTTTCTAAGCTATTATAGTTACTACTAACGTCACAATTGACATTTTTATCCAAATGATGCAAGCTTATCGCATCCATCTTTGCTAGTGTTCTTGACTACGAGGTAGACTCATCATAGTCGTTTGATAAGACAACGGTTACAAAAGATGGTGGGATGATACATAATTGTCAGATACCCACTGACGCTTTCCTGAGTAGCTTATTTAGCCAGCTTGTGTGTTGGCTTGTTCGCCTATCTACGGATGTCATTAGTTGCTTGGAAAATGGTAACACTTCTTTTAATAATATTATACATGATTGTAAGTATTTGATGCACCAAGCGAAGGTCCAAACAATTCACCAACGCTTTTCTTTAATTAAAATGTTATGAAATAATATAAGAACAAGAACAATAATGCAAGAACAAGAGCAATAGAGAGAAGAGTAGAGATAGTTCTTCTTATTAATACTTAGAGAATGTTAGGGATAGTTTACAATGGTAGAAGACCCCTTTATTTATAGGAAGAGGAATGACTTAGCTTCAAGCTAAAACTCTTAGACATTCACTCTAAATAGACTTCTATTTTATAACACTCCCCCTTGAATGTCTATTCAATAATGTGCCTCATAAAACCTTAAAACCAAAACCCATTGGGAAAAATTAAAGAAAGGAAAAAGAGTACACATGTTTGAATATGCGCCTATTGGTTGCCTCGTTAAAAACCTTGCAAGGAAAACCCAGTGGGAAAAAACCTTGTAAGGGAAAAAGAGTGCAACGCGCATTGACTCCCCCTAATGAGTACATCAATTTATATCCTTGAGCATTTGCATTCCAATCTTGTGCATCATCTTCAAAACGATCTTTGATAGAGATTTGATAAATAAATCAACCATATTGACTTAAATAAATATTCCGCACCTTGAAATCATCATTCTTGATAGATATGAACATCTTCATATAATGTCGTGGAATAACTCTTCAATATCTCCATAGATGCATTCTTAATGCCATCATGCTTATAGTTATAGCAAGATACATATGTACACAAATTGTACTAAGGATGTGGTACTTCAGGACCAAGAATTGCATATGCTTCAAGCAACTTAAATCTTTCAAGTTAAGTCATGTAAGTCACATAATAGACTTTAGATGCATATCAAGTTTTCCATGTCATGCTAGACAAATAAGATATTGAAAACTGATTATACATACCTTTGACTTTTATACTTTCAAGCATTTGAACTATAGGTTCAAAACTACATGTCTTTCATATGGAATCAATTCTTCTTGAATTGTATCTCTTCCATTTAGTTACTTTCTTTGTGTCAGCAAATGCGTATAGCATGCTTTGCAATATGTTGCAATTGAATTATCCCTTTTTATGAACTTCAGGTTCATATCATGATATTCGGGGATATACATATACAAATGATAATTCATCCCATGTAACCTTTTCTCAAGTGTTTATCATGTCTCCCCCTCATGTTAGTAAAGCTAACTTGTTTCCTCAACTTTGGGAAATCATCTTTGTGCATTATCATGTCAATATACACGGCACATTAATAATAAGATGAAATTATTTGGTTCCTGACCCTGAACCACTTGTGAGGGGAGAATATACTCTCGTATACAACTTATATCAAATTGATATATATAACTTTGTTCTCATAAGAAACAGTTTAGCTATTAAGTGGAAGCACTCAATAATTATCTTGCTAAACCAACTTTGATATAAACCAACTTATCAAGATGAACTATCTTGAGTAGAGAATCTGGAAATTATGCTCGAAGTTAGATTACTGAGCGATTTACCTCGCAAGCACCGGCCAGGCTGCGGGTTAATAACAATTGCACATGTAACCATTTCATAGATGCATCATATGTGGTATACATGGCAGGTGAATGGGCCCATATTCACCTTTGATATTTCCAGAATTTATGGGCATCAACCCGAATTCTTTAGTTGGTCAGTTCATTAATGAGAACAAGTGATACAAGAGAATTCGTAAAGAACTTTCTAGTTCTTTGATATTCACCTATGTGAATTTGCACATCATACTTAAAATGAGATGGCTAACACGAATGCCAACTGAATAAATTATCAATATTGGTAAACTTCAAATTTACACCATGACATGTGCACTTATCAATAAACTTCAGGTTTATTATGACATGGGTTTTTATACCAATAGATATCCACTTTATTGTGGCATTCTTTCGTTTGTGTAGTACAAATTGGAGAACAAAGCGGGTAGCTTTTCATATACAAATTACCCCGCTACAAGTTGTAGTAATAGGAGATATCAAAGCCTTCCTTTATTTATAGTCTCAATATAATCAATCGCTTTCGCGTGTACTTTGGAAACTGAATAAGTTTCTTTGAGACTTACTACAGCACAATACTCAATTGTGTTTCTCCAACATAGTAATAATTGGCTCTTCTAGAGCTCTCAATTAATTTTGTACTACCACAGATTCATCAACATCCATGTGGTGAATATCTTTCTTAAAGAGAAAGTTATACCATTATGGTCATGTCAAATTTATATGCAAGACATGTTTCTTGCATTATCGTTGTCCTTTAATAGTCATATTTCCAAAATACTTTGGCGTACAATAGGTACGTGACCAACGATCATTCATGCCATATATCATCTCAAACCTCCTTCTAAGGGTGAGTGTGGTATCATCTCAAACCTCCTTCTAGGAGTGAGTGTGGTATATTTAATACCAATTTCATGTTCATATTCTTCCAATAATGAATATGTATTCGTGAATCAAATGTTGTCACATTCACTTCGAGGATATGTGATTTTGTTATCCTTTTCAAATCTATAAATGCGTCAGGCATTTGATTTGCTATTCTTTGCAAATGGATAATCTTTTGTGCCTCTTTCTCACAAATAGAGGTATGTGGATCAAGATGAGATAATGATGCATTTTTCCACAAAATTTCCCGTTTGGTTTCACCAACTTCTCCCCCTAATTTTGGGAAAAGTGTCTCATCAAATTGACAGTCTGCAAATCGTGCAGTGAACGAATCTCCTGTCAATGTTTCGAGGTAGCGAATAATGGAGGGCGATTCAACCTCAACATATATTCCTAACCTTCTTTGCAGACCCATTTTGGTGCGGGATGGCGGTGCTAAAGGCACATATACTGCGCATCCAAAAATTCTTAAATGGGATATATTGGGTCCATGACCCAAAACCAATTGCAACGGGGAATATTTGTGTCAATTCGTCAGTCAGAGACAAACTAGCATTGCTGTATGTAAAATGGCGTGTCCCCAAACCGAAGTGGGCAGCCGACGAACTAGTATTGCTGCATGCAAAATAGCGTGAACCCAAACCAAAGTGGGCAGCCGACAAACTAGCATTGCTGCATGCAAAATGGCGTGAACCCAAACCAAAGTGGGCAGCCGACAAACTAGCATTGCTGCATGCAAAATGGCGTGAACCCAAACCAAAGTGGGCAGCCTCGTTTTCATGAAGAATTCAAGATTATTCTCATCTATTGTCTCAATATGATATCCATTTTGAATGATATCTTTAAAACTCAACAAGTTCCTTTTTGACTTGGAGGAGAACATTGCATTCTCTAAAATGGATTCTCAAAACTCAACAAGTTCCTTTTAAACTTGGAGGAGAACATTGATATCATTAAAACTCAACAAGTTCTTCTTAGACTTGGAGGAGAATATTGCATTCTCTAAGATAAACGTCATGCCTTTGGGCAGAGTTACAGTTGCTCTTCCGGAGCCTTCAATCAATTTACTTCCCATGGTTTCACATATAAAAGAAATACACGAACATATGAATAAATAAGTTCAATTCGTTTGTGTCACATAATATTTTCAAAATCTGCAGCTAACAGTTGACTAACGAAATCAGATATGTTATCCATAATTGATTACTCTGCAGTTTGAAAATTTTCAGCGTTTTTCATAAGACAATCGATTATTAAACACACACAATCGATTGTTTGAACATAGACAATCGATTGTTAAACACACACAATCGATTATTTGTTATTTTTGAAAAACTTCAGATCACACTGTTTTAAGACAATCGATTGTTATGCATAGACAATCGATTGTTGGCTATTTTTGAAAAATTCCAGAGCACACTGTTTCAAGACAATCGATTGTTATGCATAGACAATCGATTGTGGATGATTTTTGAAAAATTCCAGACCTCACTGTTTCAAGACAATCGATTGTTAGACAAAGACAATCGATTGTGGATGATTTTTGAAAAATTCTAGATTACACTGTCTAATGACAATCGATTGTTAGACAAAGACAATCGATTGTGGATGATTTTTGAAAAATTCCAGATTACACTGTCTAATGACAATCGATTGTTAGACAAAGACAATCGATTGTGGATGATTTTTGAAAATTTCCAGATTACACTGTCTAACGACAATCGATTGTTAGTCAACGACAATCGATTGTTGATCAATTGTTTTTCAACTTTAATGCGAAAATAGTTGATAATCGACTAGTTTTTCAGGCTAGTCGATTACCCCCACTGGAAAATAAAAGTTTTATTGATATTTGAGCATATTGATACATTCTAAAGAACTAATACTAACATTATATCATGAACTAACTAATACGAGCTAATACTGATGGCTATTAGTTTATTCATTCACTAATACAAACAAGTAAAATAAAATCAAATAGCTCCATCTTCTTTCATCACGGATCCATCACCGATTAGGTGGTCTATCTTCCCCTCGGGTTGCTCAAAGAAGTCTGCCACATCCAAGTGGGTGATGTCAAAGTTGTTGTCAGAGACAAAATTCGTTTCAGGGCGTTTACTCTTTTGAGATGCTTGATAAAGGTCAACCAAATGTCATGGTATATGGCAAGCCTTTGACCAGTGCCCGTTTCCACCGCAACGATAATGTATAGTTTATAAACTATTTGCTTTTGGATTCTTATCGTATCGTGCTTGTGGCAGAGTGACCAACTTCAGGTTGTCATATCTCTTCTTTAAGCCATCTCACAAGATAGGTGGATCTTTGACTGTGATATATTCAATTTTCAAACCTTCATCAAGGTGATGGCGCAAGAAAATCAAGGCCTTAGCATAGTTTCAAACCTTCATCAAGGTGATGGCGCAAGAAAATCAAGGCCTTAGCATAGTTTCAAACCCTCATAAAGGTGATGGCGCAAGAAAATCAAGGCCTTAGCATGGTTTTGGGTGGACGCATTATTTCTGTCTTTAATGGCGTCTCCAAGACCCATAGCATCCAAAATGGATTTAAGTATCCAACACCCATATCATATAGTTCTTGCCCGAAATTTCAAGGGCAACGAACTTTCTTTTCATAATGTCAGACATAAAACAGATTTACATCAAGAGCGTGTTCATACTTACGGGCTCTATTACAATTATCACATTCACTTCAGGGAATGGATCATAATCATGTGATTTACACAATCTCATGTCAAATATTACTTTCATAAAGTGAAAGATTATTTTGAGAATCTTTATTATTCTCATTATCACAATAATGACGATTATAACTTCGTCTATTGCCATGTCCACATCCACTGATACCTTTACGGTAATTAGTCTTCTTTCAGACTTATCACATACTGCTACCACATTCTCTAAAGGGAATGGAGCAAATTCAATTGGACGGAATTATTTGCCACGTCCACATTCATTGATACCTTCATGGTAATATTTTAGTCTTCTTTCAGACTTATCATATACTGCTTCCACATTCTCTAAAGGGAATGGAGCAAATTCAATGGGACGGATTTTCAATTATTTGCCCACAATCATACATGAATTTAATCATGGCAGGACATAGAGATTTAACCACTTCATGTGGTTATAATTTCTTACAAACTCCATTAGAGTTATAATCAAACTTTGTTTGTATATTCAATCAAATCGTATAATTTCAAGAATTTGAAAGGGAAAAGTAAATTACTTACCTTTAAGGTATACCAATTATATTTTCAATGTTTTCTTCCTTTTCTCCACTGATGCAGACGAACGGCGGCTCCGATGCGGAGAAGTTGACGGCGGCTTAATCTTCTTAAAGGGCTTCTTGAGATGGTAGAGTCTCGTGCTGATAACGTGTTATGAAATAATATAAGAACAAGAACAATAATGCAAGAACAAGAGCAATAGAGAGAAGAGTAGAGAGAGTTCTTCTTATTGATACTTAGAGAATGTTAGGGATAGTTTACAATGGTAGAAGACCCCTTTATTTATAGGAAGAGGAATGACTTAGCTTCAAGCTAAAACTCTTAGACATTCACTCTAAATAGACTTCTATTTTATAACACAAAAGTGTTTTTTTCTAAAATTAATATGTTTGGCCAGGCTGTCAAAAAGAAAAAAATGCTTTTTAGAAGAAGCATAAAAAAGTAGTTTCTCTCAAGAAGAACTTTTTGAAAAGCACTTTTGAAAAAATACACTTAGAGACATTTTTTTGAGACTTAACCAAACACTAATTGCTGCTTAGAAATGATTTTCAAATTAATTAGTCAAACACAAACTACTTCTTACCAAAATTACTTTGAGAAAAGTACTTTTAAAAAAACACTTTTCAAAATAAGTTGATTTTTGTCCCTTGGTCAAACGGGCTATTAGAGCCAATTCGGCCAAGTTGCCAAGAAATCTTATTTTGAAAATTACTTTTTTCCAAAAATTCTTTATCCAAAAGTACTTTTGAAAAAAATAATTAGTGTTTAGCCAATTCATTTAAGAAGTACTTTTTGCTATATCTGATAAATAAATTGTGTTTAGCCGATCTTTCTAAAAAGTACTTTTGAGTGTCAAATTACCAAAAAGAATAGTATCAGGGTCTTATAATTATTTTAAAGAGATATATTAGCTTAAATATTTATCGTAAAGGACTTTTATTATTTTTTTTAATTTATTAAATATAAAATATATAGTAAACACACATATTAAAGATTCAAATTAATATAACATATATAATTATACCAAAGCATATATATTATCTAGTATTATTACTTAGTAGTGAATCTAGAGAGTTGTCACTGGGTTCCCAGGAACCCAATAACTTTGGCATAGACGTTGTATTTATATTTAGAAAGCCACTAAATGTTTATAAATATCTGATTGTGAACTCAGTTATTATTATACATTAATTTAAATTACGGTATGAACCCATAAACCTCAAATCATGGATCCGCCTCCGTAATTACTTATTATTTACATGATAATTTGAATAATCAAGATACATAATTTAGTATGAATTAGAAGTCTATTCCATAAATTACAATATATCGATAATCAACCATGAAATAATAAACAAAGTCACACTCACATGATAACAGTTCTCAATTATTTCATCTTTAATTCTATCACACGGCGCCTATATATTAGTGAAGACTTACCTTGCATTTCTAAAGGAATACCATAAGGCTCATCTCCTTCCTCAATACTAACAGTAATGTCTTCATTAGCATAATAGTTGAATTCCTTATCGGTAAAAGAAATTTGTCAGATAAAATTTTGTATAACTATGGTAGCTATAACAAGATAATTCTGAGTGTCAAACTTGAAATATGACATTGAACATAAATACAAAAAATTTAAATATATAAAATTATTATCGTAAAAAATAATAGTTAAATATGTTTAAATTCAAACTGATTAATTAACAACACATAATGAATATTTTTTTTAAAAGAATAATTTGAATTCAAAAAGAAGTCAATTATCACATAATCTAACTAACTTTTTCTTGAATTGTCAAGTGGCATATTAGGAAGCTGTCATTTGGCTTAGTGCGGTAGTTTTTTTCTTTTTTCTTTTAATAGTATATAGATTATGCTTACCTATTTGTAGGTAATTTTCAAAAATTAAATTTGATAATAATTTTAAAGATCAGCGAATTAATAGCCCAAAATATTATAAATAATTATTCGTAAGAAGAGAATTGATAATTCAAAAAAGGAGGTAGGTTATTTGTTTTAGTGTGACAATAAATGAAGATAAATTTAGAAAGTTATCAGATATTACACACACAAGAATAAAAATAAAAAGATAAAAAATCAATAAAATTTTGGAATGTTGCAATATGATATGTATATGATATCTTTAAATTTAAAAGAATGATAAAAACTAGAAACAAGAAAAAACTTAAATCAATAAGGAATAATTTGGAAAATATAAATTTATAGTTGTTACGACCCGACCAGTCATCTCATGAGTTGCAATTTTGTTTCTCCCATTTCTATTTTTTTATGCTTTGTTTATCCATATTTTATGGTATCGGGTTGGTCAGATCGAATCCGGAATGCTTTTGGTGAAGTTTGAGACACTAGTCTCTTTTAAGGAAGCTTAGGTTGAAAAAGTCAACCAGATATTGACCTATGTGTTAGAGGGCTCGGATGAGTTTCGATGGTCGTTAGCTTCGTGGTGATTTGAAACATAAGAGTGTGATCGGAATGAATTTTGGAGGTTCCGTGTCGGTTTAGGCTTGAATTGACGAAGTTGATATTTTGGTGATTTCCGGTTAGTAGGTGAGATTTTGACATAGGGGTCAGAATGAAATCCTGAGAGTTGCAGTAGCTTCGTTATGTCATTTGAGATGTGTGTACAAAATTTCAGGTTATTCGGACGTGGTTTGGTTGGGTTTTTTATCAAAAGCAAAATTTGGAATATTTTAAGAACTTAGGCTTGAATCCGATGTGTTTTGGGTGAATTGATGTTGTTTGAAGTGTCTTAATGATTGGAACAAGTTCAAATAAGGTTTTAGGATATGTTTGTGCTTTTGGTTGAGGTCCTGGGAGCCTCGGGGTGATTTCGAATGGTTGACGAAGAAGTTGGATTTTTGTTGGAGCTGCTGAATTTGTTGCTTCTGATATTTTTGCACCTGCAGATTGGGGACCGCCTATGCTGCATCGCACGTGCGGAAGAAGAGCAGCAGAAGCGGATTGTTGAGGATTTACCAAGAACCGCATATGCGGTGTAAGCTCGCACATGCGGATGGCTTATCGCAGATGTGATTTTGGACTCTTAAATGATTTCCGCAAAAGTGGACGAATAACCGCAAATGCGGTACCTTATATGCGGAAAGGTCTGGGCAGAACATATAAGTTATTTCATTCACGAATTTGGGCTATTTCACCATTTTTTTTACTTTGGCCTTGGAGATTTTTTGGGTGATTTGAAAGAGGGATTTCAAGGGAACGATATTGAGGTAAGAAATTTAGACTTGAAACTCATTCCTATGCTATTATTTCATGGATTATAGCTAGAATTTAGGAAATTAAGAGTGAAATTTGGAGAAAGCTAGGACTTAGTATTGGAGACCTTTGCTTGGGGATTTGATGGACCATTTGAGGTCGGATTCTGAACTTTTGATATGGATGAACTCGTGGGAAATGAGAAATCTACTGTTGTAAAAATTATTGAATTTCGAGACGTGGGACCGGGGGTCAGGTTTTGGTAATTTCGGGATTTGTGCCTTTTATTGATTGTTTTTTGTTTGGGCTTCATTGCCTTAACATATTTTGATGTCCGCGTTCTGATTTTGGATAGATTCGATACAAGTGGAGGCCGATTCGATTGGCAAAGGCGTTGCGAGCTATATATTTAACCGATTCGAGGTGAGTAATGATTGTAAATGATGTTCTAAGGGATTGAAATCCCGGATTGCACATCGTAGTACTATATTAAGGTGAGGCACACACTTGATAACGAGAGGGTGGGTCGTGCACTATTGGAAATTATGACTTGGTCTATCTCGATTGATGATTTTATCGCATATTTAATTGAAATATATTTGCTATCATCATTATTTGGCTGAATGTTATATTTGGGTTTCGAGCCAACTATTTGAACCCTTCAGAGAATTTTATTGATATTTCCTCACTGTTTTGACTCTATATTTGAACTCAGTCATGCTATTTTCATACTTAGTCATGTTTACTCGGTTTTAATACTTAAATGAAATTCTAAATGATGTTTTGGGATGAGAAACGATGTCTTACTATTGCCCGAGTGGCTTGTGGGGATTTTTGATTGAGTACGGTCGATGACCTATATTGTAAGGAAACACTGATATTGATTTGAGGCTGAGGGCCTGAGATTGTGTGCCACGAGATGGTTTGATATTGATATGAGGCCGAGAGACTGTTTATGATGGCACGAGATGGCTTGATATTTCATTTGGGTCGTAAGAGGCCCCTCCAGGAGCCTGCACACCCCTAGCGAGCGCGAGTATCCATTATGATATGAGATTGAGCCTGATAGGGTGATATTATTTTGAGATGTTGCTCGGGGGCAGTTTCATTGATACAGTACCCCAGGGGTGAACTTTTACATGTTTATTTTCCTTAATTGCATGTCAATTATATGCTTATTTGTTGAAAAAGGACTTTTACTTGTTTAAACTAGTTTACTGTTTTTAAATGGTTTTACTGCTTTATTATAGATTGCCTTATGCCTCATATTTTTTCATACTTTCAGTCGTTATTTACATTTGTTACTCACTAAGTTGGAGTACTCACTTTACTCAATGCACCATGTGTGCAGATTCATGCGTAGCTGGTTCCGCTCCCGAATGTTGATTATTCCAGCTTTAGGCGGACATTCGGAGTACACGAGGTAGTTTTCTAGCATCCGTAATCTTGTGCTTCTCCTCCTTTATCATTTCCATTTTGTATCAGACAGTTTTACTAGTTTTCAAACTTAGCAGACTTGTGTTATTGCTTATAGACGCTCATGACTAGCAACACCCTGATTAGGGCTATGTTTGGGTTGTACTTACACATTATTATAATATTATGTGCTACTTAGTATTATTAAAACATGTTTTAGACTGTTTTCTTGTTGTTTAACTGTTAAACTTTAAATTGGGATTAGTTGGTTTGCCTTGTCTTCACGAGAGGCGCCATCATGACCGAATCGGGGTTTGGGTTCGTGACAATAGTAAGAATAGTTTTATCTTGAATAAATTAATTTTCTATTTTTGCTTCTGCTTCTTGGAAGAAGCTACAATTTTCTGCTTCTTCCCAAAAGCAGAAACACGGCTTTTGTTGCTGGCCAAAAGTATTTTTCTTCTTGGCCAAACAATCTCAATTCTTAAAAAAGTACTTTTTTGATGAAAAAAGTACTTTTGGCCTTCGAGAAGCTTGGCCAAACATGATCTTAGACTAGTCTTAAAAAATAATTTGTTTGACTAGCACCGAAGTAATACTTATTATGCACTTAACCCAAAAACTGGTTTGAGATTAAACAATCAAATTTGTATTTTTCAAGGGCCACTAGCAATTTGTTTACCTCGATGCAATTATAAAAAAAGAAGAAAGATAAACCAGAAATAGTGAAATAATGCGACAGGTAAAAATTCTTCTTTATTTCTAGTCCCGAGCGATCTATGCTCACAAGTATGACTGAATTACAAAGCTTAGTTAGAAAAGGCTAGCGCAAGATATTATTTTTGTTGCAGAGAGTTTTTCTGTGTGTATTCGACGATCCTCCTTATAAGCGTAGGGGCAACTTTTGTAGTGGCAATAAGAAAAATGTCCTTCCGAGATTTGAACCGGCACGTCATTGAATTAGGTAGTGTATAGCGGGATCCTCAATATTGGCTTCCATTTCGATGTAATGTAGGTAGCTTCTATTGGATAAAGTTGACTAAGTCCCCAAACTTATTTGACCGCCTCTCGAATACTTGACTCTTCTATAACCATAACCTCAGAATATTTTGAATTCGACAACAGGTCCCGTCACTTAATTTATAGGTCTTAATTGTCACGTTGAACTTTTCGGTCAAGATGCATGGAGAGGTTAATTTTTACCCATATAGCCAGTCTCCCAACTTATAAGGCGACTCGATGAATAATGCTCAATAAGTGGTAGTCTTATTTTCTTGGTAGGATTCTATTTTGTAGATGTTTCTTCCTTTTCGAGAAAAAGTCTTATCGAAGTTCAATCTTCAAGAATGACGCAACTATGCGCAATCCACAATTAATACGCACTACACATGACCATATTTTATTAAACTTCTCAACTATTACGGTTTTTAGGCAAGGATGGCTACTTATGATAGGGAATTTTTCCTGGTTTTGGTAGTTATAAAATGATAGTTTTCCCACCTATATATATTGGGTTGTGGGGCTTTCCATTAATGCAAACTCCATTTGCTGATTTTCTTCTCTGTGTTTCTTGTTTCCCTTATTTTTCAATTAACTCTTCCTTCTTCTACACTCCTGTTTGTAATTCACATGGATCCCCAGCGCTTTGGCTTCTCTTCGAGAGACAACCAGCCTTCTACACCTTTGGCCAGTGATGCTTCTTTACCTTCGCCAGAAAACATCCCTTTTTCTGCACTTACCACTTAAGTGGAGGCTTCACTTGCTAGTCCTTCTGGTAAAAAAAATCCCAAATCTCATAAAGATAAGAAAAAAGGGAAGCAGTCCTTTGAGTCTACAATCTTGGAGGTACTTCCCAAAAGCTAGGATTATGAGGAAGTAATTGAAGTGTGGAACAAGACAGTAGCGCAATGTGGGAGTTTACATGTTAGTAACATAGATTTTCTTGTCCGTAAAGAACATGCCCTGATCCTTTATGATTGTCGGTGGGGTGATTGTGTCACCATTCACGTCCCTTAGGCGAAGAATTTCCGATCACAGATCGGGTTTTTCCTTTATCCACACTTATCTATTCACCTTTGGGTTAAAAGATAGACCATGTGATGTTTGACTTTTATCGCCATTTCAATGTATGCTTAGGCCAAGTTGGGCCAAATGTATGAAGGCTCGTGCATGCTTCTATTTCTTAGTAAGTGTAGCTGACATTCCATTCTCTCTTGCACCTTCAACATTTGTTTTCCCCCATGTCGCTCAGGGGGGAAATTATTTTGATGCTAGTCGAGGTACTCAGACCCTTATGGATACCTAGGATGACCACGATAAGGGATGGTTTGATAGTTTTATTACAGTCCCCACTCATGAGTTGGTCAAGCCCAAGGATGGGCTTATTTCAGAGAGGTGGAATAAGAAACGTAACCATAGTTTCCTTTGATTGTACCAACATTCCTCATTTTCCTTTCTCCTTTTCTTTAATTGCCCTGATCTTTTTTGTCTTTTTGTGGCATCCACTTTAGTATCCCTGGAAGGCATTCAGAATATTAAAGAGCAAGTAGGAAAGATTTTGGCATCTTCTTAGATAGCATAGAGGTCTTGGAGATTCATATATGAGGTATTGGAATGGCGAGCCAAGGATCATGGTAAGTATTCATACCAATTATATTTTAGTTGTTTGAGCTTTTTATACCGGCGTATTTTTTTTATTCCCTTCTAGGCATCTCTATGAGGAAAACCACTATGCACATGTTGATAAAGCTTCCCACCTCCATTGACCCTGTCCAAAAAAAAAGGACATGCAAAATTCTGCCTTGTAAAAAGAACCCGACCTGCTAGTTTTTATTCTAGCAAGTCTCCCTAATAAAAGAACAAGGTCAATTTTCTGATAGGTACTGATGTTGTGTAGAGTTTTCTCATAACTATCTCCCAATTCGAGCATCCTCGAGACACCAGTCCCGTTGAGTTAGAGGACGTGGAGTCGGAGTCCCTAGTTTTGAGCCACTGGAAGAAGTTTTTGGAGACCGAGATTTGGAGTCCACTGCTTTAGAGCCAGCGGTAGGCGAACCTTCTTCCCTGGATCAGGAAAGGGTTATCTATGGCCATATAAATATGATAATTAGCCATTTTTTGAAGGGATAGAAGACTTTGGGGAGGCAGAACACACTTAGAAGTAGAGAAAAGCCATAAAAGAGTTCAAAAACCATGGAATTCATCTTGAGATCTTTTTATTCCCTTCTATTAGTGATTTTTATGTATTCTTGAGAATTAATTGAGATTGCTACCATGATTATGCGTGGCTAAACTCGTTTATTCTGAGTTATGGTTTTACATGAATGTTGATATTCGAAGATTGATTTGACGATTTAATTAATCATATTTGATTGTTTATTCATATCCTGAGTGTAACTTGAAAGAGGTAATTCTTGGTTGCAATAGGATTTAATAGCGCGTGATCTTGAACCTAGTCATTGGGGAACTGATTTACGAATACATATAGAAATATACCTATTTAACGTGCTTAGCCAATTGTACAAGAAAATATTAACGTGTTCTTTTTATCTCGAATCTCATAGAAATGTAGGGTTTAGAATAAATCAAATAGGCGAGTAGAAGTTGTCAAATTTCTACAAGTATTATTGTCCTTGCAGGTTAATAACCCCGATAAATCGATAAGTCATATTGATTGAAGAATTCAATAGGATTGTTTCCATCCATGACCTCGAAATATTATTCTTAGTGAATTAAACTTTTCGTGTTAAGTGTGCTTGTTAGTTAATTATTCTTTTAATCGCAACTATAGTTACTAGAATTAACCAAACAGAAATCACCTTATGTTTTTGACTCGATAAATTAGAATTTGCTTGATTTTGTTAATAACTGATCACAAGTCTTCATGGAAATGATACTCTATTGACCGTGCATACTTGTGTGTGATTTAGGGCAATATTTTCATATGTTGCATCCTTCTGCGCCATACCACCCCGTTATCAGCTCTTCGACGAGCGCTGGTGTTTGCCCGTTTCAGATTAATTTACCTGTAGGGGTCAACCTTCTGAACCACTCGGAGAGAGAGTAAGACATGGTTGAAAGGATTGATAGGCCCCTTAGAGAGGGAGGAATTTCTGCCCAATCCAAAACCGTGAAGGATGATGATGTACTTCACTGTACCATCCGGGTAATGCCTCTGATTTCCATTTCCTTGATCTGTCTGCTTTCTTTGCTTATAAGGATAAGTTGTTTTGTGCAGGTGAATTGAATTTCGGTACGTATAAAAAAAGTTTTTTCCTATAAAAGATCCATAGAGGAATTGAGGAAGCATGCCAAAGACTGGGAAGCTCACTGCGAAGAGGCGCTTTCTGATTAGAAGACTTATGAGTTGTTGGTCCTCCTGAACAAGGATGAAATACAGGAGTTGACAAAGGAAGCAGATAAGTAGGGAGCCTCATTGGGAGAGAAGGAAGCACAAACAAATCGATTGACCAAAGAGAATGCCACTTGGCCTTATGACTTGGTTTGGGCAAAGTTGTGTACGGCATACCTTGAGGGAAGACTTGGTTCATGAAAGGATTCCACTTATTCCAACAGAGCGAGGCGGTGAGGCTACGAGGAGGGAGTGACGACATGGCCCTAAAACTTGATTAGTTGAAGATGCAATCGGAGTTGGCATAGAATGTTGTTTTCTTTAAGTCCAAGTTATCCACATTGGAGGATGTTCGTCCAGGGATTCTTGATCTAGAAGACGAGATAAAGAAGAAGGGGGAAGCTATATTCGATCTAAACATGACATATTTCAAAGGGGAATTCCCGAGGATGAAGAATTTGTTGTCCCTTTGGAAGGAGGTGACAATGGACCTTCAAGTTTGCGCCCTGGCCCTTCGACCCCCTGGGACAGATTCTAAGGGCGACAATGACCATTGAAAGTGTGGTTCTAACATGCACGAGTCTTAAGGCGATACCCAGTTGGCCAAGTAATGTTCCCCTTGTTTTTTGTTCGTTTGAGGTTGTACCTCAGTCTTGTAATAAATCTTGCTTTAATGAAGAGTACTTTTTCCTTTCTTTTCATGACAAATTGTGATTCTAAATTACATTAACTATGCCTCTCTGAGTCTCGGATATTCTCGCCGCATTATCAAGAAATCATACACGCAAAGCGATACGTGATGCTCATACGACGTCGACTCCTATTAGCTAGCGAAATATGTGTTCAGTGTTTGTAATTTTTGGGACATGTTTGTCATTTCTCGGGAAGGATAAATTGAAAAGGCGTACAATTCTATTAGATATCCTTCCATGTAATTGACGATGTAGTACCTATTTAATGCATACGACACATGGTGGGGTATCGATTGGACAAGTATAAAAGGAGGGGGTGGCTCATTGTTTATCCTCTCATCCCTTCTAGCCTTCAATTTTGATATTTTTTCTAAATCTAAATTGTCTTTTCCCTAACAACTCAACCACTTTTTGCATAAAATCAATTCTCATTTTTGCCCAATGGATTCTCACAATCAGTGCAATTTATACCAGTCACCATCCGTTTCTCCTTCTGGTGCACAGGAATAAGCTTTCATGCCACACCGACATAGAAAAGATGATGGTATAAATCGCCCCTCCACTGTCAAGGAGGAGGATTGCCAAAAAGGTGTATTTATCTTCTCAACCAAAGAGGACGGTCCCTGACATTGTACCTAGGGAGTTGAAAAAGGACAATGATCAACATTAAGGAAAAATCGATGGGAGATCAGAATGCTCATGTTTTTCACTACCTTAATCTTATCATCAATGAAATTATTTTCCGTGTTCGGAAGGATTGCGGGTGAGAGGACTGGACGGACCTTGTCCATATATATATATATATATATATATATATATATTATTTGTGGAAGAGACGATTGATGATTTAGAAGCTTGATTGATTTTGAATGCTTTTCTTATTGCTTAATTACAAATGAGGGGTGATACATCTATTTATACTACACAATGAAATAGTCTAGAACACTTCATCATCTACTAGTATCTAGATAATTCCTAAGTATTCTCATGATAATTCTAGACTTAGATATTTTACAAGATTATTCTACACACTTTGACTACTACATATTACAAGAAGTTTCTAGATAATGGACTACAATCTTGATCTAATATACTTGGATACTTACAAGCCCAAATCCAAAACACATAACCCAAAATCAAGTTTATTTTTCAACAACCCCCCTTAAACTTGATTTCGTCACTCCGAGCATATTCTGTAATCTTTGAAACGTCTCGTGTTTTAGAGACTTTGTGAAAATATCAGCAACTTGGTCAAATGACTTCGCGTACTTTATATGCACCTCTTTATTTGTAACACACTCCCTGATGTAATGGTATTTCGTATCGATGTGCTTGCTTCGGTCATGGAAGACTGGATTCTTTGCTAGAGCAATCGCAGACTTGTTATCCACATATATCGCTGTAGCTTCCTTTTGAGAAAACTTAAGCTCATTTAGTAACTTCCTGATCCATACTGCATGACAGGTGCACGATGTTGCTGCTACATACCCGTCTTCACACGTTGACAGAGTCACAATGGGTTGCTTCTTCGAACTCCATGTGAACGCTGTATCTCCCATATAGAACACGAAACCACTCTTACTCTTACGATCATCTATGTCTCCGGCCCAATCACTATCACTGTATCCAACTAGCTTGAAGTGATCAAAAAGCGAATAAAACAGACCATAGTCAATCGTACCTTTGATGTAGCGAAGTATCCTCTTTGCTGCCTTCAAGTGATTTATTGTAGGTGCTTCCATATATCGACTTACTAGTCCAACTCCGTAGAGAATATCTGGCCTCGTGCAGGTTAGGTACCTCTGACTTCCAACCAAACTCTTGTATTGTGTTAGGTCCACCAAGTATCCTTCATCATCTTTTGACAACTTGAGATTGCAATCCACCGGTGTGTTCATCGACTTACAGTCATTCATCTTAAACTTCTTCAGTACCTCCTTCGCATAACCTTCTTGGGATATGAATATTCCTTCTTTCTTTTGTTTCACCTCGATCCCAAGATAGTAATCCATAAGTCCAATGTCGGTCATCTCGAACTCCCGAACCATTGCTTCCTTGAACTCCTCGAACATTTTGGGATTACTACCGGTGAATATCAAGTCATCCACGTATAGGCACACAAGCATAACATCTCCATCCTTGCTTACTTTGGTGTAGAGGGCATGCTTATGTGGGCATTTTGTAAAGTCATTCTGCTGAAAATACTTGTCTATCCTATTATTCCATGCCCGAGGCGCTTGCTTCTACCCGTATAAGGCCTTTTTCAATTTCAGCACCTTATCTCTTGGCCTTTCACGATGTATCCCGAAGGTTGTTCTATATAGACTTATTCTTCTAAGTGGCCATTAAGGAACGCAGATTTGACATCCATTTGTTAAATCTTCCAATTATGCTGAGCCGCAAGTTAGATCATCAATCTTATATTTTCTAGACGAGCGACAGGAGCAAATACCTCGTCATAGTCTATGCCGGCTCGTTGACTATATCCCTTCGCCACCAACCTTGCCTTGTATCTTTCAACTTCACCTTTGGAATTCTTCTTCGCCTTGTACACCCACTTTACACCAATAGCCTTATGCCTCTTTGGTAGAGTAGCGAGATCCCACGTATCATTCCTCTTGATTGCTTGAATCTCCTCGTCCATGGCACGTTTCCACTTCTCGCTTTTTGCTGCGTCTTCATAACTTATTGGCACAATCGACAAGAAGGCAGAACAATGTTACATCCTCCATAGGCTGAGTTACCTCGTACAACTCCTCAATGCTCCTTGTGCGATATTGTAGCCTACTTGATTCTCCTCCTGATGTTGGTGTCGCTTCATTTGGTGTGGTTAGAGTATGTGGAGAGTGCGGAGATGGTGTACTAGAAGGTTCTTGAACCTCTAGATATTTTTCGTTCCTTATAGTACTCTCGAACGGATAAGGGAGAAAATCGTAGTTCTCCTCTTCGGGAACATTCCAATCCCATGTTGCTTCTTCATCGAACACCACGTATCGACTTGATATTACTTTGCCGGTCTTGGGATTGTATAACTTGTAACCCTTCGAACCTGAGTCATAGCCCACGAATATGAGCTTCTCGCTTTTATCATCGAGCTTCGTCCTCTTCTGATCTGGCACATGAGCATATGCCACACTTCCGAACACCCGTAGGTGTGAGATGACGGGCTTCCTTCCACTCCAAGCTTCAATGGTCGTTTTGTTCTTGATGCTTTTAGTGGGCGAGCGATTTGCTAGATAGATCGCACAGTCCACTGCCTCGGCCCAAAACTCCTTAGGCATCCTTTTGCTCTTTAGCATACTCCGGGCCATATCAAGGATGGTCCTATCTTTCTTTCTGCAACACCATTTTGCTGAGGTGAATACGGAAGAGTTAGAGGACGCCGTAAGCCATTGTTGTCGCAAAATTCCTTGAATTCCTTGGATGCGAACTCTCCTCCACAATCGGATCTCATCGCCTTTATGGTGAGACCACTTTGATTCTCCACAAACGCTTTGAACTTGTTGAACATTCCAAAGACTTCCGACTTCTCTTTTAGAAAATAGACCCATGTGTTTCGACTAAAATCATCAACGAGTAGAAGAAAATATCTATTTTTACCAAAAGATGGTGGATGGATGGGTCCACACACATCCCTGTGAATAAGTTCTAGAGGTTTCTTCGCTCTACTAGAAGCATCTACTGGAAAACTATTTCGAAAGTGCTTTCCTAGAAGGCATCCCTCACATATTTGATCCGGATGATTAATTGGAGGCAAACCCTTCACCATTCCTTTACTTGATAATAACTTTAAGCCTCCCAAATTTAAGTGCATGTATCTCATATGCCAAAGCCAAGAATTATCTTTGAAACATGCTTTTAAACATCTTGGAATGTCATGTTGAATATTTAGCAAAAACATCCTATTCGTTGACATTGGCACTTGAGCAATCAAATCTCCTCATTGGTCTCTTATAGAAAGACTACGATTTATAACGTGAATATCATAGCCTTTCTCTAAGAGTTGTCCAACACTCAGTCTATTAGACTTCATATTGGGCACATAATACACGCTAGAGATAAATTTATGCCTTCCATTTTTCAAGCGGATGAGGATCTTACCTTTGCCTTTAACCTGGACTTTAGAGGAATCTCCGAAGGTGATATTTCCACTTATTGCCTCGTCTAACTCCACAAACATGCTTTTGTCACCGCACATATGGTTGCTTGCACCCGTGTCGAGATACCACAAATTCGATCCTCCGTTGTCTCCACCTTTGCATGCTAGTAACAAAGTGTTTTCCACGGCTTCGGTATCTTCTTGTGCAAAATTTTCTCTTTATTGCACGTAATAGTTTGACTTCTCGCATTCCGAAGCATAGTGGCCAAATTTATGACAATTATAGCATTTAGTTTGAGAGTTGTCATACCTTGGCCTTCTACTTGTGTAGCCTCTCCCGCGACCTCTTGTCGAGTGAAAATCTTGGCTTCTTTCTTCATTTTTGTAAGAACTATACCCTCCACATTTGATATATCCTCGCCCTCGTCCTCGGCACGTACTTGACCACGACCTCGTTGACTCGTTTGATGAGTCTTTTCACTACTCTCTTCCTTGAAAGAGAGTTTTGCTTGTAAAGCTTGCTCCAAAGGCTCCTTATTTTTCTTATTGAACCTTTCTTCATGGGCTTGTAGTGAACCCATGAGTTCATCGATAGTCATTGATTCTAAATCTTTAGATTCTTCGATGACTACGATTATATAGTCTAATTTTCAATCTAATGATCTAAGAATTTTCTCAATGACTCTTACATCGCTTAGAGTTTCACAATTCCTCTTTAATTGATTGACAATCGCCAAGAATCTTGTAAAATAATCGGAAATTGATTCAAAGTCTTTCTTATTTAGGGATTTGAACTCACCTCGTAGGGTTTGTAGTCGAACCTTTTTCACCTTATCAACTCCCTTGTGAGAATTCTCTAAGATCTCCCATGCTTTCTTGGCGGTGGTTGCGCTTACATTTTTCTCAAAAGCTCCATCATCTACGCTTTGTTGGATGATGGAAAGAGCCTTTTGATCATTGATCTTGTTTCGCTTTTCTTCTTTCGTGAGTGAGCCCTTGTCTTTAGGCTCCTCATAACCTTGCTCCACTATCTCCCATAGGTCTTGTCCACCCCTGAAGGTCTTCATTTGGATGCTCCATCGATCATAATTATCCTTTGTGTGGCGAGGAAACGTGATAACATTGTTGACCATCATCTTGTCAAACCAAGCTCTGATACCAATTTGTTGTAAATAGGAGGATATATATATATATATTATTTATGGAAGAGAGGACTGATGATTTAGAAGCTTGATTGATCTTGAATGCTTTTCTTATTGCTTAATTACAAATGAGGGGTGATACCTCTATTTATACTACACAATGGAATAGTCTAGAACACTTCATCATCTACTAGTATCTAGATAATTCCTAAGTATTCTTATGATAATTCTAGACTTAGATATTTTACAAGATTATTCTACACACTTTGACTACTACATATTACAAGAAGTTTCTAGATAATGGACTACAATCTTGATCTAATATACTTGGATACTTGCAAGCCCAAATCCAAAACCCATAACCCAAATCAAGTTTATTTTTCAACAGTCCAAGATCTTCCCTGCTATAACAAAAGGTTAACCACCCATCGTCCGGGATACTCATTTATAACTGTTGGGGGAAAGCTAGATAAAGTCATAGTTTAGTGTACATTTTTGGGATAGTTTCGGTAACAGAATCCTTGCAGAGTTTAATACTAAACTAGATAGTTACGACAAAACATTACTGGACAAATATTGCATCAGATATAACTTGGCAAGATTCTTTAACAAAACCTTATTTGGTGAAGACTTTTAATAGTCATGTAAAAGAATGTCTAAGAAAATTGTAGATGCATGGTTATGAGTCTAAGTGGGAGATTGTTGGGGCATATACTATTAACCATGCATTTGGATATAGTATATTCTAATAATTATTGTGGTTAACAGTCTAAGTGGGAGATTGTTGGGATATATACTATTAACCATGTGATTGGTTTAAATATAGTATTTATTATGAAATAGTTATTTATTCAGTTTTAATAAAGTTTTAAATAGATCATATAATAGTCTATGTCCTTTAATTATATAGTAGATGATTTAGTGTATAGAGTTTAGCTTATACATGGAAGATTAAATCATAGGTTCTTATAAGTATAAAGTTTGAGTTCACAATCTAATGATGGAATTGGACAAACCATCAGGAATGATTGTAGCACAAGATTAAATATAATTTATCTTGATTATGAGAATGGTTTAATTCCAGCTTCTTGTGCTAGTACATTTTGTATGTATTGAACGGACCGGGTAGAGATATGTATTTTATACTAACTTAATAAAATAAACTCTCTAGCCATTAAATGTACTTATACTCTTAATCTTGATATAATTATTATTAGTTATGTATAGTATTATTATTTTGATTTATTAAAAGGCCAGATTCTTTCGTGGGTCAATATGCCTGGTAAATTAGATAATAATAATGTACATTGGCGATGTAATAGTTAGTTGATGGAATCCATGTCTCGGTTTAGAGATTGATGATACACCTTTATGAAAGTTTATAAGTTTTCATGTGTAAACTCGGCCGGTAAATTTTGTATCCGATACATGAAATAAGTTAAGCAAAAGTCTAAAGAAAATAATCAATAAATTAAATCGTCAGTAATTTAATTTAATTGGTTCGTATCTAAATCTTAACATGAGGAGTTAAATAAGATTTAATGGATGAATTTGAAATTGAATAAGAAGTGCAATTATCAATTTTTAGTGGAATAATTCGTAATTAATTATAGTAGCTATTAACTTCAAAAATATAAATTAATTCCATAATTGGAAGCCTTGTTAATTAAATTCCGTGGTCCCTGCGCCTAAATAATAGAAAATAAAGGAATCCTTTTCCTAGTGGAAAAGAAAACCCAACAGGTTTTGGAAAAGGGTCTTAACCCTTAAAACTTGTGCTATAAATACATAAGGTTTTCCACCTAGAAGGAGAGGTACATGGTGGCTGAAATTTTCAGCCAAGTTTTCCTAGAAATTTCGCCCATACGAAATTGCTATTTCCGGTTACTATTTGGGTAACACAGTAGAAGACCGTAGAATGTTCGAGGATCACGATTGTATGGGTGATGGAGATTCCATTGAGAAGTTATGGAACAGAAGACTCACGTGGTAGAAGAGATATGTTCACGCTTCAAGAGGTAATCCGTGAAATCTCGTTTATGCTAGTTGTCTATATTACATGTGATTTTAATACTGGGATTGCTTCCGCTGCTTATTATAATCCATCAATAACCACGTACTTTTTCCATGGGATTTCCCTTCCCATTGATGATGTGGTTGCCGAAATGTGTATTTGGTTTAAATTGTGTTTGGCATAAATTGGCCCTCCAATGGAGGCTCATTTGCTTAATGATTGTATGTCAGTCTCACTTCAGCGAGACATGGATATTTCTCGTATTCAGGCATACACTCAGGCTGTAGAGGAGCATAAACAGAAACATAGGGTCGATCGTAAGCATAATAGTGCCCAGAATAAGAGAGTGAGGTCTTCGGGTCCTTCTAGTGAATTTTGAGGTGGTTAGAAGCAGTAGTACTCGAGGTATCTATCCTAACCCTCAGCTAGCATACCCTCTCAGTATAGCAGTAAAAGATTTGTTCGTTTTACATATTTAGGGTATGGTCAGAACTTCAGGGCCTCAAGTTCTTAGTATAGGGGTGAGTCAACTCAGATGAGGCAACCCTTCCCACGATGTACTCAATATGGTAAGTAGCATACCAGGTAGTTCCCTATGGGATTAGGTGTTTGATATACTTGTGGTTATCCAGTCCACGTTATGAGGGATTGTCTCATGAGAGATGATGCAAGCATAACTTAGCCGTCAGGACTTGCAACTGGTTTGTCATCATCAGTACCGTCCCTTAGGCAAGGTCCCCAAGCACTAATGAGTCATGGTAGAGGCAGAGTCGGAGCATCTAGCTCGAGCAGCCCTCATAACTGCATTTATGCATTGGCGGGACGATATGACCAAGAGTCATCGCGTGATGTTGTTATAGTTATATTATCAGTCTCCTCCTATGATGTATATGCACTGATTGACTCGGGTTCCACCTTATTATACGTTACTCCATTGGTTGCTAGTAAGTTTAAAATAAAACCTGAACTGGTTAAATATTTTGAGGTATCTACACCTATTGGGGACTCGGTGATAGCTAAGCAAGTGTATAGGGGTTATATAATAATATTTCATGGTCGACCTATCGTAGCAGACTTACTCAAATTAGAAATAGTAGAATTTGATGTTATAATGGGTATGGGTTGTTGCCTTCTTGTCATGCCAAAGTTGATCGTAGATCAAAGATATTCCAATTTCAATTTCTAGGGGAGCTTATTTTGGAGTGGAAAGGTAACACGGAATCGCTGAGAGGTAGAATTATTTCATATCTTAAGGCAAAGAACATGATCGGAAAGGACTGTATTTATCACTTAGTTCTGGTTCAGGATATGGAAGTGGAGTTACCAACTATTCAGTCCACCTTTGTGGTAAATGAGTTTCCCGATGAACTTCCGGGTCTCACGCCAGAGCGAGAAATTGATTTTCTATTGACCAACAACAAGATACTCACCCAATATCTATTCCTCCCTATAGAATGGTCCCCGCAGAGCTGAAAGAGTTGAAAGAACAACTAAAAGACTTGCTTGAAAAAGGCTTTATTAGACCTAGTTTGTCACCGCGGGGAGCACCTATTTTGTTTGTGAGAAAGAATGATGGTTCCTTAGGAATGTGTATTGATTATAGGCATCTGAATAAGGTGACGATCAAGAATGAGTACCCATTTCTGAGAATTGATGATTTATTTGGTCAATTGCAAGGTGACAAATATTTTTCAAAGATAGACTTGAGGTCTAGGTTCCATACGATAAGGGTTAAGGATGAAGATATTCCGAAGACATCATTCAGGACTAGATATGGGCACTTTGAGTTTTGAGTTATGGCATTTGGTCTGACTAATGCCTTAGCAGTATTCACGGATTTGATGAACCGTGTGTTCAGGAATTTTTTAGATCTGTTCGTAATTTTATTCATCGATGTTATATTGGTGTATTCTTGTTCAAATGATGAGCATGCTTGTCATCTGTGTACTATGCTTAGAGTTCTATAAGAAGGAAAGTTGTATGCAAAATTTTCTAAATGCGAATCTGGTTGAACTCAACAACTTTCCTTGGGCATATCATTTCAGGTGAAGGCATCCAGTTGGATACACTAAAGATTGAGGTAGTAAAGACTTGCCATAGCCCCACAAAACTGACAGAGGTCTGTAGCTTTCTTGGTTTGGCAGGTTATTATAGGAGATTTGTGGAAGGATTTTCTTCCCTTTCAACACGTTTAACTAAGTTGACTCATAAAAGAGGAAAGTTTCAATAGATTGATGCTTGTGAATGGAGTTACCATGCACTAAAAGACATATTAACCCCAACAACGGTTCTAATGCTCCCAGAAGGGACCAGTGGTTATGTTATCTATTGCGACGGTTCAAGCATTGGATTGGGTCGTATGCTGATGTAGCATGATAAGTTTGTGGCTTTTGATTCTAGACAACTAAGAAAGCACGAGAAGAACTATTCGACCCACAATTTAGTTGTGGTGATTCATACACTAAAGATGTGGAGGCATTGCTTGTATGGTATTTATGTGGATATCTATACGGACCACAGGATCCTCCAGTACATCTTCAAGCCAAAGGAATTGAATCTTCTCAAAAGAGATGGTTGGAGCCACTTAAAGACTATGACATTGATCTTTTATACCATCCGGGGAAGGTGAACGTAGTAGCCGACGCCCTCAGCCGTAGATATATGGGTAGCCTATCGTATTTGCATCCAGAAAAGAGGGGAATAGCCCATGAGGTTCATAAGCTAGCTAGTCTTGGAGTTCGGTTACTGGACTCAGGTGACATTGAAATTACTATTACTCTTCAAGATACGACAACATCCTCTTTAGTAACTGAAGTAAAGGAACACCAGTACGAGGATCCTATGTTAGTTCATTTTAGGGATACCACCCTTAAAAATGAGAGGACACTGTTTGAAATTACAGAAGATGGGTTCCTCAGATATCGAGGATGATTATGTGTGCCTAATGTTGCAGGGTTGCGTTGGCAGGTTATGGGAGAAACTCAATATTCTCGTTATTCTATCTATCCAGCAGCAACAAAGATGTATCATGATATTAGGGAAGTGTACTTGTGAGAAAAAATGAAAAAGGATATAGCAAAATTTGTTGCCAAGTGTCCTAACTGTCAGCAAGTTAAGATTTAGCAATAAAAAACATGGCGGGTTACTGCAGGCTATAGAGATTCTGACTTGGAAATGGGAAGTAATCAATGCGGATTTCATCATAGGCTTACCTCGTACCTAATGTAAGTTCGATTCGATATGGGTGATTGTTGATAGGCTTACGAAGTCAGCCCATTTTCTACCCGTTAGAACTAGATATTCCTTAGAAGATTATGCGAGGCTTTATACTAAGGAGATAGTAGAACTGTATGGTGTCCCTGTGTCTATCATCTCAGATAGAGGAACTTAGTTTACATCTAACTATTGGAGGTCCTTCCAAAAAGGATTGGGGATTCGAGTAAGTATTAGTACAATATTTCATTGCCAGAAAGACGGACATGCTGAACGTATTATTCAATTATGGAGGATATGTTACTAGCTTGTATAATAGACTTCAAAGGTAGCTGGGATGATCATCTACTGCTTATTGAATTCACATAAAACAATACTTACCATTCCAGTATTCGGATGGATCCATACGAAGCTCTTTACGGACGGAAGTTTAGGTGGCCTATAGGGTGTTTTGATGTTGAAGAATCTGGATTACATCGAACAGAGCTGGTTCAATGACCGTAGAAAAAGTAAAATCAATTCGGGATCGATTATTGACAGCTCAAAGTCGTCAAAAGTTATATTCTGACGTGAGATATTGAGATTTAGAGTTTAAGGTTGATGACTAGGTATTCTTAAATATGTCACCTATGAAGGGTGTGGTAGGGGTTGGCAAGAAAGTCAAACTTAGCCCACAATATATTGGGCCTTATATGATCATTTGGAGAGTGGGCCGAGTAGCTTTATGAGTTAGAATTTTCCTCAAAACTGGACTATGTCTATCTAATTTTTCACATATCTACATTACAAAAGTGCAATGGCGATCCTACTGGAGTGGTGCCCACAAATGATTTACAGATTACAGAAGGCTTATCATACGAGGAAGTTCCGGTTGCCATCTTAGATCGAAAAATCCGCAAGCTGCGGAATAAGGAGGTAGCCTCCGTGAAAGTACTTTGGAGAAACAAGAATGTGGAAGAAATGACTTGGGAGACCGAGTAAAACATGAAGTCTAGATATCCCTACTTATTTCCTCCTCTAGAGAAGGGCCCGACTTAGACGTCATAATCATAAGGTACGTGTATAAATTCTTGTTTTGGTTATTGTCGTTGGTCATAAGAGGTCATTATCGTTATTCATTATTATGGTCATGTGTGTTGTTGAATTATTAAGCTTCTACAAGTAGAGTTGGTAGTGGTGTTGTTACAGAGGCGACCTTGACAAAGTAATATAGATCAAATGAAGTTGAACATTCGAGGACGAATGATTCTTAAGGGGAGAAAGATGTTACATCTCGCATTTTCGTACGTTAAAATTTCATTTGCAGTTAACCAACGTAGGCTCGGGGATGAGATCATCTTGACATTAACGTGCTTACACTATTTTATAACAAGCGATATATAAGTATTTTGAAGGATAAGGGGGTACACGGATTAAAGAAAACAAGTTTCGTTGAAAGTGGCCAATTTGGAATAAAATATGGGTTGACCGATAATACCCGATAATTATTAACTAGTACCATGCAAGGTACCATATGCCCACCGTAGTATAATATATAGTTATATATGAAGTACATTAAAATTAAATCAAATTTTAAGTAATTTGTGATAATTTTTTGAAAATTATGAAGGTAATTGATTAATTACTGGGTAACATGACATTATCGAGTTAGCTATAAGTGGATAAAAAAATTAAATATCGCACCCCTACTCCCCACGTAGTAGTATGCCACCATTCAACATATGATTCATAGTCTTATATGTTTGCATGACAATGTAACGTGTAAAGTCACTAAATGACTCATTAGAATGAGTCTTTTAGTAGGAAGATGTCACGACCCAGTTCACCCTCTCTGAACATGTCGTGACGGTACCCAGTTCCTACGACTAGGTAAGCCTAACAATGCGGAAGATAAATCATAAATTGTGGAAGAATAATTAAAATCGATTTAATAAAATAAACATGTATTTAAGGTGCCGCTCGGCACATACAATAACAACTCGTCTCACAAATCACAATCTAAGGGATACATACGAGGCTCTGACTCAAAAATATCTATACAAAGGAGAAATACTGAAAGAGCTATATTATTAGAGAAAGTTGGAAAGGGACTCCTCAGTCTGCGGAGGTAGCAGATATACCTCGAAGTCTCTACCGATACGCCTCCTTCCAAGGCTGACAGAATTGAGTGGGAATACCTGTATATGCACAACAAAAATGTGTAGAAGAGTAGCACGAGCACACCACGATGGTGCCCAGTAAATATTAAGACTAACCTCGGTGGAGTAGTGACGAGGAACAATCAAGACACATACAGGTCAATAAACAGTATAATCATAGGAACAACGGGAATGATATATAAATATGTAATGACTGCAGGAAATGACCAATAATGCTACAATTCACAATAAGGGAAAGGAACAACAAGTACCAATGAGAAAATAATAAATGATGATGCATAATGACGGCAAATCACAATACAAATCCTAAGGTCACAACACGGCAAGGGAAAAGCAAGTCCATAACTCATATCCTACAAGGATGTTCACATAAGGTCTTATTCGCTCTTTCCACAATTTCACTAAGTCTCGGACAAAGCACAACTCATGAAAACCCAGCATCTGAAATCTAACCCTTGGCATCTTGTGCCACATCAGTCCCTCAGTCATGCTGACCACTAACCGGCTAACTATTGCCACTCTTACATATATAATGGATAAACGAGGGCGTACCTCCCTCCTTAGCAAAATCAGGAGCAATTTACCTCTAACGGGAGTATACAACTACTTTATATACTTGTGCAAGTGTTCTAACAAGTATTCACCGACTAGTAAACATGAATAGGAGTTGCGAACTGCACGTACAAAGTTTCCTCACAAATTATGAGCGATAAAGATCATACAGGTAAGCAACCCACAATCACAATAATAAAAAAATAAAAATGCCTCCAGGGGCCATCATAATTCATTACAATCAACCCTTGACATAGCCCACCTTGTTTTGCCACATGTGCAATAATAATAATATAATAAGCACCGCGTTATTTTACCACATGTGCATCACAATGTTCTCACCTTATTCTGCCACATGCGCGACCCGCATATAAGCATATAACATATCCCACCTTATTACGCCGCATGTGCAAAATATCAAAAACAACAATAGCTAGACAAATACCTCGTGCAACCCCTCAACAACAACTGCACGGTAGAGACCTCGTGCATCACAATACCAATAGTCGCACGGCAGAACCTTGTGTATCACAGTATCAACAACCGCCACGACAGAAACCTTATGCATCATTGTCTCAAGTACAACACAATAAATGACAATACATACAGGAACAAATCAACGGGAATCCACTCAGGTATTTCCGTTCACCAAAGAGGTTACAACCAACTTACAAGGAATAGCCATAACAGAGAAATACTAAGCTTAATAAGAACAACTCAACAAGAAAAAAATAATACGAAACAACGATTCCATAATACTCAGTTTAACAACAAGGAAATTCCCTATGTACGTCTGCTTCTCAAGCCCCCGGCCATAGCCCTAGTCCGCAGTTTTTCTTAGGCGCTTTCTTGTATTTCCTAGTTCCAAGCCCCATTTTGTAAAGTGAATAAAATATTTTTATATGCACATGTCTTTTCTTGCAAAATTAATTGTCATATTTCCTTTGAATCGTATTCTTTAACTTTTGTTTAATTTCATAGAATTCTTATAGTCGTTGCTCTGGGAGCATTTGTTGTTATCCGTACTTTGCAATGAAAGTTTTTCTCACAAAGATGACCGCTATATTATGCCTAACAGAAAGAATTTCGAAAAGCATAAGAGGCGAAACATAAGTAGAAGAAATAATAGAATTTTGTTTATTCGAACGAGACTATGCTCTGAATACGTTTGTTGTATTGGGTGCATTTTCAGCAATGTAATCAAAAGATGTGTTATGCTAATTTAAATTTACAGTTGCATCCTTTTTTGGGGAGACTTATTTCGAAGGATCCTGGCTGCTTTTTTCTTTTTGGGGGTCTTTGGTCGTCCGGATGCAATGCACCTTTGAGGCTTTGGGAACATGGGTTTTCCATTTTGTCTTGAGGTCTTCCAATCTCCTTTTCCCCAATACTTTGAGGTTCTTTTAATTTTGGGTGTTCATTTATGAACCTTGTACATAGTTTCATTCCCCATAGTGTTTGGGTTTGAGGAATGAAGACTCGAACCCTGGAAACATAGACAAGAAAGGTAAAGCTAGACGAGGTCGTAAACGTAACTGAGGTTGTGAATCAAACCGTTAATTGCCAGGGCCCCATGGTAGCATGGCCCAAAATCACTCATTAGGAGTTGTGATGTCACATAGTCTCTTATGTAGGTAAGTCGATATATATACATTATTTAGAACAATAAAAGCATGAAATAACGAGACAAGGTTTAATTTACAAATGAAAATAAGTAATATAGGCCGAAATGTCAAATACCCAACGTAATATCCCAGAACTAGGTGGTACAAACTCACAAGCTCTAAATATACGAGAACAATATCAAAATACAGTATTCTATGAAAATACGTAAGCATTAGAAGTGAAGCAAGAGGAAGACTCTGAGGCATGCGGTCAGATCATGCAGGGATATTTTGAAGTCTCTGATGTATGCAAAGCTTCACTATCAGTCTGGTCCAAAGTCCTTGAATCTGCACAAAAATGTGCAGAAGTATAGCATGAGTACACTACAATCGACGCCCAGTAAGTATTCAGATTAACCTCGGTGCAGTAGTGATGGGTTTCAAGCTAAGACACTCACTAAGAAAATAAACTATGTAGAATATCAACGTACAACTAACAACGGAAAACAAAACAGATAAATAACAATGAAGAGAAATCATGTGGATGAACATTGAAATGATCAAAGCACATAAAAATACACACGCATCACCTCATATACACACTTTTCACATATTCAGTTGATACAATTAAACCAAATCCTACGGGAAATTTTCTTTCCATACAAGTTTAGGCAAGATATTTACCTCAAATAACCTAATTCAATACTCTAAGAAGACCTTCCTGTGGAAACAACCTCCAGACGGCTCGAATATAGCCAAAATAACTTAATATCATAAATAAAAGCCACGGGGAATGATTCAGAATAGTAATGCTTCGATTTTTAATGGAAATAAAAAATTCAACCCAAGCTTGTACCTCAGAACCCGACAAAACTCATAAATCCCGAACAGTCAATTCAATACGAGTCCAACCACACAAAAATCATCCAATTCTGACCTTAAATCGACCTTCAAATAATCATTTTCCATTAAGAGAAGTTTTTACTAAAATCCCCAATTTTCTCCATTTAGATTCATCAAATAAATTCTTAAAACAAAGATGAAATCATGAAATAAAATAAAATCCGAGTCAAGAATGCTTACCTCAATCCAAATTGTGAAAATCTCCTTCAAAATCACCCAAATCCGAGCTCTCTAACTTAATATGTGATTAAATAAATAAATCCCTCAAAATATAGTACTTTATAAAAATTTTCCAAGTTAAACATATCGCGATCGCGAAATCACCCTCGCGATTGCGAAGAACAAAATGCCCAGCTGCCTAAGCCTCATACGCGATCGCCATAGTCCATCCACAAATGCGGTGAATCCAGCAACTACATGAACGTGGTAGTACATCCGCGAACGCAAAGAACAAACACCTAATTTCCCCAGCTTCCGTCCTACGCGATCGCATCATCAATCTCGCAATCGCGGAGGCCACAACTGCCTATTTTAGTGAACAAGTGCTCCACTTCACGAACGCGATGCACAAAGTTTTTTGCCTCCAAATTACTCTATGCGACCAACTCACTAGTCGCGATCGCAATGATGAAAAGCAGATACCAGTTGACAGCAATAAGAAACAAGAGAAAATGGCCCGTAGCTTACTGAACCATAACTGAGGCCTCCATGACCCTATTCAATCAAGTCAACCCGTCCAATATCATAACATGGACTTAATCAAGGCCTAAAATCACACCAAACAACATCAAAACTACGAATTACATCTCAATTCAAGCTAAATAAACTAATGAACTTTCAACTTCTAAAACTCGCGTCGATCAAATTAACTCAGAATGATCTCAAATTTGTATGCAAGTCCCAAACGACACAAAAAACCTATAACAAATCCAAAACCACGACCCGAGCCAGATATCAACAAAGTCAACTCTCGGTCAAACCTCTCAACCTTCCAAACCTTCACTTTCCAACTTTCGCCAAAAATCACTAAACCAAACTATGGACCTCCAAATAAAAATTCGGGCAAACACCTAAGTCCAAAAAGCATGACTGCCACACTCCTCTTTGCTTTCAAATAAAATATTTCTTCGCTATCTTTCTTTGAGCTCCTAGGCAACATATCCTACTCCCTACGAAGAGTCATTAAGAAAGAGGGATCCATTTAAAGGAATTTATGTTGATTTCCTAACTTCGAGTACTTTCAAGGCTCACACTACAACAAGAGTCCGAGCGACCAGGAGCAGACTTGAATATAGAAAGAGATTCGTATTATTTGCTCTTACTTACCTATTAGAACCATCAAGACTTCACTCCGGAATTGTCTATACACAAGTCAAACTCTAATCAACTATTTCAACCTAAGCTTCGTGAGAGTCATTCATCCAAATCCATCCCGAATCATTCAAAGATAGAAACCGACCATACATGTAGACCATAATAAAATTTTGAAGTTTTCTCAAGACCTCAAACCGCTGAACGGAACGCTAAAGCTCTAAATGACTGGTCGAATCATTACATTCTCCCCCTCTTAAACAAACGTTCGTCCTCGAATGTGCCTATAGTAACTATAGAGTCATCAAATAACGTATAAACTTACTATAAATATACACAGGAGTGATCTCACATCATCCCAATCCATACAAGCCCCCTCAACAACACCTAATCGAAGATCCTACCTCCATCCTTAATCCACAAACCTTGGATCCCAATCTCATCACCCAGGCCTCCTTTTAGGACCTGATTCTCAAATAAACACAATATCAAATTCAACCAACTGCAACAACTCACGCATAAATCCACATGTTATATCAACACGACGTAGCACATCGTTGTATGCTTGTAACAATATCTCCGACCACAATAGCTGCCCATAATCAAACCCAGCACCGATAAACAACCTCATATCAATTATAAACTTGTTGTAAACCTCCCCAACACTTGTAATGATGCAAGAAACATGTCGATCTCATAACCATTCACCCGATCAACAAGTCACACCCAACACCACCTAGACACATACGACGCAATCTGTGTCGAACCAACAACTTGAATACAACTAAATATGGAAAGAGAGACACGTAACAGAGCTACCCAACATATCCAACAAGTACAATTCCCAATCAGTACCATACCATGAATCCATTACACAAGGGAGAAATAAAACATATGAACTAATCACAAAGGATCTCATCCTAATATAACTCCACAACGACAAGTAGCTCGGTCCAAACATATTGATCCACATGAAAACTTGAGGACCCATCCTTACCTCTAAATCACAAGTAGAATAGGCATCACACCAACCGAAAACCTTTCACTAACTCAATTTCACGGAATAAATCACAACACATAATGAAATATTTTTGATTTTTATAAATAAAAATTATTTTTTGGTATTTATAAATAAAAATTATCCGAAAAGTAATTTTTTCCTTTTCTGATGATACATATATAAGATAAAAAATTTATTCAAATTTAAAATCTCATAAGATATGCATATTTTGTTAATTAAATATTTTAAAAAATAATACATTATTAATAATCTATAGCTAAATGTACAAAGAGTTAATTCCAAGGCACACATTTTAAAACTATTAAAACATAAATTCGTTCAATATTTATGAATTATTTTTATAATTGTAGCTTATTTTGTAATCATCCTATCACTAGCGTTATAACTAGGGGTGTTCATGATTCGGTTTGGATCGGTTTTTACCTAAAAATAATCCAAACCAAGTAAGTCCGTTCTTCAAATATTAAAACCAAACCAAACCAATTAAGTCGAGTTTTTCTCGATGCGGTTTATGTCGAATTTTGTCGGTTTTTCGGTTTTTCATTATTTATCGATTTTTCTTGAATATAAGACATACACCACCAAACATATATTCCGGTGATCACATTTTCAATGTAACACTATCAAATCAATAGCCCTTTGAGAAATCTATTATTTACCAAGATATGCTTATAATAATTAAATCAAATAGGGATGAATAATTTAAGGACTCAATTAAAATTATATTATTTTTAATATGAAATGGATTCTTACACTTAACAAAATAAAACTACCAATCAAACAGGAATGTAAAGGTAAAGAATTATACTAAAAGTGTAAACTATTAACATTTACCATATAAATTATGAAATATTATATATATATATATATATATATATATATATATATATATATATATATATATATATATATATATATATATATAGGTGATGTAATAAATTTAAAATAGCTACTCCTATAGTTGGTTTGGTTCAATTTTTTCAGTTTTTTTCTCATTAAAACCAAAGCCAAACTAAGTTTGATCGGTTTTAAAATTCAAAACCAAAACCAAACCAAACCAAACCAAAAGGTATCAGTTTTTTTTGGTCGATTTGGTTTGATTTTCGAGTTTTTATAAACATCCCTAGTTATAACGCTTGAATTGACAAAAATTTATGTCTAAACTTTCACAAAAAGATATCTTGATAGCTTTCCCTCGAAGGTGATCTAAGTGCATAATACTTGAATCTTCAATATAAACATTTTTTGGCATTTGTCCAATGAAAAAACACATCTGGTGTAAATCTTTAAATCTTATGTATGACGCAAGATGAAAACTTTGTTTAATGAAAAAGATTATATGCATATTTTTAGAACTATTATTAGTAATCGTAAAGATTCTATATAACTTTTATATAGGAGTAATTTTATAAAGAATGTTATGTTATAAATATCGATGTTGCTATTATAAAGAGGTAAACTATAATATAAAAATTCGGTTTCGAGAAAAACTTGACTTTAATAGTGAATAGTTATTTTTTTGGCTGGAGAGGAATGCAAGAGTGTTCAACAAGACTTTTCGATGTAATACTGCTCTACTGAGAGATATAGTATACAACTGTAACATTAGAGGCACCCCAAAAATCAGACAACTATTACAGCATCTTAGTATATAGTAGAACCTAGATAGTTAGAATTGGAAAGTAGTTATTATGTTAGCAATCAGACAGTCGGCTAAGTTGACACCCGACTGTGGTTTTGTAATGCAACTTCATTGGTGATTAATGAAAAGTTTAATTACCAAAAAAAAAAAGATTATCATTTCTCAACAAATATGTATATACTATACTCGAGCTTAATCTGGACATACATAAAATAATGAATAGTTATTATATAAAAATGTTATTATAGAATGGTCGCACTGCTCGTCTAAACAATTCTCATTAAATTTAGACCATACCCACTAAAAAAGCTTTTTGAATAGTATATATCATTAATAACCTTTTGTTGTCCCAAATAATAAATTATACTCTATAGTTAAGTCAGGGATAAAAAATTTTATTTTTAGGTATACAAAAATAAGATAATATTTACTTAGTTTAGCTATTGTTTTATTTTAAATTAAAATGTAATGAAAGTTTTATACATATAAAATATATACAAGTTCTGTCAAATGCTACAATATATTTGCAACTTAATATAATTTTTTTGGTACAAAATTCGGTCAAAATTATAATTTATATATGTTATGAAATAATATAAGAACAAGAACAATAATACAAGAACAAGAACAATAGAGAGAAAAGTAGAGAGAGGAGTATTCTTATTGATACTTAGGGATGATTTACAATGGGGTAAGACCCCTCTATTTATAGGCATAGAAAAGACTTAGCTCAAAGTAAAACTCTCCTATAAGATAGACATTCACTCTAATTAGAGTTCTATTTATAACACTCCCCCTTGAATGTCTATTCAATAATGTGCCTCATTAAAACCTTAACTAAAACAAAATCCAATGGAAAAAAATTAAAGAAAAGGAAAAAGAGCACACATGTTTGAATATGCGCCTATTGGTTGCCTTGTTAAAAACCTTGCAAGGAAAACCCATTGGGACAAAACCTTGTAAGGGAAAAAGAGTGCAACGCGCATTAACTCCCTCTGAAAAGAGCATTAATTCATATCCTTGAGTTTTCGCATTCCGATCTTGTGAACCAGCTTCTTGAAGGTTGACGTTGGTAGAGATTTTGTGAACAAATCAGCCATATTATCGCTTGAACGAATCTGTTGCACATTGATATCACCATTCTTTTGAAGATCATGTGTGAAAAATAACTTTGGTGAAATATGTTTTGTTCTATCTCCTTTTATGAATCCTCCCTTCAATTGAGCTATACATGCTGCATTGTCTTCATACAAAGTCGTGGGTAGTTTGTTACACTTCAAACCACATTTGTCTTGAATATGATGTATAATAGACCTCAACCACACACACTCCCGACTTGCTTCATGAATAATGATTATCTCGGCATGATTAGATGAAGTAGCCACAATTGATTGCTTAGTCGATCGCCAAGATATGGCGGTGCCTCCACAGGTAAACACATAACCTGTTTGAGATCGAGCCTTGTGTGGGTCGGATAAATATCCAGCATCAGCATAACCAACAAGATCAGGACTGCAATTATTGCCATAAAATAAGCCTATATCGGTAGTCCCTTTTAGGTACCGCAATATATGTTTGATCCCATTCCAATGTCTCCTTGTGGGAGCCGAGCTATACCTTGCTAAGACATTAACTGAAAAGGTTATGTCAGGCCTTGTAGTATTTGCAAGGTACATTAGTGCACCAATTGCACTAAGATATGGTACTTCAGGATCAAGTAGCTCTTCATTCCTTTCTTGCAGTCGGAATGGATCTTTATTCACATCAAGTGATCGAACAACCATCGGAGTACTTAAAGGATGTGCTCCATCTATGTAAAACCGTTTCAGTACCTTTTCTATATAGGTAGATTTATGAACAAAAATTCCGTTTGCGAAATATTCAATTTGCAAACCAAGACATAATTTTGTCTTTCCGAGATCTTTCATCTCGAATTCATTCTTTAGATAATCAATTGCCTTTTGGAGTTCTATGGGGGTTCCAATAAGGTTTATGTCATCGACATATACGGCAAGTACAACAAATTCCGATGTTGTTTTCTTTATAAAAGAACACGGGCAAATGGCATCATTTATATAGCCTTCTTTTAATAAATACTCACAAAGACAATTCTACCACATTCGTCCTGATTGCTTTAGACCATACAAAGATCTTTGCAATTTGATTGAAAACATTTCTCGGGAATTTGAATTATGAGCGTTTGGCATTTTGAGTCCCTCGGGAATTTTCATATATATCTCATTATCAAGTGAGCCATAAAGATAGGCAGTAACCACATCCATTAAATGCATGTCAAGTTTTTCAAGGACAGCAAAACTAATGAGATAACGAAAAGTTATGGCATCCATTACAGGCGAATATGTCTCTTCATAATCGACACCAGGCCTTTGAGAAAATCCTTGTGCAACAAGGCGTGCCTTATATCTTTGTACCTCGTTTTTCTCATTTCTCTTGCGTACAAAGACCCATTTATAGCCAACGGGCTTAACATCATTAGGTGTTTCAACTATAGGGCCAAAAACTTCACGTTTTGCCAGCGAATTCAATTCTGATTGAATTGCTTCTTGCCATTTTGGCCAATCATGTCTTTTTCGACATTCTCCAACAGATTGAGGTTCAAGATCCTCACTTTCTTGCATAATGCTAGATGCGACATTATAAGCAAAGACATAGTCCACCACTATATCCACTCGATTAAAATTTGCCTCAATATAGATTGGATTTATGGATAGTTCCTTATTTTCTTGAGTCTCGGGCTCAAAGGATTCTTCATGAATCTCAGAGTTTATTAAATCATGAATTTCCTCATGAGATTCTTTCGTAGTGTCATTTTGATCGTTTGCTTTCCTCTTTCTAGGATTTTGATCTTTGGAACCTAATGGCCTGCCATGCTTCAGGTGTGCATTCGACTCATTGGATATGACACTAGATGATTGTCCAACAGGGACATCAATACGGATTGGAGCATTCTCCCGGGGATGTGGGATTTTGTTATCCTTTTCAAGTCCGTAAATGCGTCAGGCATTTGATTTGCTATTCTTTGCAAATGGATAATCTTTTGTACCTCTTTTTCACAAATAGAGGTACGTGGATCAAGATGAGATAATGATGCATTTTTCCACAAAATTTCCCGTTTGGTTTCACCAACTTCTCCCCCTAATTTTGGGAAAAGTGTCTCATCAAATTGACAGTCTGCAAATCGTGCAGTGAACAAATCCCCTGTCAATGTTTCGAGGTAGCGAATAATGGAGGGCGATTCAAACCCAACATATATTCGTAACCTTCTTTGCGGACCCATTTTGGTGCGGTATGGCGGTGCTATAGGCACATATACTGCGCATCCAAAGATTCTTAAATGGGATATATTGGGTTCATGACCCAAAACCAATTGCAACGGGGAATATTTGTGATAATTCGTCGGTCTGAGACGAATTAGCATTGCTGCATGCAAAATGGCGTGACCCCATACCGAAGTGGGCAGCCTCGTTTTCATGAGTAAAGGTCTTGCAATCAACTGCAGGCGTTTAATTAAAGATTCTGCAAGACCGTTTTGAGTGTGAACATGAGCTACAGAATGTTCCATTTTTATCCCAATTGATAAGCAATAATCATTAAATGCTTGGGATGAAAACTCAGCAGCATTATCCAGTCTAATAGACTTGATTGGATTATCAGGAAAATGTGCTCGTAGTCGAATTATTTGTGCCATTAGTTTTGCAAACGCAAGGTTGTGTGATGACAACAGGCACACATGAGACCATCTACAGGATGCGTCTATTAGGACAATAAAATATCTAAAAGACCTACTAGGTGGGTGAATAGATCCACAAATGTCCCCTTGTATACGTTCCAAAAACGTAGGTGACTCAGTCCCAACCTTTGTTGGTGATGGTCTTGTAATTAACTTGCCTTGATAACAAGAAGTGCAAGAAAATTCATTATTTAAAAGAATCTTGAAATTCTTTAACGGATGCCCATATGAGCTTTCTATAATCCGTCTCATCATGATTGATCCAGGGTGTCCAAATCGATCATGCCAAAGTACAAAAGTATTGGAATCAGTAACCTTTTGGTTTACTGTTGAATGTGCCTCAATTGCACTAATTTTTGTCCAATACAGGCCACAAGATAAAGACGGGAATTTCTCAATAACCCTCTTTTGGCCAGAGGCATTCTTTGTAATGATGAGATATTCAAGATTATTGTCATCTATTGTCTCAACATGATAGCCATTCCGGCGTATATCTTTAAAACTCAACAAGTTTCTCTTAGACTTGGAGGAGAACATTGCATTCTCTATGATAAACATTGTTCCTCTAGGCAGAGTTATAGTTGCTCTTCCGGAGCCTTCAATCAATTTACTACTACCAGAGATTGTAGTAACATCTGCCTTACACATACTTAGTTGAGAGAAATATTTCTTTTCTTTGAGTATCGTATGTGTAGTACATGAATCAACTAATCAAATATTTGATTCAAGCTTGCTTTGTGAGATATCCATATTTGCTTTCCCATGGTTTGACATACAAAAGAAATACACAAACATGAGAATAAACAAATTCAATCCGTTTGTTTCACATTTAAACAATATTTTCAAAATCTGCTGAGGTTATTCGAATATCTTAGTTGATAGTCGACTATCTTGGGAAGCAGTCATTAGGTTATTCAAATAACTAAACCTGATATTCGACTAACTAGCCTTGCGGAAAAATCCAGTTTTGATGCGAAATATTGGCTAGTCGAATAACTAATTAGTTATTCGACTAACTTAGTAAACAGTCATCAGGTTAGTCGACTATTTAAATCAGATAGTCGACTACCTTAGCTTGCGGAAAAATCCAGTTTTAATGCGAAATATTAGATAGTCGACTAACTTATTAGTTAATCGACTAACTTTACGGGGAAGTAAAAATGTCTTCGAAATTTAAGCATATTGAAACATTCTAAAGAACTAATACTAACATTATATCATAAACTAACTAATACGAGCTGATACTAATGACTATTAGTTTATTCACTAACTAATACAAATAAGTAAAATAAAATCAAAAAATTCCATCTTCCTTCATCACAGATCCATCACCGATCAAGTGGTCTATTTTCCCCTCGGGTTGCTCAAAGAAGTCTGCCACATCCAGGTGGGTGATGTCAAAATTGTCGTCAGAGACAAAATTTGTTTCAGGGCCTTTATTCTTTAGAGATGCTTGATAAAGATCAACCAAATGTCTTGGTACATGGCAAGCTTTTGACCAGTGCCCTTTTCCACTGCAACGATAACATATAGTTTCTGAACTATTTGCCTTTGGATCCTCATAATCCCGTTTCTGCTTTTGGTGGTTATATCTCTTTGGGGGGTGACAGACATCAGGGAAATTTCTTCCTTGTCTACGTCCACGGCCATGACCCCGATTACGACCACGACCATGATTATATCCATGGCCTTTTCTTTGCTTGGCAAAATGAGAATACATCTTATCTGCTTCAGGCAATGGTGTAGACCCAGTGGGTCGATTTTCGTGATTTCTCATGAGCAGGTCATTGTTTCGCTCAGCCACAAGGAGAAGAGAAATCAGTTCAGAGTACTTTTTGAAACCTTTCTCTCTGTACTGTTGTTGCAGTACCATATTGGAGGCATGAAACGTTGTAAACGTTTTTTCAAGCATATCATAATCAGAGATATTATCTCCACAGAGTTTCAACTTAGAAGTAATTCTGAACATTGCAGAATTATATTCAGAAACAGACTTAAAGTCTTGGAGCCTCAGATGAGCCCAATCATATCGTGCTTGTGGCAGAGTGACCAACTTCAGGTTGTCATATCTCTCCTTTAAGCCGTTCCACAAGATGAGTGGATCTTTGACTGTGAGATATTCAATTTTCAAACCTTTATCAAGGTGATGTCGCAAGAAAATCAAGGCCTTAGCACAGTCTTGGGTGGATGCTTTATCTCTGTCTTTAATGGCGTCTCCAAGACCCATAGCATCTAAGTGGATTTCAGCATCCAACACCCATGTCATATAGTTCTTGCCCGAAATTTCAAGGGCTACGAACTTTCTTTTCATAATATAAGACATAATTAAAACCAAATTCGGAAAGAGGGAAATACCTTAATTTTCTCAAGAGGATTCTTGAGATGGTAGAGTCTCGTGCTGATAACGTGTTATGAAATAATATAAGAACAAGAACAATAATACAAGAACAAGAACAATAGAGAGAAAAGTAGAGAGAGGAGTATTCTTATTGATACTTAGGGATGATTTACAATGGGGTAAGACCCCTCTATTTATAGGCATAGAAAAGACTTAGCTCAAAGTAAAACTCTCCTATAAGATAGACTCACTCCAATTAGAGTTCTATTTATAACAATATACAATTTGTCGATAATATTTTTACAGAATTCGATAAAAAAGGTACAATTTATATATAACTTATATATAATTTATACAAAATTATATATATTTATATGTTGTTTGTACACTCGACATACATAATAGATACAATTTATTTGTATCTTCTTCTTCGAATTTTTTTTACTGGTTCTTGTGACATTGTTATTATTTCTACGATTTTTGTTGATAGTACTAATACACTATCTGTTTTTGTTTTCTTGAGCGGAGAGTCTATAGAAAATAGCCACTCTACCCCCTTGTGGTAGAGGTAAGATCTGCATACACGCTACGTTCCACAGACCCCACATGTAAAATTTTACTAGGAGGTTGTTATTATTGTTGTTGTTGTTGTCGTCTTCTTCGAGTTTCAATATGAAATTTCAACCAAAATTAACTTGAATAATTACTAAATTCTTTCACGACCCTAAATTGGACCCGATCGCGATGGCGCCTCTCGTGAAACAAGGCTAGCCGATACGAACCCTCAAACCATTTAAGACAGTCATAGTAATTGATTTTAAGTCATAAATAAACTATAAATCCCAATAAAGAGTAAAACAGAACAATTGGAGAAACAATAGTCTGACATCGGGGTGTCACCGGTCATTAGCATCTAAACATCCGTCTAAGAGTATGAAAAGACTACACAGTCTAGTACAAGAAAAATAAAGATAGGAAGGAGAAGCACTGGGCTTCAAACACCGAGCAACTACCTAGTCAACTCCGAATAAGCGTACGGTTGAAGAAAATCAGCCATCGCTAACGTGGCCCGAGACTCCTAAATTTGTACTCAGGGTGCAGGGAGTAATGTGAGTACGACAACTCAGTAAGTAATAAAAGTAAAGGCAACTGAGCGATAAAAAAATATGTAAATACAGCAAAATGCTACAACGAGGTAGTATAAATTATAAAACCAAAACAATGCAATAAAACAGTAAAAGCTCGTAGAAACACCTTAGTTCAGTAAAAACCTCTTTAAAATATCTTTTAGTAGTTTAAAAAAGTGAATGAAAACAAGGAGAAAAGATAGGTACATAAATCAGACCCTCGAGCAAAATACCAAGAGAATCAACCCCTCGGGCTATCTCACAATCGCTCGTACCTGCCCTTTGGGAAAGAACATGGAACAACATTAGCCCCTCGGGCTATAGGTCAACATCTCACATTGGGTACCCATACTTACAAGGGGTGTATAGACTCCAGGAGGGGCCCCTTACGGCCCAAGCACATCACAATCCATCTAGTGGCATAATTAAATAAGCTCTCGACCTTATATCAAGCCACCCCGTGGCGTAACAACTCAGGCCATCGACCTCAAAATCATGAATCAGTACCACACTGTTGCGGCACATAGCCCGATCCCATAATATCCTTATAACAAAAGCCCTTAGCCTTACTCAGTCAGAAACTCAAAACCCACTTGGGCAACAATAAAATATGATGCTCAGCCCAAATTATCATTTAAAATATCGTAAACAAGTAAAAGTGGTTGAGTTATGAAAACAGTAGAATATAGTATGACTGAGTACAATACGAAGTTAAAACAATAAGAAATAGTAGTAAAAATTTTCTGAGGGCCCAAACAGTTGGCACGAGGCCCAAATATGGCATTCCGCCCAAAACATGATGATAACAAATAGTTTTCAATCAAATATGCGGTTACACAATCATACGAGACAGGCTAAGTCACAATTCCCAACGATGCATGACCCCACGCTCGCCATCTAGCATATGTCTCACCTCAAAGCAGCAGAATGATGTGAAATTAGAACTTTCATATTCTCATGACAATATTTACAATCATAATTACCTCTATCCGGTCCAAACTCTAGTCTGCGATGCGCTTGCCTCTTGAATCGGCCTTCAGATGCTCCAAATCTAACCAAAATCAGTATAGGGAACAATGCCAACTCGAAAATAATCAAATTACAACACAAAATACGAAATTGACTCCCGGGTCCACGTCTCAAAATTCGACAAAATTTACATCAATGGAATCCTTATTTTCCCACGAGTTCATTCATATTAAAAGTACCAAAATTCGCCTACAAATGACACCTCAAATTCCTAATTTTAGGTCTCCAATCTTCCAAGCCCTAACTTCCATTTTGCTACTGATTTTTCCATAGATTTCAAGCTTACAACCTTAAAAGTCATCATAAAAATGAGTTTAGGGACCAATGATCTTACCTCTAAGAAACCCTCTTGAATTCTCCATTCAATTAGCTCTCCAAAGCTTCTTCCCAAATGAAACGTTGTGAAAATCTATCATGAAACCCAACTCCGGTCGTGATGGCGCCCAACACACTACTAGGAAAACCCGATTAATTCACCAATCTTAACCATTTTATACAGTTCCTGAGTTAATTAACACAGATAATTTACTACAACATAATACTGGAAGTCTGAAATAAAACTAAACATGCAGAATCTCAAGTAATAAAATCAACTACACAGCTCGAAGATTCCGGTGTCACAAGTCCGAGCCTCTTATATTTGAGTATCAATCTGCTACATATCGTTCTAAAGAGAATGCGGAAATAAAGCAAATAAGGTAGAAGGAAGATTAGGACTGCGGACGTCATGCAGTTACCTTGATGCTCCTGAATAAGCTGCTCGGTAGAGAAATCCTCACTTAGCGTCAGATGTACCTTGATTTACACGTAAGGTGCATGGAGTAATGTGAGTACTCCGTGAGTAATAAATATAAATAGAGGCTGAGATAAGAAATCCTGAATAGGCACAAATAGTAATTCTATAAATACAGCAACCTGAACCAAATAGTATTAAATCAGCAAACCAATAACAACAATTATGGAAATGCTACAACAACTAAGTAAGTAAGTGACATGCAAACATGAGGTGCAACACATAGTCCCGTACTCTCTAGTACTCGCTGCGATGTGCAGCCCGCTCCCTTTATTTATCGTCGATGACGCTCAGTGGGGGGTGCGCAGACTCCGGGAAGGGCCCCTTACGGCCCAAGCACAATATAAGCCATCTCGTGACATCAACTAGGCCCTCAGCCTCATATCAATATCAATATAATACTGTTGCGGCGTGCAGCCCGATCCCATGCTTAGTCTAGAATCACATAAGCCCCTCAGGCACAATAATATATAAATGTTCAGCCCAGACTTTATTAGAAATATTATTTAAGTTTCAAGTTTGAGAAAAGATGGGTGAGTTTGAAAAATAGTATTAAATGCCAGGACTGAGTTCAATAATACGTAAAATGGTATGAAACGGATAATAGCAATCCTTGAATGATTCATTCAATTAGCACGAAGCTCAAATATATCAATCAACTCAAATTATAATAATACTAAGGGATTTCAGTTAAATACGTAGTATATTCATCTACCGGGGCAGACCAAGTCACAATCTCCAACGGTGCTCTACCCCACGCTCGCTACCCGGATTGCAAGTCACCTCATTATAGCACTACGATGTGCAAATATGGGGTTTCAAACCCACAAAACATCATTTCCATCTATTACTCACTTCAAGCCGGCAAAAATCCTAGCTTGCTATGCCTTTTCCTTTGAAGTCGACCTCCTCCCGCGTCGAATCTGATCAAAACTACAACGAATATGTCATATGACAATGGAAAAATACCCAATCAAAAAATAGCTAAAATCTCGAAATTAGCAAAACCCGAGCCCCAGGCTCACTTCTCGAAACTTAGAAATCCTTATACCAGCGGGTTCCTTTTCTCTCCATGAGTCTATACATATAAAAAAACACTAAAATCGGAGTCCAAATGACCCCTCAAATCCTAATTTGCAATACCAAAACAAAAGCCCTTGTTCTTCCCCCTTTTTGCTAAGTTTACATGAATTTCTAGGTTGATTCTACATAAATCATGTTTTTTAGTTGATAGAACTCACCTCCAATCAATCACAGTAGAAACCCTCTTCAATCTATGTCCAAAAGCTCTCAAAAATCGCCCAAAGCCAAGTGGGAAGTGAGGGAAACGAGCTAAATTCAAATTTTTATAACTGGACACAGCCCTCAAATGTCGCATTTGCGACACCTGGTTCAAAAATGCGAATGTCGCAAATGCGACAAAACCTTTGCAATTTGTAAAGGTGAGCCTCTCCTGCCAAGCTCGCAAATGCGACATCTGGCTCGCAATTGCAGACCTTGCCAAGGTCGCAAATGCGACACATTCCTTGCAAATGCGAACCCTGCCAAGGTCGCAATTGTGATCAAACTATCGCAAATGCGAACCATACCCCATGCCAACCTTTTTGCAAATGCGAGGCCTCACTCACAAATGCGAACCATTTTCTCGCATTTGCGAGGCCTGCAACTGCTGTTGCATTTCCAAGTTTAAAACTTCCCGTATAGCCATCCGAAACTCACCCGAGGCCCCCGGGACCTCAACCAAAAGTGCCAATCCATCCTAAAACATCATTCGAACTTTCTCAAATCATTGAAACACTACAAACAACACCAAAATCATCAAATTATATCGGATTCAAGCCTAAGTTCTTCTAAAACTTCCGAAACACGCATTTGATCAAAACCCAACCAAAACACCTCCGAATGACCTAAAATTTTGCACATACATCCCAAATCACCTAACAAAGCTACAACAACTCCTAGAATTCTATTCCAACCCTCGAATCAAAATCTCACCTATCAACCGGAATTCGCCAAAATACTAACTTTGCCAATTCAAGCCTAGTTTTACACAAGACCTCCAAAATCACTTCCGATCACACTCTTAAGTCACAAATCATCCCCCGAAGCTAATTGAATCGTCGGAATTCACACCCGAGCCTCCTAGAACATAAATCAATGTCTGGATGACTTTTCCAAAATAAGTCTTCCTTAAAGAGACTAAGTGTCTCATTTCCTTCTCAATTCAATCCAAATCAACTCGATCACACTAAACACTCATAATGAAGCATAAAGTAGCAGAAATGGGGCAAACTGAGCGGTAACCTACGTGACGACAGGTTGGATTCTCACAAAATCCACTTAAAATCACGAAGGGTGAAATATATATATATATATATATATATATATATATATATATATATATATATATATATATATATATATATATATATATATATATATAAATATATATATATATATATATATATTTATATCTGATCCAGGCTTTTCGCACCTACGATCCCTTCACCGCACCCGTGGTATCGCATCTGCGCCCAAAACACTACATATGGGGTTTTCACTTAAATCTAGAAGTCTGCACCCGCGCTTCACACTTGCGGGCTCGCAGGTGCGACTAATCATTCGCATCTGCCTTTCAGCCTTTCACGCCAACTTCTACATCTGTTGCTAGCCTTCCGCTTCTATGGGCTTGCACTTGCAGTCCCCAAGTGGCAGATGCGGTTATGACAAACTTTAGCTGAAATTCCCCAAAATAAACTAATTTCAACCTATCCGAAATCACCCCGAGGCCCCGGGACCCCAACCAAAAGCACGAAAAAGTCATATACCACTATCCAGACTTATACCAATCTTCAAAACATCTCAAAAAATATTGAATCAACCAAATAACATCGGATTCAATCCTAAGGTTCCAAAATCTTCCGAATTTTGCTTTTGATCAAAAAGTCTATCACACTTTGTCCGAATAACCTGAAATTTTGCACACACGTCACAACCGACACAACAGACCTACTCCAACTTTTGAAATTCCAGTCTGACACTTATATCAAAATCTCACCTATCAACCAGAAAATGCCAAAATTCTTATTTCGCCAATTCAAGCCTATATCTACTCCAGAGCTCCAAAACACATTCCGATCATGCTCCTAAGTCCCAAATCACCTCCCAAGCTGTCAGAGTAATCAGAATTCACATCCTAGCCTTTTTCATGTCAGTCAATATCCGATTGACTTTTTCAATTTAAGCTCACTCAAAAGAGACTAAGTGTCTCAAACCTTACCAAAACTTCTCCGAACCTGAGCCAACCAACCCAATAACACTTAATGCAACCGAACAAGATAATAAGATGCATAAATGGGAGAAACGGAGCGGTAATTCATGAAACGACTGACCGGGTTGTTATAAATTCCCTCAAAACTAAGATATAAATTTCAAATGATATATCCACTCATTTTTAGCAATATCTAATACAAACAAATAATAATTTCACAAAATTCAATTTTTCGAATTCAAAGCTATGAATTTTTTTAATGATTGTTAATGGTGTTTAAGCTCATGCCTTCACGTTTTATACGACTAGACAAACTTTAATTCACGAAACTTTTATCTTTTCAGACTTTATGTGTTACTTATATCGAAGATCGCATGTCATAAAATTTTTTTTTTGAAAAATAATAATGATAAAATATATTATTAAAGTTGGACAAACTCAATTCTTCTGATCCAATACAACATGTCCAAGACTACAACTTTGGCTTTGAATCACTAGAATTAGTTTTCTTCACCATTCTTTAAAGTTCCGAGTAAGTTCATTTGTAAAAGCCGAACCGAAGAGGAGCTGAGAGATTCAAAGAAGAAAAGAGAAGAACAAACCCAAAAATAAGAGAGATTGGAGTCAAATATATTATTTGTATATAAATAGTAAATTATATATGCTAGCGAAAATAAGTGATAACATCTTTAAAAGGGATAAAAAAGTTACAATATAGCATAGATTTAAAATTTCCTTATATAAATGTCTCAAATTGTCATGAGCGCGTAAAAAGGCTAGATATCTATGAAGCATGTAGAAACAAGTCCATGGTTTTAAATCCTTTTTTCAGGCCCAAGTTTATACAATTTTGGCCACTGGTAGTAACAAACCTACATTGGATACCGTGGTATTTATATTTATACCAAAATTTGGGGTCACAATTGAAGCTATGCCCACTTTGCAAAAAAATTTAAAATCTTGCCCATTTTATGATCAATTTTAGATTTATCGCGTATGAAGTTAAAACTTTTTAGTCTGAAGTATAATGCACTTAAGGTCAATTAAGTCTAAAGTGCAAAAATGTACTTAAATGCAGTTAAGGCTAAATAGGTCTGAAGTGCAACAAATGTTTTCATGCACTTAAGGTCAAAGAGGTCTGAAGTGAAATAATTACATTTCGGTTGCACTTAAGGCCAAAGAGATCTGAGGTGCAACAAATATTTTCATGTACTTAAGGTTAGAGAGGTTAGAATTGAAAAAAATGCACTTCAAATGCACCTAAGGCCAAATAGGTCTGAAGTGCAACTAAAGATTTCATGAAGGCCAAATAGGTATGAAGTGAAAAAATTGTACTTCAGATGCACTTAAGGCCAAATAGGTGTGAAGTGCAACCAATATTTTCATGCACTTAAGTCCAAATAGGTATGAAGTACAATTTGTTGATAAACAAAAATTTGTTCTTTAAGTTTTAACAATCCAATATATAATATAACACCTAAATCAACTCCAAATAAGCTCAAAATTGAAACATAACCTCTAAATACAGTCGAGAACAAACCACAATCAACAATTTGTCAAAAAATAATAATAATAATCTAACAAACTCATTTTGCAATTAAAAAAAGAAGAAGAAAAAAGCCAAAGCAATAGTAAAAAATAATAACGCTCGATTTGCATGCTCAGTTGGAGCGTATATCCGGAACACTTTTATGTGAAAAGTTGATAAACTGCTAATTTTGCCTTTAAAATGGAATGTAAGTTGACTTCAGTCAATATTTTGGATAAACGGACTCAGACCCATGATTTGATGATCCCGGAGGGTCTGTAAAAAAATATGAGACTTGGGCATATGCCCGAATTGAACTTCGAGGTCCCAAGCCCGAGAAATGAATTTTTTAAGAAAATTGCTTGATTGAAATTATAAGAGTTTTGAAAATTTAAACATGTTTGAATTTGATGGTATTGTGCTCATATTTTAGTTTCGGAGCCTGGTACAAGTCTTATATGGTATTTAAGTTGTGTCTGTAAAATTTGGTAAGAAACTGACTTCATAGGATGTGAATCGGACCCTCGATTGTGAAATTTGAACTTAAGAGTTATTGAGATTTTTCTTTGATTTTGATCCTAAACTCATAGTTTGAGGCAATATTTTGTCGATTTAATTACATGAGTAAGTCCATATGATGTTTTTAGGTTATGTGCATCTTTGGTTTGGAGCCCCGAGGGCTCGGATGAGTTTTGAATAGGCCACGAGATGTTTTTACACTTAGAAAAGTTGCAAGTTTTGCTGCTTTTGGTGCACAAACGTTTTGTGCTTCGCGGTCGCAAAGCCATTCTCGCGATCGTGAAAGGGAATAAGGACTGAGGAGGATTTTACCCTATGTGAACGCGAGATCCAGGCCGCGAACGCAAAGCTTTGAGGGGTTTTTTCTACTTGAACGCGAACGGCCAACCGCCAACGTGTAGCTTTAGTATGGGCTGGTCAAGGAACCTAGGGAGAACTACGCAAATGCAAACCCTTTATCGCGAAAGCAAAGGCAGGCCTGGGCTAAGCCTTCATGAACGCGAAGCTTTTCCCACGATCGCGTAAGTCCTCAACTGGCACCCCTTCATGAACGTGACAGTGCTCACACGAACGCGATGGAAATTGTTGCCCAACATTTAAAATAGTAGAAAAATCAGGAATTAGCCCACAACTTCATATTTTCAAAACTAGAGAGCATTGAGGCAATTTTCAAGAAGCAAGTTCTTCCCCAAAGTATTGGTATATGATTCTAAACCTTTTTCTTTTGATTTCCCTTTGCATTTCATCAATCTTCATAAAAGAAATCTAGGGGTTTTATGGTAGAATTGGGTATTTGGGTAGAGTTAAGACTTTTTGAGTAATTAAAATTTAGACCTCGTATTGGGGTCGGATTTAAAAAATAATTGCATATTCAGGCTCGTAGGTGAATGCGTGATCGGATTTTTGTTCGAATCTCGAGTTTTGACCAAGCGGGCCCGGGGTTGATTTTTGAATTTTTGGGGAAAATTATAGAAAACCTATACATTAGCATTAGGGTTGAATTTTTTTAGTATTTATTGATATTGTTAAAGTAATTCAGGTAAAATACAAGTAAACTGGAGGTGAATTCTAAAGGAAAAGCGGTGTTTGAGGCTTGAGTTGACCGTGAAAGTTTGAGATAAGTGTTTGGTCTAACCTTAGCTTGATGGGGGAATATGTATTATGCTTTAATTGCTATGTGCTAGTGTAGTGTACGATGTATAAGTATGGCGATGAGTATCTATACATTGATATCAATCATGCTCGTGAGTCTTAAATTATGATCGTTGTGTTTCTTAATAAGTAATACAATTGCCAAAACTATTGATTATCCATGTTGAGCAAGAATTATAATTATTTTTTTGGTATTGGTTTATTATTGAGCATTGGCTCCAGCTGAGGTTCATTTGTGAAGTTAATTGTTGGTACAAGTTTAATTATAGTTTATTCCCTTACCGGGACGTATTTAATTCTTATTATTGATTCCCTTGCCGGGATGAGTTTTATTCTTATTGTTGATTACCTTGCCGGGATGTGTTTTATTCTTGTTATTGATTCCCTTGTTGGGTTATTGTTATTGCTATTGTTTGGGCAAAGGAAAGAGAGATAAAGCACGAAGGGTGATTCCGTGCACATTCATACTTATGCATATGGTGAGGAAAGAGTGCTAAATAACGAAGGGTGATGCCGTATACATTTACATTGATATTGATGCATATGTCGAGGAAGAGAGATATAGCATGAAGGGTGATGCCGTGCACATTTCTAATATTTATATGGTGAAAAAGAGAGACAAAGTACGGAGGGTGATGCCGTGCACATTTTCATTATCTGATTGCATTGGTGAGGATTGAGAGTAAAATCATGAAGGGTGATGTCGTTCACTCACTGCCTGTTTGTTATGACTTCTTGTTGTTATCGGTTTAAGTGCCTTAATTGACTTATTCAACTATTACTGTAACGACCTGATCGGTTATTTTGAGCTTTTACACTTTGTTCGTCAGTTCCTGGGCATGACTAGCCCCGTGTGATGTTGTACGACTCATGTAAATTGTTGGTTTTGGTTTTCAGGAAAATCATAATGAATTTGGAAGAACGATTCCTAGTTTGAAGCTCTAAATTTAAAAGGTTTGACCAATATTCTACTTGCGTGTATATGATTGAGGATCGAAAATTTTATGATTGGTTAGCTCCATTAGATGATTTGAGACTTAGGAGCTAGATCAGAATGTATCTTGGAAGTACAGGGAAGGTTTAGGCTTGAATTAGAAAAATTGAGATTTTGGCGATCTCTAATTGGTAGGCGAGAATTCTGAAAGTTACAGTAGCTTTGCTATGTTATTTGGGATGTGTGTGCAAAGTTTCAAATTATTCGAACATGATTGGGTTGGATTTTTTTATCAAAAGCGAAATTTGGAAGATTTTAAAACATTTGGCTTGAATCCGATGTATTTTGGGTGATTTGATGTTGTTTGAGGTGTTCCAATAATTGGAACAAGTTTGAATAAGGTATTAGATATGTTTGTGCTTTTGGTTGAGGTCCTGGAGGCCTCGAGATGATTTCGGATGGTTGATGGAGAAGTTTAGATTTTTGTTGCAGCCGTTGAATTTGTTGCTTATGGTGTTTTCGCACTTGTGGATCGGGAACCGCAGGTGCGGTGCCGCATATGCGGAGTTTTAGTCACAGAAATGGAAAAGGGATTAGGGATCAGGAACTGCAGAAGCGGCTATGTGGACCGCATCTGCGGAGCCGCAGATGCGAAAGTATGATTGAAGATGCGCAATTTCGGTCATTAAGTGATTTTCGCAAATGCGAAAGTATGATTGAAGATGCGTAATTTCGGTCATTAAGTAATTTTCGCAGAAGTGGACAAGAGGCCGCAAATGCGGTAAGCAGGTGCGTGGATTGAACGCAGATGCAGGTCATGGTGTCATAGGTGAAATCCAAAGAAGCGGATGTTTTTCTGCAAAAGTAGAAGCACATATACGCTTATAGGATCGCAGATGTGAAAGAGCTGGGCATAAGGTATAAAAAATGCACCTCCACGACTTTTAGTCATTTGTTCACCATTTGCTGCGGTTTTTGGAGCTCCAAGTTGTGATTTCAAGAGGGGATCACGTGTATCCATAGAGGCAATCTACTTAGGCTTTATACCTTGTGTTTATAGTGATTATATCATTGTTTAATCATGAAAATTTGTGGGAAATTGGAGGAATAGTTGGGAATTTAGGGCTTGAAATTAGAGGGTGAATTTTTAGAATTTGAGTGACCATATGAGGTTGGATTCTGGTAAATTTGATATGAATGAACTCGTGTGAGGATGGGGATTCCATTGATGTTAATTTTGTCGGATTTCGAGACATGGGTCCGGGGCCTAGTTTGAGCGATTTCGAGATTTTGATGTTAAATTGGATATTTTCGAGTGGGATTCGATCCCTTAGCATATTTTTATGATTATGTACTGATTGTGGCTTGATTTGGAGCATTCGGATGATAATTCATGCGGGCGAAGGATCGTGGGCTAGAGTTTGGATCGGATCGAGGTGAGTAATAATTTTAAATAATGTTCTGAGGGTTTGAAACCTCGTATTGCACATCGTAGTGCTATATTGAGGTGAGGCACACGCTTGATGACGAGCGTGGGGTTGTGCACTATTGGGAATTGTGACTTGGTCCGTCTTGATTGATGTTTTTTCTGCATATTTGATTGAAAACTATTTGCTAGCATCATTATTTGGGCTGAATGTCATATTTGGGCCTAGTGACAACTGTTTGAACCCTTCGAGGATTTTCGTTGATGTTTCCTCAATGTTTTTACTTTATACTTGAACTTAGTCATGTTATTTTTTACTGTTTTCAAAACTGAGCCAAGTTTACTTACTTTAATACTTGAAATGATATTTCAAATAATATTTTGGGCGGAGCATCATGCTTTACTGTTGCCCGAGTGGCTTATGCGATTTTGACTGAGTAAGGTCGAGGGATTGTATTGTAAGGTTATCTTTTGGGTTGGAAGCACGCCGCATCAGTGATACACTGATCTGATTATGAGGTCAAGGACTTGCGATATGTATGCGACGAGATGGCTTGTTGTATTTGATATGAGGTTGAGTGAATGTTTATGATGCCACGAGGTGGCTTGATATTGCGCTTGGGCCGTAAGGGGCCCCTCCAGGAGTCTGTACACCCCCAGTGAGTGCGGGTACCCATTGTGATGTGAGAGATAGCTTGAGGGGCTGATATTGTTCTTTATTATTGGCCGAGGGGCTGGTATTGTTCTATGTGATTGCCCGAGGGGCTGATATTGTTTTGAGATATTGCCCGAGGGACGAAGTTATTGATATTGTGCCCGAGGGTGAACCTTTATGTGTTTATCTTTCATATTTATCCGTCATTTACCTGTTAAACCTTGGTTTTGGCCCGAGATAGTTACGTGATGAGTCTGAAGTGACTGCGAGATGTATTCATATGATTTGGAAGTGACGAGAAAGGTTTGCTTGAGGATAGAAGAACTATTAGGTGTTTGATTTCCATCTTGATTCGAGGTATAGCCCCAAGTTATAGCCGTGTGAAGAATCTTTCCATGTTTCCTTATGAGAGTGAAGTAAATTTCTTTTTCATGATGTGGTATGAGTAAAGGATTAGGAAGACTAAGTGATTGCGTAATGTTTATGACGGTGGAAGGTATACAGAAATGTTAGTTAGAGGCAAAGCAGGTGGATTATCTCCTATGGAGTGTTCTGAGGTTATGTGATCCTTATGTTGTCCGTTAGAGGATCTTGTTTACAAGTGAAAAATATTTGTTAAAATTTAAATTTTGGTCACATAAGAGAGTGGGCTTGATTGTTGCGAGGATGAATGTGAGATTTGTAGAAGATTTAAAGTACCAGATGGTATATGTTTCACGAGCTTATAAAGGATTTAGTTTAATCTTACTATGGTATTATGGAAGCAATAGGGCATATGCATTATGAGTTACTGTATGTGTTTTGGTCTATGGCTTCGACCCAAGTGGGAGAGTCTGCTATTGATTAGGCGATTGCACGGTTAGGTCCTATGTCGGTTCCAGTTTGAAGTGTTCGGGTGAATCATTTATGGCCTATGGAGATAGAAATCGAGGATGGCTTGAGTAAAAGGAAATTCTTAACAAGGTTATAGTATGCTTCATAGGTGCGTGAGAATTATGGGATGTCTTGAGTTGTTATTGGTAAAGGATGCTCGGTTAATAGAGCAGGAAACAACTTGGTTGTAATAGAATGATGCACATTCTACAGTGTCAGAGTGCAAATGAGGCACGCAGTGTTCGGTTCATTAGATCAGTCTAATTGCAGTTTGAGTAGAGTGGATAACTCTTGTGAATGGTTCTAATGTGTTCAAGATTCTACATGTAACAGTTGGGTGTCTTCAAATTGTATATGTGTCTAGAAAGTGAGTTTTCATTGGAAGATGTTAGGACTTAGGGTATTTTCTATATTAATTATGGGATTCTATATATCAGTATTAGGAAGGAAAAGGTAATGGCTTTGGATTCGTAGGATGTCTCTCTAGAGCAAAGCATTTTTAACGTAGCGCTCTTGGGAATATCTGAGAAAATATTCAGTGGCTTATGAGCCTTAGACGATGTGGCGCGATACTTGGGTTCCGTGTGGTAAGTCTGGGTTGAGGAATTGTGATGTTACAACAAGAATGATCATCAAGTTGAAGGTAAATCAGAAGGAAACTCGGATAGATGGGATGGCTTGGTAGTAGGCCATATCGGTACAGTAAGGGTATGATTAGTTCCTTGGGTGTTTATGAGGTAATGAGTTACTGTAGGTATTTTGCAGCAATCCTCTTCGGTTTAGTGACCTGCGTAGCTCGATCGAGTTAGAAGGATTCAGTCCTAACGGTTTGTTTTTGTGCATATGGAAATTCGGAGAGTCCTTGACGGTTTCTACCGGTAAAAGATGTATATTTTCTATGAGCATGAGGATCATGGGATGCACTCTGGTTTTCTTCTGCATAGAATCAATGTAAATTTCATGGTTAGTGGAGTACATAGTTGCTTGCGGCTTGGAAGAGATATGAAGTTCTCACGTTATTCTAGGATGGTATGGTATATGCGGTATGTTGTGGAGGATTGAGATTGCATATGTAAGGTTGCGGTTCAGTTCTGAAATAAAAGTCATAAAACTCTTAGGCAACGGGCAGTTTCAGACAATTAGGGAAATGGGCTTCAGGTAATTAGAGAAAGGGTCTTTGGATAATTAAGGAAATGGAAGAGCTAATTTGGGGTGATTTGACGAGGGTATAGGTTTCATAAAAAGCGATGTGATTAAGTTGATGGCCCTTTGGTAGTATTGTGGAATTTTCTTGCTATATCGATTGATGATATTCGAGTTTTCTTGGTGGCATAGAGGAATTCTAGATTATCTCTCGTGGAATGATTGCGTATTAGCGGTATAGTATGTATTTGGACGGGGGAATTGGGATCGGATATGGTGATTCATGCGCCATATGAATTTGGAGACGGGAAGTTTTCATATTCAGGCTATAGTGTGGTTGTGGGTCGTGTGTTTCGCACGGTATAGTGACTATCGAGGTTTGAGGACCCGAGTGGATCTCTTGTTGCTTGGTATGTAAGATTTTAGATGTGATATTGGGTATAGACTAGTTGTCTCACCATTGTGTCATTTTGGGAGATTTGCGCCAATGCGGTAATGTTGGCTATGACGGGAATGCCGCGGATTGAGTGGCGAGGTTCGACGGATTTCATGCTCTAGTAGGGTGATTTTGTATTCGAAGACCCAATAGACGACTAGGAAGGATTGTATTCCTTATTTGGGTTCTCGTGATGGATATCGGTGTAGAGGCTTCAACCATTGATTCAATTTTTATAGAGAGGGACTTTTCGGATGTGTTTCATATGGTCGGGCATGTCATTGGGCAAGGCTGTTGATTTCGGTGTTAATTTGATGCCGGATAATGTATCATATGGCACCGATAGAGTTATAGGAGTGGATGAAGCAGCTTTAGGTTTTCTTGATAAGGAGTTCGTTGGCAGGCCAAGGTGGTTCCGTGTTCTAACTTGAGTCGGCTTGGTCTGCTCTGAATTTTATTGTTGAGAGATGTGTTCATTCGACTATTATTGCCCTTACTAGTAATTTGGGTAGATCTATGAGTTATCTTTCTGTGTTGCAATGCGTTAGGATTTGTCAGTTATCGGCACATGTGGTGCGCTGTTATTGGGTTCTTTTAGTAGAATTTGAGCGGGAGGAGTATTAGATGTTTCTTGGAGGATAACACATCGGTTATTGCCCTTTTAGGTTGTGCGGTGTTATGTATTTGCTTTACCGTGGTTATGATGATTTACTTTGGTTCTAGGCATCAATTGTGTGTGGTCATCAATTTCGAGCAGAGTGACTTGAGGTGTTTTATGTGGAGCAGTGTTTGGATATGGTCGTGCATTGCAACGAAGTTATGTGGAGATATGACCTTGCGGGTTAGATTCGTGTGCTCTATTCCTATGATGTGAGATGGGTTATCAACCTTATGTTGTGGTGGTACTGATGAGCTTGAGGTACATCTCTTTCATTTGAGTCATTTTCATGATTGAGTATGTTCGGACTGTTGCTTTTTGGTGCGCGCATTGTTCAAATTGTGGCTTAAGCATGTATTGATGTGTCATGTCACTAGAGTAGTATGTTGGATAATAGGAGATCGTGGGGATCATTAATGAATACAAATGGTTTCGATTTCAGCAGGTTGGAAGGATAACATCGAGCTTCAGCTCAAAAATTTGCTGTGGTATTTTCTAAAGGAGAAGTGGCTTCATGAATGGTTGATTTGGGAAATGGTTATGGCCTACCACATGTTTTAGTGAACATTGGCAGTATATGAAAGTGTTGGGATGAAACTTTAGTTGATAAGAGTTTTTCTATTGGTATTCGGGTGTTGTGTGCAGCATTTGTGATTAGAAGTTATCACTACAAGTGTTTAAGTTATGTGGTATATCATGTGATTGCAATTGAGATAGCATATGTGGTTTGATAAAGATTGTTCGGGCTTATTCACAGTATAAATGTGAGATTCTGACCGTATGGATGATTTTAGAAGTGGAAATGTGGTTTCATGATTTATGGGCTAATTGGATTATGAAATTTCAATTTGAATGTGTTATCGGACCTATATTATATACAGTGACGTGGGATACCGGGTATATGCATGGTAAGGTTATTCAGCGATTGGTTGGCTTTTAGAATAACTCTGGGCACATTCGCGGATGAACGTATGTTTAGGTGGGGAGGTTATAACGATCCGACTAGTTGTTTTGAGCTTTTACACTTTGTTCGTCAGTTCCTGGGCATGACTGGCCCCGTGTGATGTTGTATGACTCATGTAAATCGTTGGCTTTGGTTTTTAGGATAACCAAAATGAATTTGAAAGAACAGTTCCCAATTTGAAGCTCGAAATTTGAAAGGTTTGACCAATATTCGACTTGCTTGTATATGATCGCGGATCATAATTTTTATGATTTGGTTACCTTCATTAGGCGATTTGGGACTTAGGAACATGATTGGAATACATCTTGGATGTCTGGGGAAGGTTAGGCTTGAATTGACGAAATTGAGATTTTGGCTATCTCCGGTTAGTAGACGAGATTTTGATATAGGGGTCGGAATGAAATTTTGAGAGTTGCAGTAGCTTCAGTGTGTCATTTGGGATGTGTATGGAAAGTTTCAAATTATTCGAACGTGGTTTTGTTGGATTTTTGATCAAAAGCAAAATTTGGAAGATTTTAGAAAGTTTGGCTTGAATATGATGTGTTTTGGGTTTGATGTTGTTTGAGGTGTTTCGATGATTGGAAAAAGTTTGAATAAGGTATTAGAATATGTTTGTGCTTTTGTTTGAGGTACCAGGGGCCTCAGGATGATTTTGGATGGTTAACGGAGAATTTTTTATTTTTGTTGCAGCTATTGAATTTGCTACTTTTGGTATTTTTGCACCTGCGTATAGGGGACCGCAGGTGCGGTGCCGCATAAGCGGAATTTTAGTTGTAGAAGCGGAAAAGGGATTGAGGAGTAGAAACCGTAGAAGCAGCTATGTGGATCGCATCTGTGGAGCCGTAGATGCGAAGTATGATCACATATACGTAATTTCAGCTGTTAAGTGATCTTTGCAGAAGCGGACGAGAAGCCGCACATGAGGTACCGCAGGTGCGTGGATTGACTGCAGATGCGGGTCCTGGTGTCTTGAGTGAATCAGAGAAGCGGAAGTGCATATGCACTTATAGGATCGCATGTGTGAAAGAGCTTGGCAGAAGGTATAAAAATACCCCTTCGCGATTTTTAGTCATTCGTTCACCATTTTGTGCAATTTTTGGAGCTCCACGTTGTGATTTCAAAAGGGGGTCAAGTGTATCCACATAGATAAGCTACTTGAGATTTATACCGTGTGTTTATGGTGATTATATCATTGTTTAATCATGAAAACGTGTGGGAAATTATAGGAAGAGTTGGGAATTTAGGGCTTGAAATTTGAGAGTGAATTTTTAGAATTTGAATGACCATATGTGGTCAGATTCTGGTAAATTTTATATGTATGAACTCGTGAGAGGATGAGAATTCCATTGATATTAATTTTGTCGGGTTTTGAGACATGGGCTCGGGGGCCGGGTTTGAGCAATTTTGGGATTTTGATGTTAAATTGGATATTTTCGAGTAGGTTTCACTCCCTTATCATATTTTAATGTTTATGAACTGATTGTGGCTAGATTTGGAGCATCCGGAGGTTGATTCGTGTGGTTGAGGCATAGCGGGCTAGAGTTCGGACATGATCGAGGTGAATAATGATTGTAAATGATGTTATGAGGGTTTGAAACCCCAAATTGCACATTGTAGTGCTATATTAAGGTGAGGCACACACTTGATGACGAGTGTGGGGTCATGAACTATTGGGAATTGTGATTCGGTCCGTTCTGGTTGATGATTTTTCCGCGTATTTGATTGAAAACTATTTGCTATCATCATTATTTGGGCTGATTACCATATTTGGGCCTAATGCAAGCTATTTGAACCCTTCGGCGATTGTTGTTGATGTTTCCTCACTGTTTTGAATTTACACTTGAACTCAACCCATGTTATTTTCTACTGTTTTCAAAACTTAGCCAATTTACTTGCTTTAACACTTGAAATGATATTTCAAATAATATTTTAGGCTGAGCATCATGTTTTAATGTTGCCCGAGTGGCTTATGTGATTTTTGACTGAGTAAGGTCGAGGGCCTGTATTGTGAGGATATCTTTTAGGTCCGGCTGCACGCCGCAACAATGATACACTGATCTGATTATGAGGTCGAGGGCCTGAGATATGTATGCCACAAGGTGGCTTGTTGATATTGATATGAGGCCGAGAGCCTGTTTATGATGCCAAGAGGTGGCTTGATATTGTGCTTGGTTCGTATGGGGCCCCTCCAAGAGTCTGTATGCCCCCAGTGAGTTCGGATACCCATTGTGATGTGTGAGATAGCTCGAAGGGATAATATTGTTCTTTATAATATCCTTAGAGGTTGGTATTGTTCTATGTGATTGCCCGAGGGGCTGGTACCATTCTTTGTGATTGCCCAAGGTGCTGGTATTATTCTGAGATATTGCCCGAGGGACGGAGTTATTGATATTGTGCCCTAGGGGCGAACCTTTATGTGTCTATCTTTTATTTTTACCCGTCATTTACCTGTTAAACTATGGTTTTGTTCCCGAGAGGCGAATTTCAGTGATTATCTGCACTAACTATTTTGCATTCATTTGCTTAACTGTCGAAAAAGTTATTTTCAAAGAAGTTTAAACTGAGCTAAGATATTTTAAGAGATCGTTTACAGCTTTACTACTTTCTTATTGGTTTTGAACCGCTTCTATACATCATCCCTGATATGCTTTACGTGATTTATTGCTTCTAGTCTTTATTTAAATTTGTTACTCGCTGAGTTGGAGTACTCACTTTACTCCCTACACCTTGTGTACAGATTCAGGTATTTCTGAACCTGGTAGCGGGTATTGGCTGATCGGAGGCAGAGTCATCGGATTTTAGCAAGGTAGCTATCGGCGTTCGCAACATTGATTTTCTCCCCCTCCATTTCCTTAGTCTGTATCTTGCACATTTCAAACTTTTTAGTTGTATTTAAATTCTAGTAGATGCTCGTGACTTGTGACACCCCCATATCGGGCTGTATTTGGGTTGTATTCCGTACATTATAAAATCTTTTGCTTAGAATTTGGCTTATGTACTCATGCTTAGGCTGTTTATGGATGATAAATTGTTTTAAAAATCAAATTGGGACTAGTTGGTTGGCCTTGTCTTCACGAGAGGTTCCATCATAACCGGTTCCGGGTGTAGGGTCGTGACAATTACTGTGATTCTTTATATTGGTATTTTACCCATAGCATGTTACCCCTCCCCTGTTACTTTTGAATTACTTCTATTACTGTTATTCTGCTAGATACATACCGCACCCAAAGGGTCATCACTTATTTTTAATCAAATTCTGTGCTTCCGAGGCCTTGAAATCTCACTTAGAGTTGCCTCAATTTGCTGTGTAGTCCGGGCGCATATTCAGAAAGATTAAATATGAAATTATGTGAAAACTACTAAGTTTTGATTTTAAAATGAATAAATTTGACTTTCGTCAATATTTTAGGTAAACAGATCCAAAATCGTTATTTGATGGTCCTAGAGGGTCCGTAGAAAAATATGGGACTTGAGCGTATACCCGAAATCTAATTCCAAGGTCCCAATCCCAAGAAATAAATTTTTAAGAAAAATTGTTTTTTTGGAAATATTTAAGGAAATCTGAAATAAAATCTAGTTAGAAAGTGATTGTATCGGGCCCGTATTTTGGTTTTGGCACCTGGTACAGGTCTTATATATGATTTAAGTCATTCATGTAAAATTTGGTTAAAAATGGACGTCGTTTGACGTGATTCGGACTTAAAGTTATAAATTTGAAATTTGAGAAAAAGTTCCTGATTTTGAGGTTTGATTCATTATTTTTAATGTTTTTTTTGTTTTTGAAATCCACTAGGCAGGTGCCTAGGGATAGTTTTATTAATAACTAAAAAGAAAAAAGAACCACATAGGAAGAGTACAAACAATAAGACCTATAGTGTTTCCTTTATGCCTTGGATAGTTACTCCTCTGCGCCTCACATTGCCCTTATAGCAGCCTCATGTAGAGGAGTCATGGGGTAGGTGCCGGTAAAAGTCTCACGAGGGCATATAATCTCATAGCCGCTTGGGCACTTTTCCAAAGGCATAAGACCGGGCAAACACTATCCGGACAAACCTAACCTTACTAATCATATTGAGGGAAAGAAAAAGCCTCACCTACTAGCATATGTGTAAAAAGAAGGAACTAGCTAAAACTAGGTATTCTATGATCATCACAGAGTTTATAACATACTATGTGATGTTATTACATAGAACTATACTAATGTTATGGTAAAATAAAAATATGTAGAAATAATAGTGAAAGTCTTTCTTCTCTAGAGTTGTGAAATCTTCAATTTGTAGACTCTTGTTCTCTTCATCGATCTTTTTCAAAATATCTTCAAAATTCATGACTCTTTCTTTGAGTGTTTGACTTTATGGATGTTGGCTGAATGGCATGTTTTTGTTTTGCGTTTCTCACTGGGAGTCTCCTTCAGGTTATTTTAGCGATTTGAATGCATGGAAAAGTTCGTATGATGTTGTTGAGTTAGTATATGTGTTTGATTAGGATCCTCGAGGGCTTGGGTGTGTTTCGGAAGGTTTTAGACTTATAAAAAATTACAGGTTCTCCAGTTTCTCGTGTTATGATATTTCCTTCTGCGCGTTCCCGGAAGGACCCTCATGAACACGATGAGTAAAACATTGCTGATGGAACTTCCTTCTACATGAACGTGTAGACCAGGTCGCGAATGTGAGGCAGGGGGGGCTATACCTTTGCGAACGCATTCCTGGCCATGCGAACCCGAAGGCCAAGTGACCTGGGAAGGGAGAGGGGTAGAAACCTTACGCGAACGCGACTAGTAGGACGCGAACGAGAGGGCTCGAGAAGCTAATGCTTCGTGATCGCGAGCCCCTTAATTATAAGCCGAAGGCCTAACAGCCTGACCCATTGCAAACGTGAGTGATCTATCGCGAACACGTAGAATTAAATCGCCCAGTTATTTTATGTTTAAAAAACAGAATGCATTTCAGGATTTCTCAAACTTTCACAAAACTTCTTCTTCTCAAAAGTTCCTAGGCGATCCTTGAAGCGATTCTTCACCATATTCTCTTGGGTTGGTAATCTTTAACTCATTTTCTTCCATTTCCATCAACATCTATTGAATTTCTAGGCCTAAAATATGCGATTAAGGGTAGAAAATTTGGGATTTGGGTAGAGTTAGGTTTTTTGATTAATTGTGATTTAGACCTCGTTTTAGGGGTTGAATCCTGAAAATAATTATATATTTGGGCTCATGGGTGAATGGGTGATTTGATTTTGGTCCAAACCTCATGTTTTGACCAAGCGGGCCTAGGGTCGATTTTTGGTTTTTTGGGAAGAATGATTAGAAAGCTATAATTAGGCATTGGATTCGAATTGTTTAGTATTTATTGATGTTATGAAGTTGATTATGTATAGATACAATTGATTTGAAGCCGAATTCGAGAGGAAAAATCGGTATTCGAGGCTTGAGTTGGTCATGGAAGTTCAAGGTAAGTGTTTGGTCTAACCTTAGCTTGAGGGATTAAGAGTTGTCCCCTATTTTCTATTTGCTTCTTGTTGAGCACTACATATAGGCATGGTGACGAGTATCTATATGTTGGTGTCAAGCATGACCGTGGGACTTATATTGTGATTTCATGACTTCGTTGTATTATTCATGCCTTGGTGAAGATTTCTATTTGTTGTGTAAAGTTGTGAAAAGAATAAATTGTGACCTATGAACATTGAGGAGCGTTGGCTCCAGTTGTATAACGAGTTGTGAAAGTATAAGTGATAATTGAAACTCTAGAGTATTGGATCGAGTTGTGAAGTGAATTGTGAAGTAAAAGTGAGAAAGAGAAGATATCATTATGTTGCCCCCTTGTTGGGCTATTGTTGAGTTGTGGTTCCCTTGCATTGTGTTCTTAGTTGATATTACATATGCTTTGGTTGATGATTCCTTGTGTTGGGTGTTGTAATAAGTTTAGTTGTAGCTAAGTAGCTAGATGTTGTAATGCGTTTGGTTATAGTTGTGGCAGTTAGGTGTTGTAACAAGTTTAATTATAGTTGAGGTAGTTAGGTATCAGAACACGTTTGGTTATAGTTGAGGTAATTAGATGTTGGAACAAGTTTGGTTATAGTTGTTTCTCTATTACCGGGATAGTGTTAGACTTTATTGATCCCTTGTCGAGGCTCTCGTTATAATTGCAAGTATTATATGTATGGATCAGATTTCACGTTGCAATAGTATTATATGTATGGATCGGGTTGTACACCGCAATAGTATTATATATGGATCGGGTTGCAAGCCGCAACAGTATTATATATGGATCGGGTTGCACGCTGCAACAATATTATATATGGATCAGGTTGCACGCCGCAACGGTCAGATTGCACGCTGCAACAATATTATATATTTGGTCGGGTTGCACGCTGCAACAATATTATATATGGATCGGGTTGCACACTGCAATAATATTATATATGGATCAGCTTGCACGCCACAACAATATAATAAAATGGGAGCGTGTGGTACGCCTACCACAATACTTAACAAAAAGTGAGCGAGTGGTACGCCTACCACAAGATATGGGAAGAAAGTGAAATCTACCTTTATTTTTATTACTCTTGTTAGTGGTTGGATTTTGATTTCTTTATATTTCTTTTGATAATCTGTTTTTACCCATTATTACCCGAAGATGTTTTACTTGTTTATTTCTGCTTTATTTTCCGATGTATATCATATAACTATACAGGTTTATTTGGTTGTCTGGTCCTAGCCTCGTCATTACTTCACCGAGGTTAGGCTAGGCACTTACCAGCACATGGGGTCGATTGTGGTGATACTACACTCTGTATTGTGTGTAGATCCTGGAACAACTTTCGGACAGTAGTTGGAGTACTTACTTTAGTCCACTCGGATATCCAAGGTAGACCTGCAGGCGAACGCAGGCCCTGGCGTCTCCCTCTATCTCTATTTCCCGTTTCATTTCCCTCTATTCAGAAACAATGTACTATTATTTCTTCAAACCTCGTATGTAGTAAGTCAGATAGTCTGTGACACTGTGACGTCATGTTTTGGGTATTTGAGGTTTTAATAGTTATAATGGATGTAGACTTTAGATATTTAATTGTTAACTTCTACTTAATTATTTAAGTTCCGTTGTTATTATGTTATCGCATGATGTTCGCTAAAAAGAGGTAATATGAAAATGAAGTAAATAATAAGGTTTGGCTTGCCCATATCTCATTAGTAGGCGCCATCATGACTCCCGAGGGTTGGAAATTCTGGTCGTGATAAGTTGGTATCATAGCTCTAGGTTACATGGGTCTCACAATTCACAGACAAGCTTAGTAGAGTCTGAGGGATCGATACGGAGACATATGTATTTATCCACAAAAGGCTACATAATTAGGAAAAGTTTCACTTCTATTCTTCCCTATCGTGCAATTTTGTTCTCTTAGTGCTAAATCGAAACATCTACTCTTGTACTTTCACGAATGGCGAGATCATGTACCGCTTTTTTAGCCGAACAACATCATAGAACAGTAATTGATCAGATACTTCTTCAAAGTCTTTACGGAGGTTGGATAGGTTCCACCAAGCTCTTCAGTACTACTTTCTCCGGTGCATCTTCTAAGGTTCCCCAAGATTTTCTAGACGACTGTCATGAGGTTCTCAGGAACATGGGGATCGTGGAGAGCAATGGGGTCAATTTTGATACTTTTCACTTGTCTAGATCCGCCAAGACCTGTTGGAGAGACGATTATTTGTGTAGACCAGTTAGGTCGTCAGCTTCGACTTAAGGACAGTTTACGCAGCTATTTCTGGAAAAGTTTATCCCCATCACTTAGAGAGAGAGGCCTATTAGAGGCATTTTGAGCGTCTCCAGCAAGGTTCTATGGTTGTTACTCAGTACGAGATCGGACTCATTGACTTGGCTCGTCATGATCTTATAATACTTCCCACTGTAAAAGAGAGTGAGGAGGTTCATTGAGGGACTCATCCAGCCTGCTCAATTAATTGGAGGTGGAGGTAGAGGTATTAGAGGTGAAGGTAAATGTATTAGAGGTAGAGGCGCAGGTACTGTTATGTTTCATGGTAGAGAAGCTTTGAATTTATTTTGCACCGTATCATGACATGTCTAGTGATTCTTTGAATGCTCCTGTTTATGTGCCTACGCCCGTGGATGATTCTATTTTGGTAGATCACATCCATTATTTATGTATAATGGTTATTGAAGGTTTTGAGACTCGTGTAGGTTCGCTTCTTTTGAACATGGTTGATTTCAATGTTATATTGGGGATGGACTGGTTATCACCTTAGCACACTATCTTAGACTGTCATGTCAAGACTGTAACCTTTGCTTTACCAGGTATGCCTTATGTGGAGTGGAAAAGGGACTCTTGGTCATTCTACCCGTAGTGTTATTTCGTATGTGAAGGCTCGGCGTATGGTCGAGAAGGGGTGTTTGGCCTATTTGGAATATGTTCGTGATTCTAGTGCTGAGGTCCCTTCTATTGATTGTATGCTCATTGTTCGTGAGTTTCCTGATGTTTTCCCTTCAGACCTGCCGAGTATGCCACCCGAAAGACATATTGACTTTTGCAATGATTTGGCTCCCGGCACTCAACCCATTTCTATCCCGTCGTATCGTATGGCCCCGCCAAAGTTGAAGAAGTTGAAGGAGCAGTTTCAAGACTTGCTTGAGAAGGGTCTCATTAGACCCGACATTTAGCCTTGGGGTGCCTCAGTGTTGTTTGTTAAGAAAAAGGATGGTTCGATGAGAATGTCTATTGATTACCAGCAGTTGAACAAGGTTACAATCAAGAATAAGTATCTGTTGCCAAAGATTGATGATTTATTCGATCAGTTTCAGGGTGCCAAGGTATTTTCAAAGATCGACTTGAGATCTGGCTACCATCAGTTGAGGATTAGGGCATCTGGTGTCCATAAGATAGCTTTTCGCACTCGGTACGGGCATTATGAGTTCTTGGTTATATTGTTCGGGTTGACAAATACGCCAGCAACTTTTATTGATTTGATCAATCGAGTGTTAAGGCCTTATCTGGACTTGTTCGTGATAGTCTTCATTGACGATATTTTGATATATTCCCGCAGCCAGGAGGAGCACGAGTAGCATCGTATAGTGGTTCTTCAGACTCTGAAAGATAGTCAGTTATATGCTAAGTTCTCGAAGTGTGAGTTCTGGTTAAGTTCGTTTGCATTCTTGGGTCATGTTGTATCAGTAGAGGGTATTTAGGTTGATCTGAAGAAGATTGAGGCAGTCACGAACTGGCCTAGACCAGCATCAACTATAGAGATTCAGAGTTTCTTGGGATTGGCAGGCTACTATTGCCGGTTCGTGGAGGGGTTCTCATCTATTGCAGCCTTGATGACCAGGTTGACCCAGAAGGGTGCCTAGTTCAGATGGTCGGACGAGTGTGAGGCGAGCTTTTAGAAGCTCAAGAAAGCTCTGACTACGACACCGGTGTTGGTTTTGCCCACAGGTTTAGCGCCTTATATAGTTTATTGTGATGCTTCCCGTATTGGGCTGGGTGCAGTGTTGATGCAGGATGAAAAGGTCATTGCCTATGCTTCAAGGCGGTTGAAGATTCATAAGAAGAACTATCCGGTGCATGATTTAGAGTTGGTAGCCATTGTTCATGCATTGAAGCTTTGGAGGCATTATTTGTATGGCGTGGCATATGAGGTGTTCACTGATCACAAGAGTCTTTAGTATTTGTTCAAGCAAAAGGAGTTGAATTTGAGGCAGAGGAGGTAGTTGAAGTTGTTTAAGGATTATGATATCACTATCTTATGTCACTTGGGAAAGGCCACTGTGGTGGCCAATTCCTTTAGTAGAAAGTCAGCCAGTATGGGCAATCTTGCCTATATTCTGGTCAGAGAGAGGCCGCTTGCCTTGGATGTTCAGGCTTTGGAAAATTGGTTTGTAAGGTTGGATATTTTTGAGCCTACTCGTGTGTTGACTTGCACGGTCGCTTGTTCTTCGTTATTGGAGCATATCCGTGATCGTCAGTTTGATGATCCTCATTTGTGTGTCCTTAGAGACACGGTGTAGTGTGGAGGTTCCAATCAGGTTACCATAGGTGATGATGGAGTTTTGAGATTGTAGGGTCGAGTTTGTGTACCTAATGTGGATGGGCTTCGAGAGTTGATTTTGGAGGAGGCCTACAGCTCTAGGTACTCTATTCATCCGGGCGCCGCGAAGATGTTTCAGGATTTGCGGCAACATTATTGGTGGTGTAGAATGAAGAAGGATATTGTTGCATATGTGGCTCGGTGTTTAAATTGTTAGCAGGTTAAGTATGAGCATTAGAGGCCTAGTGGATTGTTTCAAAGGATTGAGCTTCCCGAGTGAAAGTGGGAGTGGATCACTATGGACTTCGTTACTGGAGTCTCGCATACTCGGAAAAAGTTCGATGCAATTTGGTTCATTGTTGATAGGCTGACCAAGTCAGCGCATTTTATTCCTGTGGAAGTCTCCTATTCGTCTGAGAGGTTAGCTGAGATCTATATTCGGGAGATTTTTCGTTTTCATGGCGTGCCGGTATCGATCAATTCGGACCGAGGTACACAGTTTACCTCGTGCTTCTAGAGAGCGGTTCAGCGAGAGTTGGGCACCCAGGTTGAGTTGACATTTCATCCTCAGACAGAAAGGCTGTCCGAGTGGACTACTCAGATTTTGGAGGATATGCTCCGAGCCTGTGTCATTGGCTTTGGAGGTTCGTGGGATCAGTTCTTACCTTTAGCAGAGTTTTCCTAGGACAAAAGTTACCAGTCGAGTATCCAGATGTCTCCATATAAGGCTTTATATGGTAAGCGGTGTCGATCTCTGGTTGGATGGTTTGAGCCGGGGGAGGCCCGGTTGTTGGGTACGGATATAGTTCAAGAGGCCTTGGACAAGGTCAGGATCATTCAGGATAGGCTTCGTACATCTCAGTCAAGGAAAAAAAATTATGCAGACCGCAAGGTTCGAGATATGGCTTTTATGGTTGGTGAGTGGGTGTTGCTCCGAGTGTAGCCTATGAAGGGTGTGCTGAGATTTGGGAAAAAGGGCAAGCTTAGCCCTAGGTTCATTGGACCATTTGAGATCCTTGATCGAGTGAAAGAGGTGGCTTATAGACTTGCATTGCTGACGAGCTTATCAACCGTACGTCCAGTGTTTTATGTGTCCATGCTCCGAAAATATCACAACATCCATCCCACATATTAGATTTCAACGCTATCTAGTTGGACAAAGACCTGTTTTATGAGGAGGAGCCAGTGGCTATTCTAGACCGGCATGTTCGTTAGTTGAGGTCGAAGAGTTTCCCTTCAATTCGTGTTCACTGGAGAGGCCAACCTCTTGAGGCATCGACCTAGAGTCCGAGTCCGATATGCGGAGCCGTTATCCTCATCTTTTCCCCGACTCAGGTACTTCCTTATTCTGTCCGTTCGAGGACGAACAGTTATTTTAGAGGCGGTAAACGTGACGACCCAAAGGGTCATCACTTGTTTTTAATCAACTTTTGTGCTTCTGAGTCCTTGAAAACCACATTTATAGTCGCCTCGATTTATGTGCTCAGTCCGGGCGCGTATCCGGAAAGCTCAAATATGAAGTTTTGTTAAAAATACTAACTTTTGATTTTAAAATAAATAAATTTGACTTCAGCCAATATTTTGGATAAACAGACCCGGTCCCATAATTTGACGGTCCCGGAGGGTCCGTAGGAATTATGAGACTTGGGTGTTTGCCCGGAATCAAATTCTGAGATCCCAAGCCCGAGATATTAATTTTTAAGAAAAATTATTTTTCTGAAAATGTTTAAGGAAATTTGAAATGAAATCTGATTAGAAAGTGATTGTATCATGCCCGTATTTTGGTTCCGATGCCCGGTACATGTCTTATATATGGTTTATGTCATTCTTGTAAAATTTAGTTAAAAATGGACGTCGTTTGACGTGATTCGGGCTTCTAAATTTGAAACTTGATGAAGTTTGAGAAAATATTCCTGATTTTGAGGTTTGATTCATTGTTTGAGGTTATTTTGGCGATTTGATTGCACAGAAAAGTTCTTAAAATGTTGTTAAGTTAGTACATATGTTTGGTTAGGATCTCCGAGAGCTCAGGTGTGTTTCGGAAGGTTTTAGACTTATAAAAAAATTACAGGTTTTCCAGTTTCTGGTGTTATGATATATACTTCTTTGCATTCGCGGAGGGACCCTCGGGAACACGATGAGTAAAATATTGCTGGAGGAACATCTTTCTACGCGAACGCGAGGCAGCAGAGGGCTATAACTTTACGAACGCATTCCTGGCCACGCGAATGCGACCAGTAGGATGCGAACGCGAGGGCTTGAGAAGCTAAAGCTTCGCGATCGTGAGCCCCTTAACACAAACGCGAAGGCATAAGAGCCTGACCCATAGCGAACGCTAGTGGTCTATCGCGAACACATAGAATTAATTCGCCAAGTTATTTTAAGTTTCAAAACACCATGAACTTCATGATTTCTCAAAATTTCACAAAACCTCTTCTTTTACAAAGCTCCTAGGCGATTCTTGAAGCGATTCTTCACCATAATCTATTGGGTTAGTAATCTTTAACTCATTTTCTTCCATTTCCATCAACATCTACTGAATTTTTAGGCCTAAAAAATGTGATTAAGGGTAGAATATTTGGGATTTGGGTAAAGTTAGGGCTTTCAATTAATTGTGATTTAGACCTCGTTTTGGGGATCGAATTCTGAAAATAATTGTATATTTGGGCTCATGGGTGAATGAGTGATTTGATTTTGGTCCGAACCTCATATTTTGACCAAGCGGGGTGATAACTAGAGATTTTGACGTGTTTCATGCTCCTTCTTGCTTATGCTTTAATTATAAATTCTTACAAAATAGTTCCAAAAGGCTCATAAGTTGTGCTTTCTTGCAGGTTTGATAGATAAAGTGAAAATATTTCAAAGATCGGCTCAAAAGGAGTGAAACATGCTCAAGTACCTAAGACAAGGCAAAACTCAGGAGAACAGCCCTAGTGAGGTCGCACTACTCTTTGTGCGGCCCGCGCTAGAGAGATTAGAGAGTTAAAATCTAAGGCTTCAAGCAACGCCCGCAGTGAAGGCTTCGCGGCCGCACTACCATAATGTGCGATCCGCGGAAGAGAAGTTCAGAGAAAGGAAATATGCCCAGGTTCAGGTCATTGCGGTCCGCGGTCATTATTGTGCAGACCACATTGGAGACCTTCGCGGCCGCGGTCCCATTCTGCGCGATCCGCGAGCCTGAGTTCAGAGAGCCAAGATTGCAAGTCTAAGAGCTTAGTGCGACCGCAGTACATTTTGTGCGGCCCGCACTGACCCTGCAGGGGTATTTTTGTCCAGTTTTTTAGCTTAGTATAAGTAAAACATTTTGTCATTTTTTGGGTATCAGACATTTTAGAACATCAGTTTCGCTCGTGAGAAGATCATCTGTAGCCATTTTTCACATTTTTACTTAGCTTTTATCATTGAATCTTTATCATTAGCTTAGCAATTAATTAATATGTCTTTATCTTCATCTATTTCTCCATTTTCTTTTTCAAGCATGAGTTGCTAAACCCATTAGATAGGATTGTGGCTCAACCCTAGTATGGATAATTGATGAGTATTGCAATTTAAAGCTAGATTGACTATGGGTGTTTGTTATTTGGGTAAATTTTATGGTTTAATTTATGAATTGGTGGTTGCAAATACCGATTTGTGCTTAGAAAACTTGGCTCTTCTTGAGAAAGAGAGCGTAAGTCTCCAAAATTGAGCCAACAAGAAATTGGGATGGACTCAAGATGATTTATAGTCCTAATTAAAGGGTTAAATCTCGAGAGAGCAATTACCCGACTTGAACCTTAGTTGCTTGAGCAAATTTACCTACCCATTTGGTCTTGAGAAAATCAATTCGGCAAAATCACTCTCTCTACCGAGAGGTGTGAGAGTGGGTAAAATCGTGCAACGGTTATAGCATATTTTCCCAATCATGTTAAATGTGCCTTAGAAATAATTACCTGCAATTAGCCACCTAGGTGAAAGTCACTACCGTAATGCCTTTTAAACCATTGGATACAACTCTTTACAATTTTCACTTAGCATAATTAGTTATAATTAGTAGTTGATAATATCAGGTTGTTAAAGAAAACCCAAAAAATTATGAGAAGATCAATTAAGAGCACACTCGTAATTCTAAGCTAGATAGATACTTAACTCAAATCCTAGCTCTTCGTGGATTCGATCCCGACCCAAAATCGGGTAAAAGCTATTGCGACTCTCTCTTGCTACTCTTTACCTTCACCTTCCTGATATTGATATGTAGAATCTATAATGATCTATAAATGCCACAAGTCTGGCATCCTCCCATATAATTCTCAGTTTCTAGCCCATTACACACCTAAAATCTAAATTATTACATGTAAGTTTTTGAATGTTGGGAGAAAGAAAGGTGACTCTTGTGATCCTTCGACATTATTGAAGGGAGGGGGCTCGACCTGAAGCCTTTAAATAGAGTCCCATCCGCCTCGCATGCGTGTAGGAAGGCCGGCGACTACATAAGCTAAAAGATTATGACTACAAGATAGGCCGGAAACGACTCGCTTCTATTCTCATTAGAACCATTCTCGTGAGTCATTCATTCTGCTCAAATCTCAGTTAGACCGATCAAACGGACTGAATGACTTGTGCCCCATTAACACTCCAAACACCCAAGAAAGTAACCAATTCTATACATCGTGATTGCTCTTTTCCCATTATTAGTAAAAAAAGATTTATAAGTATTAAGCTTTATTGATACGTAAATAAATTTGTACTTTCAGTATATATATAATTTAAATTCTCTAAAGAACGTGACATATAAAGCCTTGACATCCCGTAAAAGCATCAATGCTAAATCAAAATAAAAATTTCTTTTAAACTCACCACTTAAATTCAAGTGAATTAACTAGTCAAAAGAACCTTAAAACAAGTCTACTAGTTGAAATTCTTTATACTTTTGAATTGACATTAAGAGACATTTCTGCCGTTGGTGATTGGGTAAATAAATAAATGCTAAATAAAAATTCAAGTCAAAATATTTTTAAATGCTGAAATTAATTTAATAAATAAATAATTATGTGTTTGTGTACAAGTACTGAAATTGATAATAAGTTACTGTAGTACTTGATAAAAAAGTGTTGATAAGCTCTTTTTCTATTAAAATAACTTAAATAACCTTAGAACTGTGTACACTAATAAGGACGTAATTTCTTCAAAATTCTAAATTTCAAATCAATTCAAATACAAAATATTCTATTTGTCATTTTATTTTAAATACAACCGTGCTTAGATAAAATAAATTTTATGATAAGCATATAATTATAAGTTATAGTATAATTAATAACTTGACAAAATTTTCTCAGTAAAAAATAAATCTAAATAGCATGAAATATTTGAAGAAAAACAAACACTGTCTTCATACAACACTTAGAAAGCAATACACTAAAAATTTGATATGTAAATATGCAAAGGAATAGAAAATTTGCTTATCTTAAATAGTCAAGGAGAATTGAAGACTTGAAAAGCCCCGGGGGGGAGGGGGGGAGGGGGGGGGGATGAGGTAGAAAAAAATACTTGAGGCAGTGAGTATGGATGTAAGAGTTTTGCTCGAAAAAGAAATATTTTAAGGATAAAATAGTAAAAATCTTGGTCAAACTTAAATTGCTTATAAGCTAAAAATTCATAAGTTGAGGGTGACAAGTTTATGGCTTTTGACTTATTTTTGACTTATAAGCACTTGGATTATAAGCACTTTTGCCTTTATCAAACGCATAATAAGCCAAAAAATATTTATAAGCTTAGCCAGACACTCTCTTAATAAAATATAATATAAATTATACAAACAATAAACCCTTATAATCTAATTTTTTTCGAACCCTACACATAATAAAAATTTAGTACACAAGGTTATTTTTCTTTTATAAGAGTAAATTGGAAGCGAGAGCTCAAGATGTCATAATCAAATTGAATGATGTTTTTGGACTATGCCATGATCGTCAACTTGGATCCTTTCAGGTCAATTCATATATGATTATGTTACATCTTATAACAAAGGTTAACACCTTATTTATTTTAAATAAATATCATTTAAATTAATTATATTTCATAAATATTTTTACTGTTTATAGCAAAATATTTAATTTTAGTATCTCCTAACCCTGAGCCACTAAATACGCTTTTCAGTTACACTATTTTCTTTTTCTCTCTAATTTGATACATGTCATTCTCTCTTCCAAATAATACCGGATTCATTGACCGATCACCATTTTTTGTTGGTTGGGATTTTTCAACCTCCCTCTCCAGCGAAATCCAGTTATACGTCTCTCTCTCTATCTCCTTTCATCTCTTAGATTTTTTGTCAAATTTGAACTTGGTTATCTTAATTCCCAAAATCAAAAATGGGGAAAAACGATTTCCTAATCCCAAAGGCCCAATTGTAAGTACTAAACAAAGAATATGACCCTGGACAGTGAAGAAGCTGCTGAGTACGGAGATGGACATCGATGTTAGAAGGGAAACGAGCCATGACTTCCTTTTGTTGCTGCTGCTTATGACATTATTGTTATATCTGCTGCAATAGGAGTAGCTGAAAATTAAGGTTTGTTCCTGAACAAAGACTACGGATTTTGGGGCTGAGCAACTTGATTTTCTGTTAATATATTCCAATGTATTTGTATCACGCTGTATTTTCATGTATTTCATTGTATTCAATGCCTTTTTTCATTGTAATTCAATGTATATCGTTGTATTCCATGTATTTCATTATATTCACTGTCTTTTTTCTCATTATATTGTAATATATCCCATTGTATTCCATGTATTTTATTGTATTCATTGTCTCGCTATATACCATGAATGCATTCATATATATTTTTTAATTAATATAATATATGTATTTAGATGTATTATATATTTCTCTGAAGATTGCTATGTTTTAGGGGTATTTTCAGTTGAGAATATTTTTTATAGCTGAAAAATATAAAATTTGTGTGTAATAATTAAGTTTGTTGAGTTATATTAGGAGTCTATTATGTTAATTGATTCACTTTCCATTTTAAAAACAGTATAATCCCCTATTTCACGTCGTGACTACAGTCCGATACAGTCGATACAATAATCTGTCCAGCTGTAATCTCACGTTTCACTCCATGAATACAGTCAAATATACTCAAATACAACAATTGATTAGCTAGACTTTTCCGATTCACGCCTATTTTTGTTACTATGTTCATAAATACAATAGCTTGAATACATCAAATACATCTTATAACCACAGAAAAGGTATCTATAATCCGTAATATAGCAAATTGTGTCTATAAATGGCTAATTACTACTAAAAAATAATGCTTTATGAAAATTTCTCTTCATATAGGATTTTTTACCTCCTATAGCAAAGGTTAAAATCTTATTTATTTTAAATAAATATCATTTAAATTAATTATATTCCATAAATACCTTTTACTGTTTATTTCAAAATATTTAAGTTTGGTACCTCGTACCCCTAAGCCACTAAATACACTATCCAGTTACACTATTTTCTTTCTCTTTGTAACTTGATACATGTCATATCCAGCAAAATCCAGTTGTATGGCTCTCTCTCTCTCTCTCTCTCTCTCTCTCTCTCTCTCTCTCTCTCTCTCTCTCTCTCTCTCTCTCTCTCTCTCTCTCTCTCTCTCTCTCTCTCTCTCTCTCTCTCTCTCTCTTATCTCATCTCATCTCCTATATTTTCCATCAGATTTGAACTTGGTTATCTCAATTCCCGAATTCACAAATAGGGAAAAACGATTTCTTAACCCCAAAGGCCCAATTATAAGTACTAAACAGAGAATTTGACCCCCGACGATAAAGGAGTTGATGAGGATGGAGATGAACGTCGATGTTAGAAGGGAAACGAGCCATGGCTTCCTGTTGTTGTTGCTGCTTCTGACATTATTATTGCATCTGCTGCAATAGGAGTAGCTGGAAATTAGGGTTTATTCATGAATAAAGACCACGAATTTTGAGCTGAGCAACTTGATTTTCTCTTAATATATTTCAATGTATTTGTATCACGCTGTATTTTCATGTATTTCATTGTCTTTTTTCTTTTCATTATAATTCAATGTATCACGTTGTGTTCCATGTATTTTCATTGTCTTTTTTTCTCATCATATTTCAATGTATCCCATTGTATTCTATGTATTTCGTCGTATTCACTATATGCCATGAATGTATTCATATATTTTTTAGTTAATATAATTTATGCATTCATATGTATTATATAATTTCTATGAAGTTTGCTATATTTTTGGGGTATTTTTTGGTTGAGAATATTTTTTATAACTGAAAATACATAATTTGTGTGTTATAATTGAGTTTGTTGAATTATATTAGGAGTCTATTATGTTAATTGATTCACTTTTCTGTTTTAAAAATATTGTAATCCCCTATTTCACGCTGCGAGTACAATTGAATACAATAATATGTCCAGCTGTAATTTTATATTTCACTCCATGAATACAATCGAATACAACAACTGATTAGCTGGACTTCCCCGATTTACCCCTATTTTTCCTACTGTATTCATTAATACAATAGTTTAAATACATCAAATACATCTTATAACCATAAAAAAGAAATTTATAATTCGTAATATAGTAAATAATATCTATAAATAACTAATTACTACTAAAAGATAGTATATTATAAAAATTTCTAATTCATGTACCATGACAAACTTGGACCTTTCATGTCAAGTTGAGCTTACTTCTGTTTCGGTTGATTGGCATTTCTCAGCCCAGTTCAGTTTACCAAATTCATGTCGAGTGTTAAGTCAAATAGGCCGCAAAATCATTAAATGAAGAAGTGATAAAACCTTTGATGAGATCCCAAAATTTTCAAGTATCAAATTTGGCATACTCTTTTGTGTCTATGGAATGTAATTTTCAAGTGCTAACTGACAATAAAGGGAATCCATCTTGTTGGCCCATACGTTTACCATATTTAACTCTTCCTTTGTCTTTTTTCCTCCCTATTCACTATTTTTAACATCATATGACAAAAGAATTAAGTTCCCTACATTGATAGTGCATAATTATTTGACACATCAGCTAAATTTAACCTACAATAACATATAACTTTTCCTGTCGAGTTTGATACGATGATCCGAAAATAGAGTGAAAACCTGTTATAACCGGTCAAATGACAGTAGTGGTATAAATATCACTTACACTATCAGTTAAATTCTTTGCAAAGACATCTAATGTTTGTTTAAAGGATGAATTGTTATCCATATAGTATTATATATCTGTTATGAAATAATATAAGAACAAGAACAATAATACAAGAACAAGAACAATAGAGAGAAAAGTAGAGAGAGGAGTATTCTTATTGATACTTTGGGATGATATACAATGGGGGTAAGACCCCTCTATTTATAGGCATAGAAAAAACTTAGCCTCAAAGTAAAACTCTAGAATCTCTCTAAATATAGACATTCACCTTAAATAGAGTTCTATTTATAACACTCCCCCTTGAATGTCTATTCAATAATGTGCCTCGTTAAAACCTTAACTAAAACAAAACCCAATGGAAAAAATTTAAAGAAAAGGAAAAAGAGTACACATGTTTGAATATGCACCTATTGGTTGCCTCGTTAAAAACCTTGCAAGGAAAACCCATTGGGACAAAACCTTGTAAGGGAAAAAGAGTGCAACGCGCATTAACTCCCCCTGAAAAGAGCATCAATTTACATCCTTGAGCATTTGCATTCCAATCTTGTGCATCATCTTCAAAACGATCTTTTGTAGAAATTTGATAAATAACTCAGCCATATTGATTTGAATAAATATTCCGCACCTTGAAATTATCATTCTTGATAGATATGAACATCTTCATATAATGTCGTGGAATGACTCTTCAATATCTCCATAGAGGTATTCTCGACGCCATCATGCTTATAGTTATAGCAAGATACATATGTACACAATTTGCACTTAGGATGTGGTACTTCAAGACCAAGAATTGTATATGCTTCAAGCAACTTCAATCTTTCATGGATTGACATATAAGTTAAGTCATATAAGCCATATAATAGACTTTAGATGCATATCAAGTTTTCATGTCATGCTAAACAAATAAGATATCGAAAACTGATTACACATACCATTGACTTTATACTTTCAAGTATTTGAACTACATGTCCAAAACTACATGTCTTTCATATGGAATCAATTCTGTTTGAGTTGTATCTCTTCCATTTATGATCACTTTGATCATTTGCTCATCTTCTTTATTAAGAAGTTATTTTGAAACCGATTTGTCTATACGCTTTAAGCGTATCAAAGACTTTGTCCTTCTGGGACTTAATATGAGCATTTGCAGTGAGAATATAGTTACTTTCTTTGGGTCAGCAAATGCGTATGGCATGCTTTGCAATATGTTGCAATTGAATTATCCTTTTATGAACTACAGGTTCATATTATGATATTCGAGGATCTATATAAATGATAATTCATCCCATGTAACCTTTTCTCAAGTGTTTATCATATCTCCCCCTCATGTTAGAAAAGCTAACTTGTTTCCTCAACTTTGAGAATCCATCTTTGTGCATTATGGTGTTAATGAAAATATACACCGCACATCAATAATAATAAGATGGAGTTATTTGGTTCCTGACCCTGAACCACTTGTGAGGGGAGAATGTAATATACTCTCGTATATAACGTATATCAAACTGATATATATAACTTTGTTCTCATAAGAAACAGTTTAGCTATTAAGTGGAGGCACTCAATAATTATCTTGCTAAACCAACTTATCAAGATGAACTATCTTGAGTAGAAAATCTGGAAATTATGCTCGAAGTTAGATTACTGAGCAATTTACCTCGCAAGCACCGGCCAGGCTGCGGGTCAATAACAATCGCACATGTAACCATATCATAGATGCATCATATGTGGTATACATGGCAGGTGAATGGGCCCATATTCACCTTTGGTATTTCCAGAATTTATGGGCTTCAACCCGAACTCTTTAGTTGGTCAGTTCATTAATAAGAACAAGTAATACAAGAGAATTCGTAATGAACTTTCTAGTTCTTTAATATTCACCCATGTGAATTTGCACATCATACTTAAAATGAGACGGCTAAGCCGAATGCCAACTGGATAAATTATCAATATTGATAAGTTCATGTTTACACCATGACATGTGTAATTCTCAATAAACTTCAGGTTTATTATGGTATGGGTTTTTATACCAATAAATATCCACTTTATTGTGGCATTCCTTTATTTGTGTAGTACAAACTGGAGAATAAAGCGGGTAGTTTTCACATACAGATTATCCCGCTACAAGTTGTAGTATTAAAAGATATCAAATCTTTCCTTTATTTATAGTCTCAATATAATCAGCGCTTTCGCGTGTACTTTGAAAACTGAATAAGTTTCTTTGAGACTTACTACAACACAATACTCAATTGTGTTCCTCCAACATAGTAATAATTGGCTCTTCTAGAGCTCTCAATTAATTTTGTACTACCACAAATTCATCAACATCCATGTGGTGAATATCTTTCTTAAAGAGAAAGTTATACCATTATGGTCATGTCAAACTTATATGAAAGATATGTTTCTTGCATTATTTTTGTCCTTTGATAATCACATTGACAAATTATTTTGGCGTACAATAGGTACGTGACCAATGACCATTCATGCCATAATAATGATATCATCTCAAAACCTCTTTCTAGGGGTGAGTGTGGTATCATCTCAAACCTCCTTCTATGGGTGAGTGTGGTATATTCAATACCAATTTCATGTTCATATTCTTCCAATAATGAATATGTATTCGTGAATCAGATGTTGTCACATTCACTGCGGGGATATGTGATTTTGTTATCCTTTTCAAATCTGTAAATGCGTCTGGCATTTGATTTGCTATTCTTTGCAAATGGATAATCTTTTGCACCTCATTTTCACAAATGGAGGTATGTGGATCAAGATGAGATAATGATGCATTTTTCCACAAAATTTCCCGTTTGGTTTCACCAACTTCTCCCCCTAATTTTGGGAAAAGTGTCTCATCGAATTGACAGTCTGCAAATCGTGCAGTGAACAAATCCCCTGTCAATGTTTCGAGGTAGCAAATAATGGAGGGCGATTCAAACTCAACATATATTCCTAACCTTCTTTGCAGACCCATTTTGGTGCGGTATGGCGGTGCTACAGGCACATATACTGCGCATCCGAAGATTCTTAAATGGGATATATTAGGTTCATGACCCAAAACTAATTGCAACGGGGAATATTTGTGATAATTCGTCGGTCTGAGACGAACTAGCATTGCTGTATGCAAAATGGCGTGACCCCAAACCGAAGTGGGCAGCCGACTAACTAGCATTGCTGTATGCAAAATGGCGTGACCCCAAACCGAAGTGGGCAGCCTCGTTTTCATGAGTAAATGAGGTATTCAAGATTCTTCTCATCTATTGTCTCAACATAATATCCATTTTGACTGATATCTTTAAAACTCAACAAGTTCCTCTTAGACTTGGAGGAGAACATTGCATTCTCTAAAATATTGTTTCTTTAGGCAGAGTTATAGTAGCTCTTCAGGAGCCTTCAATCAATCTAATTCCCATGGTTTGACATACAAAAGAAAATATATGAACATGAGAATATACAAATCTGTTTGTTTCATATTTAAACAATATTTTCAAAATCTGCTGAGGTTATTCGACTAACTAAATCAGATAGTCGACTATCATGCCTTGCGAAAAAGTCCAGTTTTAATACGAAATATTAGATAGTCGACTAACTAAGTTGATAGTCGACTATCTTAGTAAACAGTCATTAGGATAGTCGACTATCTAAATCAGATAGTCGACTATCTTAGCTTGCGGAAATTCCAGTTTTTAATACGAAATATTAGATAGTCGACTAACTTATTAGTTAATCGACTAACTTTGCTGGAAAATAAAAATTTCTTCGAAATTTAAGCATATTGAAACATTCTAAAGAATTAATACTAATATTATATCATAAACTAACTAATACGAGCTGATACTAATGACTATTAGTTTATTCACTAACTATTACAAATAAGTGAAATAAAATCAAACAATTCCATCTTCCTTCATCACAGATCCATCACTAATTAGGTGGTCAATTTTCCCCTCAGGGTGCTCAAAGAAGTCTGCCACATCCAAGTGGGTGATGTCAAAATTGTCGTCAGAGACAAAATTTATTTCAGGGCATTTACTCTTTAGAGATGCTTGACAAGGCTCAACCAAATGTCTTGGTACACAGCAAATTTTCGCCTAGTGCCCTTTTCCACCGCAACGATAACATATAGTTTATGAACTATTTGCTTTTGGATTCTCATCATATCGTGCTTGTGGCAGAGTGACCAACTTCAGGTTGTCATATCTCTCCTTTAAGCCATTCCACAAGATAGGTGGATCTTTGACTGTGATATATTCAATTTTCAAACCTTCATCAAGGTGATGGCGCAAGTAAATCAAGGCCTTAGCACAGTTTTAAACCTTCATCAAGGTGATGGCGCAAGAAAAACAAGGCCTTAGCATAGTCTTGGGTGGATGCATTATTTCTGTCTTTAATGGCGTCTCCAGGACCCATTGCATCCAAATGGATTTCAGCATCCAACACCCATGTCATATAGTTCTTGCCCGAAATTTCAAGGGTAACGAACTTTCCTTTTATAATGTCAGACATGAAACAAAATTACATCAAGAGCGTGTTCATACTTACGGGCTCTATTACAATTATCACATTCACTTCAGGGAATGGATCATAATCATCTGTATGTGCTATACACAATCTCATGTCAAATATTACTTTCATAAAGTGAAAGATTATTTTGAGAATCCTTATTGTTCTCATTACCACAATAATGACGATTATAATTTCGTCTATTGCCACGTCCACATTCATTGATACCTTCACGGTAATAATTTTGTCTTCTTTCAGACTTATCACATACTGCTACCACATTCTCTAAAGGGAATGGAGCAAATTCAATTGGACGGATTTTTAATTCTTTGCCCACAATCATACATGAATTTGATCATGGCAAGGCATAGAAATTTTACCACTTCATGTGAGTGTAATTTCTTACAAACTCCATTAGAGTTATAATCAAACTTTGTTGTCATTGTTTGTATATAAAATCAAATCGTAGAATTTCAAGAATTTGAAATGGAAAAGTAAATTACTTACCTTTAAGGCATACCAATAAATGTTGTGATATCAAATATACCTCTTGTGTAAATTCCTTTCTTTCTCTCACGTTTTTCTCTTTCTGTTTCTGTATTCTATGACACAAGATTCCACCACAAAAGATCAACCATCCTTTTTTTTTTCTTTCACGATTAATTTTCAGTGAATCCCTTCCTTGTTTTCAATTTCGATTGCTTTCAGTTGCTTGGCCAATCAAAGTCTTTGTCTTTTTCCCAAATATTAATACGTTTCTTTTTTCTTCTATTTTCCGTATAGAAAATTTTGGGATTTGGTTACGGCAGAACCTCACGTGAAACCTTACACAAACAAAAGTTAAGACAATCGAAAATTTCAATTGGTTAGAAACTCGTGCTGATAACGTGTTATGAAATAATATAAGAACAAGAACAATAATACAAGAACAAGAACAAGAACAATAGAGAGAAAAGTAGAGAGAGGAGTATTCTTATTGATACTTTGGGATGATATACAATGGGGTAAGACCCCTCTATTTATAGGCATAGAAAAGACTTAGCCTCAAAGTAAGACTCTAGAATCTCTCTAAATATAGACATTCACCTTAAATAGAGTTCTATTTATAACAATATCAAAATTGATTTGATGGATAAAGGACAACACTCTGCCATGTTTTTCATGGGGTCCAAAAGAGTAGACAAAAGCCCATTAAAGTCAGATGGGCTGTCTTTGAACTGAAGCCTATGAATTTTGAAAATTCAAACATTTGTCCATATTATGCCCTTATCCTGATCTTTCCCGTCCTTTACTCCTTTTAAAAGCATTGGTTGTATTTTATTTTATTTTATATTTGAGAAGTTTCTTTCAAGCCACAGTCGCCCAATTACTAGAGCTTTCTTATCAAAAGAAAAAGAAAGTTCAACCATGCATCATATATATTCTGTCTATCTCAATATAAAATTCCTTTCAATTGGCACGAAATATTGTATAAATAAATACTATTACTACTGAAAAAGTGCTTGTATATTTATATTATTAATTGATTGAATCGAGCAGATATTTTAACTGTCTTTTATTACACATGATATATCCCTATACATTGTAATTTTTCTAAAGGATTGCACATAACCAAGGGGAATTAGAGCACTAAAAGATGGTTAATAATACACACAAATTCCTACTTTGAAAATTATAAGATGCATGAATAAACAATGCAAAATTGTAAAAGAAGAGAGAGAGACATGGATAGAAAAAAGAAAGATAGTAGATAGATATATATAGATGAGTTTTGTTTCCACTTTAAGTACAAGTTTTCTTAAACTCCCTTCATCAACCCCACCCCTACCTTCACGCCGACCACCTCTTTTCCTACCTTCCAAGAAAGAAAATTACAAAAAAAGTGGGAAAAAAGAAAAAGAAAAGTAAGGTACAAAGCATTAGCCCAGACATGTTAAACTGGACAACTTAATTCTTGTTACACACAACGTGAAAACAACTTCACACAGATGACCCCATTTGTTTGGAACAGAGGAAAGGTCCCATAGACAGAGCCTTCTTCTTCTAGAGAGAGCTTTATGAAAAGAAAATACATGCACAGGCCACTAGCCTCTCTAATAATATGCATGTTTTTTTTCTTCTAGAAAAATAAAAAAGTACAAGTGGCTACTGTTTCTTCTTTTATTATTAATATTAATATATCGTTCAATGGAAACCGCCCATTGTGGTGGCTGGTTTAGCATCAGCAGGAGGAGAAGGCAACAGTGTGAGTGCTAAAATGCCACTTGCCGCAGCTGCAACTGCTCCAACAATAAATCCTGGCAAGTTCCCTCCTCCAAATAAGTCATCCCATGGCCCTCCCACTATTGACACCAACATCTGTTTTGGTCACAACTAGCAATATTATTGTGCATTCTTCCATAATAGCAATTTAATATATTATACAAAATTCTTATACTATCAGGTTAAGCAACCTTACTTCCAACCGAGAGGTTGTGAATTCGAGTCTCCCCAAGAGCAAGGTGAGAAGTTCTTGGAGGAAAGGATGCCGGGGGTCTATTTGGAAACAGCCTCTCTATCCGATGATAGGGGTAAGGTCTGCGTACACACTACCCTCCTTGGGTGTTGTTGTTATTGTTGTTATACTATCAGGTTAAGTCGACCAAGAGTAACTTTTTATGTAGTCAAGGCTGATATAGTATACATATAACTTATGCTCGTTTAAAGATATTCATGCATCAAGTCATCTCCTACGTCTCAAATCTAAGTTTGATTAGATAGAAGAGATTTGGATAACTCCTAATACGACAAAGGAGTTACTATTTCAATAAGATTCTTTATTATCTTAGACATATCTACTCAAACAACATATAGCTTGAAATATGAAGGATATATAGTCATTTAGTCATATCCTATATTAATGCGTTTTAGTTACAAGTCATTTTCAAATTCCTTCAGTTGTGATGTTGCTCTTTTTCTGGTAGGACACAGAGACAGTAGGGGCCTAGGTAACAATAACACGAATTTGTGGGTCTTTCTTAATTTCTCCCATTTCACTATTTAATTTTTTGATTGTAATGTTACACCTGAAATTGATTCTTTAACCGATATATTACACACGTAATAGATAGTATTTATTCTTTTGCAATTAAAGTACTTTTTCAGGTTCATAGACTTTTCACTATTTAGATTACACGTTTGTGGCTCAAATATGTTGTGACAAGGCATTAATTATGAAAGCAAGACTCGTGTTAAAGATAATAGAACCTAAAGGAATATAATTTAGAAGAACAAGTACGTTATCCACTTCCTAGAAATTAATTACTACATGTACCACCCTAGAATTTTAAGTTACTAATTTAGAGATCCAGGATTGCAGATGAGAAATTGAGAAATATTTTAAGTAATAAAAATAGTACCTGTGGCACAACTATTGCAAGATTCAGAACTCCTAGCGACAACCCTGGGGAAATTAAAGAGAAGGTAGCATATTAGAATCTTACATATATTTATCCTTTATTTGGAAGTTTTTTTTTCTTCCTTTAAGGATATAAAGTTATAATATGCTTTACCTTGTCCTGAACCAGCATTACTAGAAAATATAGATGCCAAAGCAAATGGAACACTAAAAGTCACCTGCAAAAGAAATTTAAATAAAAATTTTAATACCTAATTATTTTCATACGACTAACTCAATTTAATGTCAGAAGAAGAAAAGTTTGAAAAATCTCATAGAAAAGCTTTTAGAGAAGATCTACCATATCAAAGTGAAAAAATGTTTGGTTAAAATTTCTATCTTCAAAGAATAATTAAAGGAAGAGAACATAGAATTTATGCTTTTGTCATAATAAAAATCCTTTGTATTTTAAAGAGGATAAATTGATCTTGCATAGAAACTTCCATTATCCTAATGAAAAGCAAGAAGATGGTTCTCCTTATCCTTATGTAGAATAAACAAATGGTGTACTACGCAGGAATAATAGGAGAAAATTATGAACATAATTCATTCTGTAGTCTTATATGTCAAATCATAATAATTTTTTATGGTATGCATATGTTATTATAAACCAATATAAACATGATAACTTTGGTGATAATAAGTAGAGTTAAATTCTAAATATTCCCATCAAATTAGAGCTGGAATTGAAATAATAATATTTTTCAATATTTTTTGAAGATATATAATTTACTAGGGGAGGCAATAAAAGGTTCTCTTTTTGCACTTTGCACAACCGAAAGAGAAGTAATCAAAAACTAAAAGTCATGTGATGCATTAAAGAAGCAAAAGTTTCTCACACCTTCTTTGTTTGTCACTATAACTACGTACATTCTACGCGTGTCACTTTGCAACCTTTTATAAAGCCACGTACAAATATATCATGATTACTTTTATTGGTAAAAAGACCATAGCCTATATTGGATTTCTTTTTTTTTTCTTCATTTTTCGAGATTTTCATTTTGTGTTCTAGAAATTGAATTTCCTTTGGAAATACACCTTCGGATATATATATTGTTTAAACTATTATAAGAAATATAACTAGATATCCATTTTCTTTTCTGATGATAAATTTATGGTAAAGAATCTAAAGAAAATTAATTTTAGTTGACTCTAGAAACGTAAAAAGGAGACAAGCTTTGGTGTATTTCTAATTTCTTTTTTTTTTTTTCCTATGGCGCTAATTTTTCAGAATTCTTGATTGATTAGCTAACATTTAAAACAAATTTTGCTTTCAAAGTTAGTCAGATAAATCTGTTTAATTAATATACCTACGATCTACCTATATATCCAGATGAGGGCATGTCCAGATCGTATAACTAACAAATAATTTCTGTTAGTTATATTAATTCGCTAAGTGTCAAATTTGGTCACTATCTTCACACTTGCCTATCTTTATAATTTTCCACATACTCGGAGAATATGATTCTCAAAATCATAATGCACTCTTGTCATGTATAGACTTAGTCAACCAACTTGCTAATTATTCCAAAAGCATGTGCACACACCCAATAAATTGTATTTCAATATTATGATGTAATGTTTTTCACAAAAAGAAGGAAAAATCACCCTAAAATATAGTATCCAGCTAAAAATACATATATAGTCTTGACTCTTTGTGACTTAATCATCTACTCATGCTCATATGACGAATAGCACCTAAAAACATACAAGGATAAAAATATATCTATAAATCATACTATGAAATTCACACTCCAAATTAACAAAAATTAATCAAATCCTCAAAAGGTTACACTATATTTTCTTATGCTCACTTACCTCCAAATTTAAAATGAATTCATTTTGTTCTTTAAAATGCGCAATTCTAGTATTCTGAACTATTGACAATACAACAACTACCCAGTATACTCCCACCAGGTAGGGCCTGGGGAGGGTAATATGTAGACAAGCCTTACCCCTACCCAAAAGGGCAGAGAGGCTGTTTCCAATCGACCCCCGGCCGTGGGATAACGGAAAAACAGCAGTAGAACTAAAACAAAGACAAAAACAAAAACAAAAACAATAGAGCATTAGTAACTCCAGCAGAAATAGCGTAAATAATTATCTAAACATACGAAACATAAATAAATCGCATGCAATAATATCATACAGTAACTACCATAACTAATAGCCATAGGGGGGACATAAGCTAAAACATAAATCATCTATAAGTAACCCTGCTGACCCACACCCAATCCCGGATGAGGCGTACGAAAAACTCTAGGAGCCCCTATCCTACAACCCTGATTCTAGACCTCCAGACTTTCCTATCGCGGGTCATGTCCTCAGAAACCTGCATTCTAGAATTATTGACAATAAATTCAATATTGACAATGAATTCAATATTAAAATACCTTATAGAGTTTAATTTATAAACCGATAAAATATTTTTATATTATCAAATTAAATAAGGTAACTTTTGATAACCAATAAGTTCTGACATAATCTAGTCTAGAAAATAAATAAATAAGAAGCAATTCATATTTTTCTCTCTCAAAGGGCGCATGTTAGCAAGACTAGCTAATATGCGCGTCCAGCCATGGCTAGACACAGGAAGAAGACTCAAGTGACAATGGATGCAAAGGATGACGATAGTAGAATAGTAACACCTGCACTCTATCAACCTACTCGCTGGTTAATAGGTATGGGATCGACACCTACAATTTTTCATAAACCAGCTAGGGATGATGGAAACAATGGAATGATAATAACACCGGAGACAGGAATTCAACAAAGATTGCACCTGGTAACTTTTGGAAGCTTTTTACCACAAAAATTCCAACCAATTAGTAAGGGAATTGATGAAGGTGAGGAGCAAAATCTGGTGATGGACAGCGCAGAAGCACAACAAGTCCACCGGCGACTCGAATTCTCAGAACAAGCTAATCCAGGATCCGGCAGGAATTGGGAGGTTCAAAGGAAGTTGAAGGCAAAAGAGAAGCCATGCAGAAGAATCGAAGCTCTCAAAGGGGGAAACCACTATGTTATGTACCACCTGCTATGCGGGATGGTACATTTGTCGTACAAATTGAAGAGGAGGATACAAAGAAACAAGAAGCATATTGGAGCAATGCACTGGTAGGTTTTGTGCTTGGAGAAGACCCGTATGAGCGAACAATGGATAACTACATTACAAACGTGTGAAATTTTGTTGAAAAACCTCAAATGCAGTATCATGAGGAAGGGTACTGTATCTTCAGGTTGATAATAGTGAAGATAGGGATCTAGTCCTTCAGGCAGGTCCTTACACTTTTCATAACAAACCATTTGTGCTGCAACAGTGGAGAATGGATTTCAGATTTGATCAAGGAGGTGTGAGTGTAATTCCCCTGTGGATTACTTTCCCAGTACTTCCATTGGATTTTTGGTCAACTGAAGCTCTTAGTAAGCTAGCTAGCGTGGTTGGGAAGCCTATGTATACTGATAGAATTACTGCTGAATTGGAAAAGGTATCCTACGCAAGAGTACTGGTGGAAACAGATATATCCCAACCCCTTCTTGATAGTTTTGAATTACAAACAAAGAGGGGAGTTATAACTCAACAGATTGAACATGAATGGAAGCCAAAGTATTGTTGTAAATGTGTAAGATTTGGTCATAATTCAGAAGAGTGCTGGTATAAGGAGCTGCAGGAAAAAGAAGAGATAGCAAAGCCTTAACAAAAGGAAGCAGGGGAAAAGAAACTACTACAGAGAGGGACTTTGAAATGGGTTCCAAAAGATAAGAAGGAAGATGAGGTAGACCAACAAGGTAGGGAAGCTGGGGACAATAAACAAACAACTGAGAATGCAGAAGGCAGGGTTGTGGATAAGGGGAAAACAAAAGGAAAAAGTGTACAATAAAGTGCAGGAGCTTTGGTGAACACGACTAACAGATTCTCTCTACTGCAGCTAGGTGAAGATCCAGGGGACGCTGGCCCATCCAGCTTCACCTCTAAATGATATTCTGCACATGGAATATAAGGGGCCTTAATAAGGCCCATAAACAGAAGGAGTTGAAGCTCTTTCTGAGGAAACATAAAGTTGATTTTATTGGCTGTGTAGAAACAAGAGATAAAGAAGTGAAGGCAAAAAAGATTATGACTAAAGTATGGAGTGACTGAAGATACAGCTGGAACTATAATGAGCACCCAAATGGGAGAATTTGTCTAATGTGGAATCCAAATATTGAGATGCAGATCTTGAATACTGATGAACAATTTATACATTGTGAGTTCAAAGAAAGAAGCACTACTTTCAAGTCAGTGATAACAGTAGTGTATGCAAACAATGAGGTGAATAAGAGACACCAACTATGGGAAACACTGGTGAGCTTAGGAACAACTATACAGGAGAGCTGACTGCTCAGTGGAGATTTCAATAATGTTCTCCACACAAATGACAGGATAGGGGCACCGGTTATGCAACATGAGATACAAGGCTTCCAAGATACACTGATTACACTGCAGCTCGATCAGGTGAAGAGTTTGGGATGTTTTTACACATGGTGTAACAAACAAAAACCAGAGAAAAGAATCTATAGCAGGATTGACTGGGCATTTGGAAATGTGGAGTGGATGCAGGAATACAACCATATAGAAGCAGATGTGTTGAATCCTGGAGTATCAGATCACTCTCCTATCCTAATGCAATGCTGTGGATCAAAGAAGAAACCTGCACCCTAAGCCATTTAAATTGTATAACTCTGTGATGGAACATGCTGATTTTGCAAGCATAGTGGAAAGGGTATGGAACCAAATGCCAACTGGAGGAAATATGCACATGGTATGGAGTAAACTAAAAGCCTTGAAAATGGAGTTAAAGGAATTGAATACCTTTATGGAATTGTATAGGATTCACCTCAGCAAGGCTAGGAAGAAGCTGGAAGTCATTCAGTCTCAGTTAAAGATCAACTGCATGGATCAAGACTTGATTGACCAAGAAAAAAGGGTGCTGATGAAAGTTGAGAAATGGAGCAACATAGAGGAGCAGATTTTACACCAGAAGTCTAGAGAACAATGGATTGCTTGTGGAGACTCAAACACCAAGTATTTCCATGCTCAATTGAAGATGAGGACAAATATCAGTACCATAAACTCTATATATAATGAAGTGGGAAACAAGTTGTGTGACCCTATCCAAGTGGAAGAAGAGTTTACAAAATATTTCAAGAAGATATTGGGTAAAGCAATATTACTTGTCAATGTCCAAACACTGAAGTTATCCATCAGGGCCCCTGTCTTAATTTGCAGCAAAAAGAAGAACTAGTTAAGCTAGTTACAAGGAAAGAAGTACTTATGGCAATAAAGGATATGCCTCATGATAAGGCACCAGGTGTGGATGTATTTCCAATAGAGTTTTTCACAAGGCACTGCAAGTTCTTGGTGATGACATTTATGAGACTGTGATGGAATTCTTTATGACTGGAAGGCTGCATAAAGGAGTTAGTAGTACTGCAATAACTCTAATTCCTAAAGTGCAAAATTCAAGCCAAGTGAAGGATTACAGGCCCATCGCATGTTGTACAACTCTATATAAAAGCATCACTAAGATCCTTACAGCTAGATTGAAAGCAGTCATTGGAGGTCTGATTGGCAGATCTCAGTCAGCATTCATTTAGGGTCGCAGCATCACAGATAACATCTTGTTTATGCATGAGTTATTCAAAGGTTATGCCAGGAAGGACATTTCTCCAAGATGTGTCCTTAAAGTAGATTTGAAGAAAGCTTATGACACAGTTGAATGTTGCTTCTTAGAAAGATTGCTGAAGGATATGGGATTTCCTTATAAATTCATAGGGTGGATAATGGAATGCATATCATCAGTCACTTATTCCCTCAACATAAATGGTGGGCTCTCAATTCCTTTTAAAGGCAAAAGAGGCATAAGGCAAGGAGATCCTATGTCTCCCTACCTTTTTATCCTAGCTATGGAGTATTTGCAAAGGGAATTCATGCAATTGCTGAAGAGGAAATAATTCAAATTCCATCCTAGGTGTAAGAAATTGGGAGTGGTACATGTATGTTTTGCAGATGATCTGCTTATGTTATGTAAAGCAGATATTCAGTCTGTTAAACTACTAAATCTGGCCTTCCAAAAATTCTCAAAAGCATCTGGGCTCCAAGCAAGTGCTGAAAAGAGTGTTGTGTACATAGGTGTAGTTTCAAATTGGCATAGGAAGGAGATTCTGCAAGAGCTGGGTTTCCCTGGAGGTAGACTTCCTTTCAAATACCTAGGGGTGCCTTTGGATTCTAAAAAAACAATCATTGCTCAATGTTGGCCATTAGTTGAGAAAGTAACGCAGAAAATAAATTGCTGGACGTCAAGATTACTATCATATACAGGGCGAATTCAGTTGATCAAGTCAGTATTATTTGGAGTGCAAGCCTATTTGTCTTAAATTTTCCTATTGCCAAAGAAAGTGATGAGGATGATAGAAGCAGTTTGCAGATCTTACTTGTGGACAAGCTCAGCTACTGTGTCGAGGAAGACCTTGGTTGCTTGGAAAATAATATGTTTGCCATATAGTGCAGGTGGGTAAATGTACTAAGCTTGATTAAATGGAACAAGACTGCTATTGCAAAGCACTTATGGGCAATGGCCAAGAAAAGACAGCTTATGAATTAAGTGGATGCACGTCTATTACATAAAGAATCACAGAATTGATGATATGCCTGTTCCTAAAACTGCTGCTTGGGTAGTAAGGAAGATCTTTGAGTCAAGAAAGTTGATCAATGCAATTCCAAGCATTCAAAGGAATCTGGAGAGTAGATTGATTCAGATGCAGAGGGGTGAGCTTTTCAGTATAAAAAAACTGTATAGGCTTCAATACCCTCAATACCAAAAAGTCCAGTGGAAGAGCATTATGTTGCAGGCTCATATGCATCCAAGATACAAATTCATACTGTGGCTTGCGTTACATAGAAGATTGGCAACAGCGGATAGACTTCAGAAGTTTGACATACAAGTTCCACATGAATGCACATTCTGCGGGCAAGATATCGAGACCTTTGACCATCTGTTCTTTGAATGCTCGCAGACAAAGGCACTATAGAGTCGTCTTCTAAGTTGGCTGGGATATCACAGACCCATATTTGACTGGAAGCAAGAGATTGAGTGGGTAAATAAGATAGCAAAGAAGAGGAGTGGGCTAGAAAAAATCACTACTTGTGTATTTGGGATGCTGGTGAATGTGATATGGAGAGAAAGAAATCAACAAAGATTTCAAGGAGGGAGAATGCTCAGCAACAATATCTGCAAAGAAATAGCCATCCACATGCACTTGAAGGGAAATTCAATTTACAACTGGAAGGAAGTGTTGCTGAGGTTAAACTGCTACCCTTAGGATGTACAGTCTGTTATGGTTCTATGCAATGTCAATAGTTATAGAGGAGAAATGCTCTGTATACTCTAGTACAAGATGAAGCTGCAGATGAGTGTTTAGAATAGAGAAGTAGATGGTTAGCATCTATGGTATGTAATTGTACTGTTCTCTTGATGAAATGAATAAATAAATAAATATTTTGATATTAACATATTAAATTATACTGATAGTATAAAAAAGTCAAACAATTGGAATTTCAAAAAAGAAAAAATAAAGATCAAACAATTGGAGAATAGAGTAATTAATGAATAGTAAAACTCACCGCAAGAGGAATACCAAGGACAGCAAAGAGAGCCAAGGCACCAATCTTAACACCAGAGGTAGGCGCCATGAGCGTGCCGTGAGCGTCATACTGCCGCGATTTCTCCGCCATTTTTGTAACCAAAACCGTCAAAGCCATGCAAACAGCCAACACGAAATTCACAATCCCCCATAACCTCTTCACCCCACCTATCTTCTTCCCCAAAAACTCCACACTCAGAGACATAAACCCTAACACCACTGAGTTCAACAACAGCCCCAAAGCTCCGGCGTGCACTCCCAAATCGTACAATCTCCCGTCACCAACTTTTCCACCATACACTTCCTTAGCCATCCAATCGGTATCGTACAAGAAAAAAGGAAACCACGCAATCCAGTTCAAACACGTGACAAGCAACAATATCCACATGGGTCTTGGTAAATCTTTTAAAGCACCGAAAATTTCACCGAAGAACGGGAGTTTTGATTTTCCGCCGGCGGCGGCTTTTTCGTCGATTTCCTGTTCGTCTTTTTCGGGGAGCTCGTTCTCGCGGACTACGGTTAGGGCTAAGGTTGTTAAGCTGAGGAGAAGGAAGACGGCGATGAAGAAACAGGATTTGAGGTTGGCGCAGTAGATGTCGCAGGCTGGGGTTTTTGAGAAGGGGAAGATTTTGTAGAGGCGGGAGTAGGAACCGGCGGCGTAACCGAGGACGTTTCCGACGGCCATGAAGAAGGAGAAGAAGGCGTTTGCAGTTCTCATCCTCCCGGATTTTCCGCCGGACAGATCAGCCAATAGCGCTCTGCATGGACCCTGCAAAAATTGAATTCATTTTCAGAAATCATTTACTCATAATTTAAGTTTTATCCACTAGACTGTAAAATATATTTAAACAATCAAATCACTTAAAAAAGTAATTATAACTTTATATAATACTTCCAAGTATTAGTACTCCCTCCTCTGTTTTTTTAATATTTTTATACAAATTAAAAAACCACCTTTTAATATTAAATAATAATAAAATTAATCATATTAATCTTTACTATCTCACATAAATACTCCTAACACATATTTCAACACTATTTACTCCAAGTACAATGTAGGAAAAAAATAATTTTAATTTATTCTTAAAATTTGAAAAATTAAATCGCTTATTTTGAATCATAAAAAAAATACCAAAAATCACTTATTTTGGACCCGAGAACGTAATTGATTAGTTTAAATAGAATTTTCAAGTATAAAAATATAGTATACAACTTCATATTATTTACCATTAATTTGCAAAAAAAATATAATTAGAAACTGATAATTTAGCTTATAGGAGTAATTAAGTTGAAGACAACAGTCACTTTCTTCTTTTGGATTTTCTGGTAAAATTGTATTGTCATGTTGGAACATCAATATTAGTGATATATAATTAGGTGAAACTAGAAATAAATTACAACTTGTCACTTTTTTGTATTATTTAATTCAATAGTGAAAAGACACTATTAAAAAATTTGTTGAGAATAAAGTTGTTGGTCTTTTGAAAACGTAAAGAGTAATATTACATAACTTTAGTAGGGATGTCTGTGCATATACAATCTATTATTATTGTGTATTATTCAACCCATGTAAATTACCTAAAGGGATCATTTTCCCTATCTTATTGGTGTCAGTCAAACTACAGATAATTTTAACAGATATTCATGTGCATATTTAATATCTTTTAGCCAATACTCTGGAATCTTTTTTTTTTTGTACCTAAATTCTGAGGAATATATATATTTCGAGAATAATTATCTAGCTGGAGGTTTGGATTTTACTTACTATCCAAAAAATAAGTGAGCAAAATTATTTAAATAATAAATAGTAGAAAATTATATACTCCGACATAATTACACAAGTTTGCCGTGAGTCTGACATCTTCTACTGCCGTTTTAGCAAAAATAATTTCTTTTTTGGTTGAAGATTAAATTATACTTTCTGGTCTATATATATTTTAAAAAATCAAAACTAAGATGAAATTTTACTTAAACCTTTTTTTTACCTGTAACATGTTGTTAGCAACATCAAGGATCCAAAACCCAACGACAAAAACAGCAATGGCACGAGGCTTAGACCCTTTTCCGAGAGGGTCACCGGAGGAATGTCCAAGGTCAGCAGCAAATCCGATGAGGAAAACAGCTATGGTAACAAGGGCGGCGCCGGCGGCAATGAACGGCCGGCGACGGCCAAAACGGGAGGTGCAATTGTCACTGTAATAACCCACAACTGGCTGAACAATCATACCAGAAATAGGTCCAACGAGCCAAATAAAAGAAGCAAATTTATGTGGGATACCGAGAAGTTGAACATATGGAGTCAATAAAGAAAGTTGAAGAGCCCAACCGAATTGAACTCCAGCAGCTATGGAAGCCACCATTATTATCTTCCATAGCTTGGATTTTGGTAAAGGCTGCTCAACTGCTAGAGAAGAAACATTATTAAGTTTTTTGGTACCATTCTCCATATTTTCTGAACCAGCTACTGTGTGTCTGTGTGTGTTTTTTGGTTGTGGAGAGTGTGGATTGAATGTATAGGGGATGGGAGAGTGGAGGGGTATTTATAGTGTTTTTTGGAGGCAATGCATGACTGCTACTGGCAGCTGTTGCAAGGACAAGGCTTTAAAACCAGCCCCCACCGCTGCCACCCCCTACCCCACCCTTAAAAAAATGGATTTTATTGTTATAATATTTACCTTTTTTTTATTTAATTATTTTTTGTAATCAAAATTATACATATATCTTTTTTACTTACTAGTCAAAGTAACTTTTGCACTATTATTATAAATAAGGGTGTTACCATTTATATTTACAGTAAATCATTGAAAGATGTATATTAGTATTCATGAGATTATCAGTCAATCCTCGAGGGTTTTAGGATAAATAATTAATTAAAAGAAAATTCTTAAAAAGGGAAAGGTAGATCTTGAAATTTTAGTTTGAGAAATATAAGTGGAAAAGTTTTCTAGAAAACGGGTATCATTTAAACGTTTTTTCTTTTCACCACTTAAAATTTGTTTGGTGAGTGAAAACGCTTATATTGAATGCTAGGTAGGTAGTGTAATATCATAAAAAAAAAAATTTGGTCCTTTGAAATATAAACCTAGTATGTAGGTAGTAGGAGTACATATTAGTGGCGAAGCCACAAGTCTATAAGGATGATCAACTTACCAATTCATTTTCGAAATATTATATTCTGTTATGAAATAATATAAAAGACAAGAACGATAACTCAAGAACAAGAGCAAATAGAGAGAGAATAGGGAGAGAGAGAAGTATTCTTATTAATACTTGGGGTTGTTAGGGGTGATTTACAATGGTAGAGAGCACCTCTATTTATAGGAAGAAGAATGACTTAGCTTCAAGCTAAAACTCTTAGACATTCACTCTAAATAGACTTCTATTTTATAACACTCCCCCTTGAATGTCTATTCAATAATGTGCCTCATAAAACCTTAAAACCAAAACCCAATGGGAAAAATTAAAGTAAAGGAAAAAGAGTACACATGTTTGAATATGCGCCTATTGGTTGCCTCGTTAAAAACCTTGCAAGGAAAACCCAGTGGGAAAAAACCTTGTAAGGGAAAAAGAGCGCAACGCGCATTGACTCCCCCTAATGAGTACATCAATTTATATCCTTGAGCATTTGCATTCCAATCTTGTGCATCATCTTCAAAACGATCTTTGGTAGACGTTTGACAAATCAACCATATTGACTTGAATAAGTATTCCGCACCTTGAAATCATCATTCTTGATAGATATGAACATCTTCATATAATGTCGTGGAATAATAACTCTTCAATATCTCCATTGATGCATTCTCAATGCCATCATGCTTATAGTTATAGCAAGATTCATATGTACACAAATTGTACTTGGGATGTGGTACTTCAAGACCAAGAATTGCATATGCTTCAAGCAACTTAAATCTTTCAAGTTAAGTCATATAAGCCATATAATAGACTTTAGATGCATATCAAGTTTTCCATGTCATGCTAGACAAATAAGATATCGAAAACTGATTATACATACCTTTGACTTTATACTTTCAAGCATTTGAACTATAGGTTCAAAACTACATGTCTTTCATATGGAATCAATTCTTCTTGAATTGTATCTCTTCCATTTAGTTACTTTCTTTGGGTTAGCAAATGCGTATAGCATGCTTTGCAATATGTTGCAATTGAATTATCCCTTTTATGAACTTCAGGTTCATATCATGATATTCGGGGATATACATATACAAATGATAATTCATCCCATGTAACCTTTTCTCAAGTGTTTATCATGTCTCCCCCTCATGTTAGAAAAGCTAACTTGTTTCCTCAACTTTGGGAAATCATCTTTGTGCATTATCATGTCAATATACACGGCACATTAATAATAAGATGAAATTATTTGGTTCCTGACCTTGAACCACTTGTGAGGGGAGAATATACTCTCGTATACAACTTATATCAAACTGATATATATAACTTTGTTCTCATAAGAAACAGTTTAGCTATTAAGTGGAAGCACTCAATAATTATCTTGCTAAACCAACTTTGATATAAACCAACTTATCAAGATGAACTATCTTGAGTAGAAAATCTGGAAATTATGCTCGAAGTTAGATTACTGAGCGATTTACCTCGCAAGCACCGGCCAGGCTGCGGGTTAATAACAATTGCGCATGTAACCATTTCATAGATGCATCATATGTGGTATACATGGCAGGTGAATGGGCCCATATTCACCTTTGACATTTCCAGAATTTATGGGCTTCAACCCGAACTCTTTAGTTGGTCAGTTCATTAATGAGAACAAGTGATACAAGAGAATTCGTAAAGAACTTTCTAGTTCTTTGATATTCACCTATGTGAATTTGCACATCATACATAAAATGAGATGGCTAACACGAATGTCAACTGAATAAATTATCAATATTGGTAAACTTCAAATTTACACCATGACATGTGCACTTATCAATAAACTTCAGGTTTATTATGACATGGGTTTTATACCAATAGATATCCACTTTATTGTGGCATTATTTCGTTTGTGTAGTACAAATTGGAGAACAAAGCGGGTAGCTTTTCATATACAAATTACCCCGCTACAAGTTGTAGTAATAGGAGATATCAAAGCCTTCCTTTATTTATAGTCTCAATATAATCAATCGCTTTCGCGTGTACTTTGGAAACTAAATAAGTTTCTTTGAGACTTACTACAGCACAATACTCAATTGTGTTTCTCCAACATAGTAATAATTGGCTTTTCTAGAGCTCTCAATTAATTTTGTACTTCCACAGATTCATCAACATCCATGTGGTGAATATCTTTCTTAAAGAGAAGGTTATGCCATTATGGTCATGTCAAACTTATATGCAAGATATATTTCTTGCATTATCGTTGTCCTTTAATAGTCATATTTCCAAAATACTTTGGCGTACAATAGGTACGTGATCAACGATCATTCATGCCATATATCATCTCAAACCTCCTTCTAGGGGTGAGTGTGGTATCATCTCAAACCTCCATCTAGGGGTGAGTGTGGTATATTTAATACCAATTTCATCTTCATATTCTTCCAATAATGAATATGTATTCGTGAATCAAATGTTGTCACATTCACTTCAGGGATATGTGACTTTGTTATCCTTTTCAAATCTATAAATGCGTCAGGCATTTGATTTGCTATTCTTTGCAAATGGATAATCTTTTGTGCCTCTTTCTCACAAATAGAGGGGTGTGGATCAAGATGAGATAATGATGCATTTTTCCACAAAATTTCCCGTTTGGTTTCACCAACTTCTCCCCCTAATTTTGGGAAAAGTGTCTCATCAAATTGACAGTCTGCAAATCGTGCAGTGAACAAATCTCCTGTCAATGTTTCGAGGTAGCGAATAATGGAGGGCGATTCAACCTCAACATATATTCCTAACCTTCTTTGCAGACCCATTTTGGTGCGGGATGGCGGTGCTACAGGCACATATACTGCGCATCCAAAGATTCTTAAATGGGATATATTGGGTCCATGACCCAAAACCAATTGCAACGGAGAATATTTGTGTCAATTCGTCAGTCAGAGATGAACTAGCATTGCTGTATGCAAAATGGCATGTCCCCAAACCGAAGTGGGCAACCGACAAACTAAAATGCTGCATGCAAAATGGCATGAACCCAAACCAAATTGGGCAGCCGACGAACTAGCATTGCTGCATGCAAAATGGCATGAACCCAAACCAAAGTGGGCAGCCGACGTTTTCATGAAGAATTCAAGATTATTCTCATCTATTGTCTCAATATGATATCCATTTTGAATGATATCTTTAAAACTCAACAAGTTCTTCTTAGACTTGGAGGAGAATATTGCATTCTCTAAGATAAACGTCATGCCTTTGGGCAGAGTTACAGTTGCTCTTCCGGAGCCTTCAATCAATTTACTTCCCATGGTTTGACATATAAAAGAAAATATACGAACATGAGAATAAACAACTTCAATTCGTTTGTGTCACATAATATTTTCAAAATCTGCTGCTAACAGTTGACTAACAAAATCAGATATGTTATCCATAATTGATTACTTTGCAGTTTGAAAATTTCAGTTTAAACATTTTCATAAAACAATCGATTGTTAAACACAAACAATCGATTGTTGAGCATTGACAATCGATTGTTAAACACACACAATCGATTATTTGCTATTTTTGAAAAACTTCAGATCACACTGTCTTAAGACAATCGATTGTTAGACAAAGACAATCGATTGTGGATGATTTTTGAAGAATTCCAGACCTCTGTTTCAAGACAATCGATTGTTAGACAAAGACAATCGATTGTGGATGATTTTTGAAAATTTCGACCTCACTGTTTCAAGACAATTGATTGTTAGTCAACGACAATCGATTGTGGATTATTTTTGAAAATTTTCAGACCTCACTGTTTCAAGACAATCGATTGTTAGTCAACGACAATCGATTGTTGATCAATTGTTTTTCAACTTTAATACGAAAATAGTTGATAATCGACTAGTTTTTCAGGCTAGTCGATTACCCCCACTGGAAAATAAAGGTTTTATTGATATTTGAGCATATTGAAGATATTCTAAAGAACTACTGCTAATATTGCATCATGAACTAGCTAATACGAGCTAATACTAATGACTATTAGATTATTCACTAACTAATACAAATAAGTAGAACAAAATCAAATAACTCCATCTTCTTTCATCATGGTCCCATCGCCGATTAGGTGGTCTATTTTCCCCTCGGGTTGCTCAAAGAAGTCTGCCACATCCAGGTGGGTGATGTCCTCATTGTCGTCATAGACAAAATTTGTTTCAGGGCCTTTTCTCTTTCGAGATGCTTGATAAAGGTCAACCAAATGTCTTGGTATACGGCAAATCTTTGACCAGTGCCCTTTCCCACCGCAACGATAACATATCGTTTCTGAACCATTTTCCTTAGGATCTTCATGACCCCGTTTCTGCTTTCGGTGGTTATCTCTCTTCGGGGGGTGACGGACTTCATTGGAATTTCTTCCTTGTCTACGTCCCTGGCTATGACCCCGTTTACGACCATGACCATGGTCCTTTTCATGTTTGGCATAATGAGAGTGCACCTTATCTGCTTCAGGCAGTGGTGTAGACCCAGTGGGTCGATTTTCATGATTTCTCATGAGCAGGTCATTATTTCGCTCAGCCACTAGTAGAAGAGAAATCAGTTCAGAGTACTTCGTAAAGCCTTTCTCTCTGTACTGTTGTTGCAGTACTATATTGGAGGAATGAAATGTTGTAAACGTTTTCTCAAGCATATCATAATCGGAGATATTATCCCCGCATAGCTTCAATTTGGAAGTAATTCTGAACATAGCAGAATTATATTCAGAAACGGACTTAAAGTCCTGGAGCCTCAGATGAGCCCAATCATATCGTGCTTGTGGCAGAGTGACAAACTTCAGGTTGTCATATCTCTCCTTTAAGCCGTTCCACAAGACGAGTGGATCCTTGACGGTGAGATCTTCAATCTTCAAACCTTCATCAAGGTGGTGGCGCAAGAAAATCAAGGCCTTCGCACATTCTTGGGTGGATGCTTTTTCTCTATCTTTGATGGTGTCTCCGAGACCCATAGCATCTAAGTGGATTTCAGCATCCAACACCCATGTCATATAGTTCTTGCCCGAAATTTCAAGGGCAACGAACTTTCTTTTTGTAATGTCAGACATAATCGAAAATTAAATTAGGAAGAGGGAAATACCTTAGATTTTTCGAGAATGGTTCTTGAGACGGTAGAGTCTCGTGCTGATAACGTGTTATGAAATAATATAAAAGACAAGAACGATAACTCAAGAACAAGAGCAAATAGAGAGAGAATAGGGAAAGAGAGAAGTATTCTTATTAATACTTGGGGTTGTTAGGGGTGATTTACAATGGTAGAGAGCACCTCTATTTATAGGAAGAAGAATGACTTAGCTTCAAGCTAAAACTCTTTGACATTCACTCTAAATAGACTTCTATTTTATAACATATTCTATATAAAACTAAAATATTATGTATATATATATATTAAACATTATTTATCTAATTTTTTTTCTTTTTTTAAATTTGAACATCATCTTGATCATCCTTAATTTGGGCTAACCATATATGTATAATATAAAAATTATACGGGATATTTTATTTGGCTTCTATTTACTCTATACTTAATTTTTTTAAAACTTTTAATTTAAACTCACTTTTTATACAATTTTAGCCCTCTGTCTCCTCCTTCTCCTACTCAAAGTTATATCCTCCCTTAATCCCATAGTTTCATCAGAAGAAATTCAAAAGTTTTCAGTTTTTTCCTTGTCCTCTCCTGCAGCAGAGGCTTGACGACTTAATAAATTTATATATTACAACATATTAGAGAATTTAATCATTCAAAACATGTATTAGGCGGACAAGGATATACTAACTACCAAAGTGTAACGTTTGTTCCTTGTAGGAGGACCAGGAGGACCAGTTGGGTCGTTCTTGCCGTCTTGGTAGTATCATATAGTCCACCTCTCTATTAAGAGTGTCACACACGAGAATTTGGAGTTCAAAAATTATCAGCTCTCTGTCGTTGCCAATATATTATCACAAAATATCTACTCCTGTTTGATTGTTTTTTGGATATCCATTGAATTCCAATGGAAATTGCATTTGAAAGAAAGCTGTATTATTGTGGTGTTGATTAGAAGTGAAAAAGACGAAATTTTCTGATCATTTCTGGTAAGTGATCAGATGATTTAGGTACAATGTAGTAGGCTAAAGTTTAACTCTAAGAAGGCTGAAGTTTGTCGGTTACGAATAAAAACTTCAGCTCTAGAGCTAAAGTTTGACAATTACAAAACAAAAACTTAAGTTCTAAAGCTTAAATTCTCTAATTACAAACAAATACTTCAGCTCTAGAGCTGAAGTTCGCCAGTTACAAAACAAAAATTTCAGCTTTAGAGCTGAAATTCGTCAGTTACAAAACAAACATTTCAGCTCTAGATCAAAAGTTCGCCAGTTACAGAAACAAAAAACTTCAGCTTTAGAGCTGAAGTTCGCTAGTTACAAAAATAAAAACTTCAGCTTTAGAGCTGAAGTTCGCCAGTTACAAAACAGAAGCATCAGCTCTAAAGCTGAACTTCAGGCTCGGCTATTAGAATGTTGAAGCTTTGCGTGATTGCCTTTGCTACTTTAGCCCCGTATGTTGAATTTATGCGAATAAACGGATATATTTACAATTTTTTTTGTAAAATAAACATAAATTAAAACATGACATAAAAAACGAGTATAATTGCAAATGCCCCATATATAATTACTATATGGAGAATGGACCTATTTTTGCATACCAAAATTAAATCATATCTAGATTTTGCAAATCGAAGTTTTTCCCTCTTCCAATTATTCTTTGCGTACTTTTGTCTCCTTTTAAATTTATTTGGAAAAGATAATTTTGAATTTGTCTTCATTTCACAGTTTTTTTGTTCTCTCGAGCACTATCAGATCAACACATTTTAGAAAGATAACTTTATTCGTCACAATTTATGTGAAGGGGTTTCAAGTACACACGGGGTACCTACTTTCAAGTATAAATTTTTAGACTTTTAAAAATAAATAATCTAATATTCAATTTTTTGGGAGAGTCATAGTATAAATAAAATATTTGACTTGGCAAATAGTGACACATCCATTTGGAAGGACAAACAAATTCAAAAGAAAAAGAAGACCGTCTGAAAACAGAGGTCAATGGCTAGTTGTAAAGGCACTCGGCCGTCTGGTGCACTAAGTTTCTGCTATACGTGAGGTTTGGAAAATGGTCGAATCACAAGAATCTATCATACGTAATTTTATCTTTTAAATAATTATTTTCACAATTCGAATCTATAATCTCTTAATTATATGGCAATAACTTTATCAGTTACGCCACAATTTTCCTTCTTAATAGTTAGTTGTAATTTCACAAATTTAAACTCTTCACCTAAGAATTAAAGAAAAATAAGGATAGCTTGCTGACAGGGAGAGGAAAGAGGCAAAAGTAGAAGAGAAGACTTATCCAAATAGGACCAGAAAAACACACAGGAAGTTACTGCCACATAAGTTATTGTCGTTAAATTCACAGTTGCAGGTTTTCTTACCCTTTTTTCGTTATGTAATTTCCATAAATCTTACTGTATGTTTCAAAATAAAGACAACACTGGTTGTGGCTTTTACTTCTACATGAGTTGTTTGTTTTTTAGTGAAAAAGTTACGGTTGGATTATGGGTCATTGATCATTTTATATGAGTTGACCGATTTGATTCGGTTGGAAGAAATAAGAAAGAGAGATTAAGGGAAGTTATCACTAGACCACAACTTTTTTATTAGCTTGAACGTAGGTGAATAGGGGGTTATTTTTCTTAACCACCTGAACGTGAATGAGTGGTTGTTATTTTTCTTAACCGCGATTGCTCTCCCTATTTATATAAAGAAGATAACATAGAACAAAAGAGGCATAAATTCTTTCTCTACTGTAAGAATTCTCTGACTCTCTTCTTCTCCTAACAAAAACCACACACAAATAAGGGTATTTAATTAGTGGAAGATTAACTTTGTTTCCTAGTGATTCAAAGTTCGATTTGAGGCAATCTTTTCGGTTGTGAGTTCAACAATTCTTCTGTTGCGTTGACAGATACGCTAATATTGTTCTCGCCCCACGATTATTAGTATAACATTGATCAGAGTCAAGTTTTTTTGTGTGCTCTATCAAGATGAATACACATTTATTCTGTATTTTTTTTCTCGAAATTATGTTGCATTCGCTAATACAGTGAAGTCCTTCATGTTTTGAATTTACATGATAATCAGACTGGGAAAAGTTACAAAATAAGCACAGAATAGTATAATAAAATATCATCATCCCATCCTCTCAATATTAATAAGTATTTAAACCCAGTAATAATTATTAATGAATTGGTTTTTAATTTTTTTAATTGTTTAGTCATATCCCTTACATTGAAATACTTCTACGAGTTATTGTGACATATGTTGTCACATTAAGTGATTGTAGCCATTCTTTTTGTTTCCTTGGTCCTATTTCAGATATGACTGAACATGGACAAGTTCGAATTACTCCAAGTGGGAGTGCTCGAAGTCAAGGAAGGGGACAACGTAGAAGGGTACGTCGTCATCAGACTTATTTCTATAATGATTCAGACTCGGAGCCTGAAGTCATCAGGATTGTCCCAAGGGCGAGACAAAATCAGTTAAGAGATCGAAGGGCTGAACGAGGGGAAAGAGAAAAGAGATTTAAAGAGCTTAGAGCTTCACTAGCTGAACATATTGGAAATTATCAGTTTACCCGTGATGCACTAATTGATGCTATTGACGAAATTGAACTATCTGATTGAGAAGCATTAGCAATTTTAGTAGATTCACTTGGAGAACCTTTAGATAGTATTTTAACTGAATTTTATCACGAGGTTTGACCAAGTGAACCTTTTTGGGTTTATGTTCTTAAATTTAAAGCTGAGTAGGAGAACCGTCTCTATAACTACTTGTAATTTGTTTAATTAATGAAACTTTGTCATTTGTTTGCAAGATTACATGTCATTTTATTTATTTGTTTTTAATGTGTGGCAATTAAAACAAGTATGACATGATATTGAAAATCTTGACAAGATACACACTATGAGAAATGATTTTATAAAATATTAGTTGAACATTAAGTTGTAGATGATGAATGAAAACGTAGTAACCTTTCGATTCTATACTAAGTATAAGATTAATATTTTATTTAATTGATTTGCCTAAGTGTGTATATCACATGTGAGAATGATGAGTAATAAGTACACTTGCATTATTGTTTCATTTAACAGACTATGGTATAAAAAACTATCATTATTGACTTAAACAAGGGTGACAAACTGAACGGTGAAAATTATGACATTATGAGCCGTAAGATGTGGTATGTGCTGGAAGAGCAAGATGCTCTTGAAGCCATTAACCATGTCATGGTTTTCCCAGAGGAGGGTAACACTTCCCAACATATGAGAGATCTTGAGGCTTACAATTCTTGGAAAAAGAAAGATGCCACTGCTCGTGGAATCATTGTAAGCTCAGTTGTGGATGATTTCATTCATGAATGTGAATAATTCCCTACTGCTAATGACATGTGGGCGCATTTGAGAGAAATATATGTGGGTACTACTGTAACTCGCCTTAGACAGCTGACTATCAAATTTGACACTTACAAAAAACGTCATGACCACAATGTCAAACAACATCTAAGAGTGATGTCGAATATGGTTGCTCAACCCAAAGGTGCTGGCCTGTTCTCTCTGATGAGCAGCATCTTCAGGCAATGATCCGGTCTCTTCCCAATAATTGTGAACATTTGAAGGTTAACTTGACCCACAATAATAGTATCAAAACTTTTGCTGATGTTTCTCGTCATGTGGACCTTGAAGACGAGCGGCTTGGTGATGCAAAAGCTGTACCCAATGCCTTTGTGGCAGAATCAAGTGGTAAAAAGAGATCAAGCTTCAAGTGCAAAAGAAACTGGAAAAATGACGGAAAAGGTAAGGAGTCCGGAGAAGGGCCCTCCAAGAACAGAAACAAGCCGAATTCCAAGAAAGGAAAACTGCTCTAGAAGAAGAAAGACAAGAGCAAGATGAAGTGTTACAATTGCCAAGTTCCAGGGCATTTTGCTCGTGAGTGCACTGAGCCAGAAAAGGTAGCATTTCAAAACGCATCTCTTAGTGCTATATATGTTTCTAGCACTATTTTACTAACTGAATCTTATCCTGTGTGGATTGTAGACTCATGGGCCACCGACCATGTGAATCGAGATAGAGAAGCGTTTGTCGAGTTCCACCTGGATCAAAGCATGTATATGTGGGAAATAATGCAAAGCTTGAAGTCAAAGGGATAGGCACTTGCAGAATGGACATGCATGGTGGCCGATATTTGATATTGCATGACGTCATGTATGTTCCAGAGATTCGACGAAACTTAGTATCTGTGTCTGTTCTTCTAGATTTAGATTTCAATTTGAACTTTAGTCCCAGTGGTCTTAGAATTACTCAAGACAATGTTTTTTTATGGTTTTGGACATCGTTATGATGGTTTTATTGAGTTAGATTGTAATCCTTCTACGTATAGCTATTATGTTGACCGTTGTGTTATGGCATGTTATTCTGGTAGCAATGATGTTGATATTATTACATGGCATGCAAGATTAGGTCACATAGGGCAGGATCGAATGAATAGATTGGCTAAGGAAAGACATTTGGGTTCTTTCTCTAAAATTGAGATGCCAACTTGTGAAAATTGTCTTGCCGAAAAGATTACACGTAAACCATTTGGAAAGGCTAAGAGAGCTGATTTTCCATTGCAATTAATCAGTTCTGATATCTATGGTCCAATGAATGTGAGGGCTAGGTCGGGTGCTTTGTATTTCATCACGTTCATTGATGATTTCACACGCTTTGGTTATGTCTATATGATCTCTCATAAATCTAATGCACTTGAATGCTTTAAGAAACATGTGAGTGAAGTTGAGAATCAACTAGACAAAAGGATTAAGACCTTAAGAACCGATAGAGGGCGTGAATATCTTTTAAAAGAATTTGAAGGATTGTGCAATGAGAAGGGAATCACCAGACAGTTAAATATTCCATACACACCTCAACAAAATGGTGTAGCAGAAAGGAGGAATAGAACACTACTGGACATAATAAGGTCCATGATGGCGCATGCAAATTTATCTATCTCCTTTTGGGGAGATGCGTTATTGACTGCAACTAATATATTGAACAAAATGCCTTCTAAATCAGTTTCTTCTACTCCTTATGAGCTATGGACTGGTCATAAACCAAACTTAAAGGATTTACGACCTTGGGGTTGTGCTGTATATGTAAAATATTCTTTTAGAAAGTTTGGTAAATTAGGTCCGAAAGGCAAGAAATGTATCTTTATAAGATATTTAGAACACTCCCAAGGGTATGTGTTCATTGGCGAATTAGAGGATGGAAGTGTTACTGAGATTGAATCGCGAGATGTTACATTTTTGGAAAATGATTTTCCAAAGAAGGGTGAGGTAAAGAATGGAGAGCCTCTTTATGAAATATTGAACTTAGATAGTCAGCAAGAGTCTTCCGACACAGTTGATAATCAAATTGATCAAGACCTTATTCTTGATCCGAGTGGGAGTGGGAACTCTCAATCCCGAAATCTTTTTGACGAACCTGAATTTCAACTACGAAAGAGTGCCAGGAAAAATATACCCAAACACACTTATGAAATTGAAGATTATATTTTCTTGGTATCTTCCACAGAGATGGATGAACCAAAGTCTGTGACTGAGGCTTTATCAAGCCCTGGAAAAGATGAGTGGATGAAAGCAATGATAAAAGAATTGGAATCCATAAAAACCAACAAAGTCTGGGATCTAGTTGATATTCCGTCTGGGCGTAGAGCCCTTGGGAAAAAATAGGTTTCCAAAGTTAAACACAAAGCGGATAGGTCAATAAAAAGATAAAAGGCACAATTGGTGGCAAAAGGCTTTACTCAAGAAGCTGGAATATATTATGAGGAAACATTTTCACCAGTTATGAAGTTTACATCAATTCGCTTACTTTTGGCTATTCTTGCACGTTTGGATTTGAAATTACATCAAATGGAAGTGAAGACAACTTTTTCTCAATGGAGAATTAAACGAAGAAATCTACATGGAACAACCTGTAGGCTTCATCATTAAAGGCCAAGAAGAGAAGGTCTGTAAATTGAAAAGATCTATTTATGGCCTGAAGCAATCTTCAAGGCAATGGTATTTGAGATTTTACAAGAAGGCGATCTCATATAATTTTATCATGATCGATGAATACCATTGCATTTATGTAAAGAAGTCCAATGGGATGTTTGTAATTCTTTCTCTTTACGTGGATGATATTTTATTGGCCGGAAACAATTTGGAGTATTTGAAAACTGTCAAGTCATGGCTTTCAAAGTCATTTGACATGAAATATATGGGCAAGACAGACTATATCCTTGGAGTTAAGATCCAAAAAGACCGTTCCAAAAAGTTATTGAGTTTATCTCAAGAAACGTATATAAAGAAAATTTTGGAGCATTTTCGCATGAATAATTGCAAATCCATGAATACTCCTATAGCGAGAGGTGAAACTTTAAGTCTTGAAATGTGTCCCAAGACTGAAAATAAAAAGGAAGACATGTTTTGAGTTCCATATTCAAATGTTGTCGGGAGCTTGATGTATGCTATGATGTGTACTCGCCCAGACATTTGTTATGCAGTAGGTCTGGTTAGCAAGTATCAATCCAATCCTGGAAGAGATCATTGGAAAGATGTGAAGAGAATTTTCAGATACCTGAAGGGAATTGCAGATTATTCACTATATTATAGTGGAAATAATTTATACTTAAGAGGATTTACAGATACTGATTGGGCTGGTGATCGGAATGATAGAAAATCAACATCCGGTTATGCCTTCTTACTTAATGCTGGTGCTATATCATGGAAAAGTAAGAAACAAACCTACACAACCCTTTCAACAATGGAAGCTGAGTTCGTAGCTTGTGCGTCAACAGTACAAGAAACAGTTTGGTTGAAGAGATATTTGAGCATTTGAATATTACAAAGAACTCTCAGGTCCCATGACTCTATATTGTGATAGTCAAGCGGCTATTGCATATACAAAAGATGCTAAGTATCACAGCAAGACCAAACACATTGACATCAGGTATAACTTTGTAAGAGACATAGTAGCAAGTGGAGAGATAAATTTATAGTAAATTCCTACACAAAGCATGATAGCTGATCCTTTTACAAAGGCGATATCTAGAGACCTGTTTGAGAAACATGTTATGGCTCTAGGTTTGCGAAGGATATGAACATATTTATGTATGGTAATATGACTATAGTATTATAACGTGCTCATTGATATTTAACTCTTGAATTTGTGCTTATATCTCATATGCATGTGATGGATGTTTTGTTGATAAAGTGTGTCAAACAAGTCGCAATATTGGCTCTCATACGAGCAATCACCTCTTACGTTAAGAATCATGAAGAGATGAGACCTACTATAACCTTGGATAATGTGAGGTTATATTTACTTGTAGAGGTCATTCTTGATAGCTTACGAATTTCACTATTCGATTATGACTTGTTTTGTAAGCCAGATACGAGTTTTTCTAAGAAGATAGTTTGAGGATTATTGAAGTGGGAAACTCAGGTTGGACACTTGAAGGTGTCTAGACCAAGGTCTGTACGGTGTTGGATGATTAAAATAATAAGAAACACGCGCCAATATAAGATGAGAACACCGTAACATGTGTTTCATACCACGTGCGCTATCAACCAATGGGATAATGAAGAATGAATCCCCGCTTCTTCATTGTGTGAGTTCCCAAAGAAGTTACATTAACTTTTATTGGAATACCCGTTGACCTTTTACTATTTCTTGAAGTTCCAATCAGTGTTGCTACATTAGCATGTTATTAATAGCCATGAGTGATTCGGCAATGCAGTGCATGTCTAAGAAAGCACTTGATTTGGAATGGAAAGATTCGAGTAGAAAGGGAAGGCGACTAAAAATTAGTAATTTATCTTGTATTCATAGGTCAACCATTACACTTACCATGAGGTTATTGGGTGTAATTGTGGATACAATATTATATGAGAACTCGAGTTTGCCTCTTTTGAGGATGAGGGATCGAATTAGTAGATACTGTAATAGCGAATGATGTCTGCGGTATTGCGAGTAATAATATCCTCATGCTAATAGTGAATCCTTTCCATATGTGATTGGATTTCTACATAGAGCTTTAGTACAACCTTTAATTGGTTTTGGAATATTATAGCTCTTTGTGCTCGTAGGTCGCACTAACTATTTGCCGGTATGAAAAGTGTGTCAAAGACATCGGTCTAGCCCACTATGAGCAAAGTGAGAGATGTTGGATTATGGGTCATGGGTCGCTCCATGTGGGCTGACCCGACTCGGTTAGGAGAGGTAAGGGAGAGAAGTTAAGGGAAGTTACCACTAGACCACAACCTCGCCACTAGCCTGAACGCGGGTGAGTGGGAGGTTATCTTTTTTAACCTCCTGAACGTGGGTGAGTGGGGGGATTATCTTCCTTAACCGCCTGAACGTGGGTGAGTGGGGGGTTATCTTCCTTAACCACCTGAACGTGAGTGAGTGGGGGTTATCTTCCTTAACCGCTATTACTCCCCCTATTTATATGAAGGAGATAACATAGAACAAAAGGGGCGTAAATTTTTCTCTATCATAAGAATTCTCTGACCCTCTTCTTCTTCCAACAAAAAGCACACACAAATAAGGGCATCTAATTGGTGGAAGATTAACTTTGTTCCTAGTGATTCAAAGTTCGATTTGGGGCAATCATTTCGATGGTGAGTTCAACAATTCTTCCGTTGTGTTGACAAGTACGCTAATGTTGTTCTCGCCCCACAATTATTAGTCAAACAGTTACCAATTTCACTAGACTTTAGACCTTGACGATGACCACATATTCAATATAAAACAGGATGTTAGGAAGAAAAATTATTCCTTTGAATACCTGTGTAACCATTTAAGGGAGTTGAAGTTATTAACTATTGGAAATTAAAGAAACTTGAACGTATTTAATTTGAATACTTAAATTAGACCTTTTCACGAAGATAATGCAGTATTACTAGCTCCTTTGAATTACGTTGCTTGTTTTGAGACTACATTCTGTTTGAGGTAAAAAGAATTCTTTTAGTTTTGTTTAAAAGATAAAGGCAATAATGCATATTAATTCCATGAAAGTTAGACGAATATATTTCTTCCTATAAAAATGGGCGGTGCTCCATGTCAAACATGATAAAAATATTTCTAATTTTGTTCTTTGTCTGAATAATGTTAATAAAACAGAACCTTTATCTAAAACTATAACCAATTAGAATAAAAAACATCTCTTTTATAGAATGTACTATTATTGAGAAGAATGATGCTTTGTTCTCTGGGTCTATAATTGAGGCCATATGAAATATAAGTGAATACATTCTCTTTTATATCAATTTTACATTACCTATTTGTTCCCGTGATAAGATCCTTTCAGAATTATTATTTCAATTTATTTTTTGACGGATACAATATACATTATTTTTGGAGGGTGTCTGCGATTTGCGAGAGTGAGTCGGATTTCGGATGGTAGCATATTCATGTTACAAATATCCAATATTTATACTAAATTTATAGATGCATAACAAGTATTTTGCATATAAATTTTTAACAACTTAACTATGATTAAGTAGTATAATTTTTTCACATTAATTTGTGACTCTCAAAATTGAATCGTTTGATTTGGTGTAAATACCGAATATGCATATATAAGTTTTCTTTATCGCCCCTCCTATAATTATTAGTAACTTTATTGTGCTAGTATATATCTAGGAACTACTTATAATCGGAAGTCAAAGTTTGTAACTGTGCAAATGTAACTCGGATACGAATTACTAGTACTTAGTATTAAAACTTCGGTCCATAATAAATGATTAATTTCTAGACAAACCCATTAAGGAAATATTAAATTTTAAATTAAAATAATTAGTACAATTAATTAAACTACATTTAATTAAATATTGTAGCATAATTTAATGTGAGGAATAAAAGACTTTTTAGAAATACAAGGGTAAATTTGAAAAAGAAATTAACTTTTTTTAATTATATAAATATAAATATATATTTATTTTGAATAAAAATAAAAGGACAAATTGATCACTTAGCATGGAAAGTAATAGTAATTGCACTATCAGGATGGAAAGTAGTGCTAATGCGGTTATTGAGCTATTACTCAGGTCTCATATCGAGATAGCAGTTAGAACATAACTTTTCTAAAGTCTTTTTACTATATAAAAAGGGCCTAAAGATGATTCATAAATGTATCTAGTATCAAAGAAAATGTTTGATAAATTTATGTAAAAGAAACATTTCTTTCTGGTAGGGAAGAAAAAAATCTTTAAATTCGATTCTGTTGATGAAATCAAAGCGGTGGGCAAATCCTTTTTTTGGAATCTTTCTATCCAAAGAGCTTTATTCTTTCAACATAATAGGTTTAATTATCTGCACCAAAATGCACTATTATTAGTGCAACTGATTTGTATCTAGGTACGTTTTAAGATAATGCTTAGGGCACTTATGATGATTTATAAACCATCTTTAGATTCATAAGATAATACTACTTGAGATTTATTAATAATTGTGGTGTGTGCAGAAAACTTTGTTCTTTTCTCATCTTTTCTTTGTCCTGCTCTTTCTCTAATCAGATCGAGTTCGAATTCACATGGATTTTTGTTAATTATTAGAGGTTCCTTCCAGGAAATCAATGTCTTCACATTTATTATATACTTCATCTTGCGACAAATATTAGTCATTTTGTCAAATTATATTTGTTTTAAAGTTCGGCTACCATAGCCTGGGGATGCAAGTGCTATGTGGATAACTACAAACCACACAAGGGAGGTGGTGAGAGAGGTGTTAGGGGTCTCGAGGGGTTACTCTGACGGGCACAAAAGTAACTGATGGTGGAATGAAGTGGTCCAAGGTAAAGTGGAAGCGAAGAAGACGGCGTACCTGAAACTAATTGGGAGCACATGCGAGGAGGAGAGGAAAGCGAACATAAAAAGATAGAAGGTAGCTAGAAAGGAAGCGAAGTTGGAGGTCACGGGGGCTAAGACTGCAAGGTTTGGCTATTTATACGAGGAACTGGGGGACAAAGGCGGGGATAAGAAGTTATTCCGGCTGGCCAAGGGGAGAGAGAGAGGAAGGCTCGGGATCTGGAGTAAGTGAGGTGAATCAAAGACAAGGATCGTAGAGTATTGATGGGAGAGACACAAATTAAGCAGAGATGACTGACTTACTTTCATAAACTTCTGATGGAAGGGGGACAAGCATATTGTGCTAGGTGAATTGGGACATTTCGAGAGTCATCGAGACTTTAAGTACTGTTGACAAATTAAGTTTGAGGAGGTCATGGGGGTTATGCGTAAGATGAACAAGGGCAGAGGAACCGGGCGAGACAAAATTCCGGTAGAGTTTTAGAGGTGTGACTAGAGCACGCTTGGAGTTACTGACTGAGTTGTTAAATATTATTTTCAGGACGAAAATGATACAGGATGAGTGGAGGTGGAATGCAGTGGTACCGTTGTACAAGAATAAAGGTGATATCTAGAGTTGTAACAACTATAGGGGTATCAAGTTACTAAGTCATACTGTGAAAGCTTGGGAGAGGGTGGTGGAAGTGAGTGAAAGGAAGACAGTATCTATATCTGACAATAAATTCGGGTTCATACATGGTCGTTCAATGCTGGAAGTTATCCACCTTATTAGGAGGTTGGTGGAACAATACATGGATAGGAAGAAGGATCTGCATGGTGTTTATTGACTTGGTGAAATCGTATTACAAGGTACCTAGAGAGGTTCTTTGGAGATGTTTGGAGGCAAAATGTGTGATGGTCGCTTACTTTGAGGAGATTGAGGACATGTATGATGGAGGTAAAACTTGGATTATGACAGTGGAAGGTGACTCCAAGCATTTTTCGATTGTTATGGAGTTGCACCAAGGATCTGCACTCAGCCCGTTCTTATTTTCCTGGTGATAGACACACTAACACACCATATTCAAGGGTAGGTTCCATGGTGTATGATATTCACTGATGACATAGCTTTGATTGATGAGACGTGAGACAACATTAATGAGAGACTGGAGGTTTGGAGGCTGACCATCGAGTCTAAATGTTTCAAGTTGAGCGTGACTAAGACAGAATATCTGGAGTACAAGTTCAGTACTGAGTCGTAGGAAGCGGGCATGCACGCGAGGCTTAAATCACAGGTCATACCCAAGAGAGGTACTTTCAAGCACCTTGGATCAGTTAGTTAGGGGGATAAGGAGATCGACCAGGATATCGCGCACCGTATAGGTATAGGATGGATAAAATACATGCTAGCATCTAGAGTCTTGTGAGACAAGAAGTGCCAATAATGCTTAAAGGTAAGTTTTATAGAGTGGTAGTTAAATCAACCATATTGTATGCGATAGAATGTTGGTCAGTTAAGAACTCACATATCCAGAAGATAAAAATAGTAGAAATGAGAATGTTGAGGTAGATGAGCGGACACGCTATGATGGATAAAATCAAGAATGAAGTTCGAAGAAGGTAGATGTGGCTCATGTGGATGACATAATACGAGAAGCAAGGCTCAGATGGTTGGGGCATGTGTGGAGGAGAAGCCTAAACGTCTCGATGAGGAGGTATGTGCAATTAGCTTTGGTGGGTATGAAAAGAGGTAGAGGGAATCCTAAGAAGTATTGGGGAGAAAATCAGACATGACATGCTGTGAGTTCAATTCTGAGGACATGTCATTTGATAGGAAAGTGTGGAGGTCGAGCATTAGAGTTCTAGGTTAGGAGGTAGTTGATTATTTATCTACTTCGTATCGGGTGTGAGGCTAGTTTGATATGGTTTTATTTTAGATTGTTAGTGATTAATGTTGTATTAACACTATTCTTCCATTTTTCATAGCATCAGCCTTACTTGTTATTCTTATTGCTTTCATCTATTTTCTGATCCTTATGATGTTGTTATTAATTATATGATTTTTATTGATGGTACTAATATTTTGTCTCTTTCCTTTTTCTTGAGCCGATGATCTATTGAAAATAATTCAACAACCACTCTACTTCCTTGGGGTAGAGATAAGGTCTGCGTACACACTATCCTTCCCAGACCTCATTTATAGAATTTTACTGGGTTGTTCTTGTTGTTATTATTGTGTGTTTATATGTATGTATGTATGTATATATATATTATTTTGGAAAACAAGAAATTGTTGGCGTTATTTCTTTCTTTATTTCATTTCAAATCTGCCCTTATTGTTTAATATAGTTCCTTCAAGAGAGACAATTAATGAGCCATAAATGATAGTTTTGATAAATTACTTTTAGAATTAAGACTATGTGTACCATGTCATTATTAGGGACGTGCTAAAATCTTAAAAGACTGACAATATGAATGACAAAGAATAATATTTATTTGTTCCCATTTTATTAACAAACCCAAAAGTTTAATGTTACTTAAGCTAAAAATAGTTATGGGGTAACTGAGCCTACCACTTTTATCAAGTTATAAAATGGAAAACAGTACCATAAGATTTCTTTCCTTGAGCTCACAGCTTCCTCCCCCCCCTCCCCCCCCGCCCCCCCCCCCCAACTCAACACCGCACTAACTGTTTTGTGAAATTCTTCATGATTTTTTCTCCTCAAGATATCCAAATTTGTTTTTTTCCTCATTTTCTTTTGATGTATCAAGAGCAGCTAATTGGTTCATGTGACGAAATATATGCGCAAATAGTGCGTTTACCCTAAAAATGAGATAATAGTTTAACTTATAATGCAGTTTTAAGGATACCTAATTTCACCTAATACCAATTGATAAACGTAAAAATAATTGATGTAAATTAACAATAATATAAAGCAAATCAGTGTTTGGACAGAACACTCGAGCTAGTTAAGCAAGAACAGTTAAAATGCAACTAGATGATAAATAAGAGGATGTAATTTAAAGAAAGAATATTATATTGCTTTAAGGTCTTTACAAATGATAGGAACTCCTCTTTATATAGTAGATGAATCCTAATTATGGTATAACTCTAATTATATAAGAAAATCACATGATTAGTTAATTAACCGCCTTTGATTTAATCTGTTATGAGATTCCCACCAGTGATTTTCGATCAGTCACGGATATTTCGCTTTTTCATTATTGTGTTTCGGTCGGAGTTTGCCCTGTTTGACCTCGATCACTGCCTGCTTCGATCTCGGCAGACACTTTGATTTTCGAACACAATACCTTACCTTCCTCACTTTGATCCGCTTTACTTCGAAACTAACCCTCGAAATAATTTTTTGGTTTCGGTTAAATAATAAAATCGAATAGGTCCGATTTTAACCGTATACATAGTGAATTATAAAGTTTTGTCTCAAGACGTTACATCCAAATGATAAAAGAATATATGTTCATCTTTATATATGTTCAATATTTATGGTCCTCCAAAAATATAATAAAATCATATATATGCCCACTATTACGTAACACAAACGTCACTACTAAATCAATTTGTCTTTCTTCCTAAGCTCCGAAAACTCATAAACTAAAAAAAGAATATTATTCCTCATTTATTGAAGGAATAGGAATTGAAGAAAGAAAGTGAAAAAGGAACAAGTAGAAGAGTTCATGAGAGGTAAGGAAAGAATCTCAAAATAGCGTATCTATCAAAGGGCTACGCCATATATGCAATTCGCAAAGGGCTTTTTTTAGGTTCTCTGCATGTCTTTTACTAGTTGGCTATTGGTCCCTGTCAAAACAAGGCTATGAAAATTAACAGCCAAATATTTTTTCTATCTCACATGTAAATTTACTTCTTTCTGTTCTAAATATTTGTCGATCTAAAAAGAAATATTTGCTACTTTACTTATTTTCCTAACTTCAACTGTTTCTGTTAAGAAAATGTTAATTAATTGAGACGTTTAAGAAAGAGACGAATAATAATTTAGACAAATACTTTTACGACTAAAGCTATGACGATCTTACTTAAGGCCTGTACAAAATTTTGAATGTCGAACAGTATGGACTAGATATATATTATATATACTTTTAATTTATTTCAAGAGACAAATGACTTTTTTTCGTTGAAAACTTTAAATATAATTCTTTTCGCGATTTTGGATAAGATATATTGACTGTGTCATGTCGAAGAGTTGGAGCTATAAGGAGATAGTTTAGTAGGAGCGAAGAGACTACTTTCTTTTTGATAGTATTGGTCTCGTTTAGAGTATCGCTCCCTTCCTCTTATCCTTCCTTTCTTTCATAAGGCAAGGCCTTTAGACTAGCCCTCTTCTGGAAAGAGATTCTATAGCACCGGAGTCGTGAAAAGAGCGGCCAGGCCGAATCGGGGCACCACTTGGGATGGGAATGCGCGAGCGCTGAGGCTTTCATCGAAACAAAAAGAGAGGCCCAGTTGGTACTTTTTGGGGATTCCCAGCTAACAAGGAAGTGGGATTTATTTGCAAATCAAACATGGTAAAAAAGATATGGTTACTATTGTTTACCCCGTTGTCGTTAAGCATATGGAGTAATGTTTTTGTGTTTAAAGGATTAATTAGTTCGAGTTCTTTATTTTAACAAGAAAAATATTTTTTGAACTTGCTTTCAAAAAGTAAAACATGCTATCACGTAAATCCTTTAAAATACTTTATGCATATCAAAATATTTAATTTTAATAGTTTTTATGTAAGTTAATAAATTAGATGACAATCAATGTTAGAAACAAGAGTAAATGCAACGAGATTAAAAGGGTTGGTTAACCTACACAAAAGAAGAAGTAAAACAAAAAGAAAAGCCAAAGAACAAAAAGAAATGGTGAGCATGCAGCCGTGCCACCCATCACTAAGTAATGGAAAATTCTAGTAGTAGTAGTAGTCTCTATTGTGTCAATGATTAAGTAGAATTCCATTCTTTGGGCAATGAGATATTGATGCCCAACCACTTTCACATATTTTTAAAGTTTTCTCATTCTCCAATTTGCTTTTCTACCTTTTTTTTTTTGGGTTCCTTTGAGTGGTAATTGGGAGAAGGGAATTTGCTTGAACATTCCAAAAGATCTACGGAAAAAATAATTCCCAAGGATCTTGCAACCTAACAACATTATGTATTCGCGCTCGATATTTATATTAAATTGTATTAATTTAATTAGGCATTTTTAATAATGTAAAAATATATATTAATTATTCATAACCAAATGAAAGAAGTCTATATATGTAAATATATATTATATATCTATTAATTGGACGGAAACATTGAATATGAATAAGGTTCTGCTTATTTTGTTTTGCTAATAAGTTTCTGCTTATTAAGTGTTAGAGAAATTGTAAATAGTATCTCAAAGGAAGCGTCCCTCATGGATGAGGAAGAGTTTTCTTCTTCACCTTATAATGAACAGTCTTTTATTAAGCTTGTAAAGAGCTTGTAAAAAGGATTAGACTTGCACACATGAGAAATACCATGGGCTTTAGTATCACGATCCAAAATATATAAGTAGTGATGACATCTAATTCGATCCATTTAATCAACCAATTAACAATTAAATCAATTCTAATAAAATAAATGTGACCAACAATTGATATATCTGGATTCCGAGTATCATCCCAAAGACTGGTAGTACAAGACATGAGCTACTATGACTAGATTATTGTAAAAATGAATATGAAATAAATTCAACTTTTGTTTGAAATGTACTTAAATAAAATTCAACTCTAGAACTATCCAAGGGACAAGTGGTAGCCACATCCAGAAGGCACGAACATTTTTAGAGTCAGCTCCCGACATTACCCATAGCTTCGCTCCTAAAATTTGCGCGCAAGAAGCAGAAGTGTAGTATAAGTACGACCAACCACACTTACTCAATAAGTATCTTGATTAACCTCGGTGAAGTAGTGATGGGGCTTTTTAGTTAAAAGTTACTCACTGATATAACCTATGCAGAAGACTAGCAATAGAACAATACTAGAACATAACAGAACAACGTACAAGAAAACAATTATGCAAAGCCATAAATGATTTCTAGAAGAACCACGATTAATATTCCTTAATATACGACCAATCCTTTACTTAGAGCAATAACTAGCAAATCACAGTAATAAATCAATAACTTTCATAGTGTGAGAAATATACTCAATATATCAAATCCAACGACACAACAGCACCCTTAGTGCATTTATCTCATCCTCACCAAATATAAGTGTAACAATACCAGCCATGTGAAAGAAATGCCGACAACAATAATGACAAGGTAGTATACATAGGAATGATAACATCAATTAGGAAAGAAGAGCATAATTTTACCTAACTAGCATGATAAAGGCATAAATACAGATATAACAAATAAGAGGGGAACGTATAACCTTTACAAGCTAACAAGTAGAGGCATGAATAGTTAACATGGTAGAAAGCTTATACTAAAGTGCAACAAACTAGATACGACATGATTATAGATATAACATCAGTAATGAGGCATGATATTGCAAGTTAAACAAGTAGAAAGCATGTGCAACACAACAACAATTGAGATAGATAATAATGACAAGTCACATAGGAAACATAGATGCGACAATAACAGCTCAAGGTAAATGCATGAACAAGGAAAAAATATCACAACATAATGCATGCCTCTCGCCCTCACCTGCACAAAAACACTCTTCGTGGTATGAACTCGTGATAATATAAAAGCATGATGATATAAATGAAATGGCACGGCATCAACTTTCATGCTTTTACTCTCATCCTCACATGATAATGTAAATGAGATCAGGATAATGTAAATGAAATGGCACGACATCACCCTTCATACTTTACTCTCAAATGAAATGACACGACATCATCCTTCGTGCTTTTACACTCAAATAAAATGGTATGGAATCATCCTTTGTTCTTTTACTCCCAAATAAAATGGTACAGTATCACCCTTTGTGCTTTTAACTCTCCCTCACATAAGTTATAAAAGCAATGGTAAGGCATCACCCTTCTTGCTTAACACTTTTCCTCACCAAGCATATATATATAATGACAAGCAAGGTAGGAAGCATAAATAACTTCAAGGAGAGTGGTTAAATAAATATTCCAAATGAATCCCAATCACAATTTTCAAGCCAATAATAGATGAATAAACCCTGAAGACCCTTATTTTTCAAGTATTTCAATAAATCTCAAGAATGAGTTACAGCTCGAGTATAGAACCTAATATCTCAAAATAACAGTCGTAGCAATGTATTAGTGACTAAGCATGTGACGACTGAATTAGCCACATAAGTGTTTCTCAAAATTCCTTCAAGTTTTGATCAAAGTTATAATAAACTAAATCTTGGTTTCTAATATTTAATTTTGTATTTTTTAGTAATCTAGAAGTCAAGTAAGACATAAAGCAAGGAGGTAAGGTAAATCTACAAGGCGCAACTAATCGTATAATTTACCCCCGAGCATGATTAATCCTGACACATGCATATAAGTTCATCACCTCATATATGCATTACCCCCACATATAGCAAACAATGGCAACTATTAGGAAATTTTTTTTCAACAAAGTTAGGCAAGACACATACCTCAAACAAGCCAAATCGATACTGAGCAAGCCAAACGATGCTCCAAAAATACCATCCCGCATGTACCGACCTACGAACGGCTCAAAACTAGCCAAAAGTAACTCGAATACATCAAATAATTCCCAAGTAAACAAACCCAAATGATAAAGATCAAATATTTAATCAAAACCCCAAAGTCAACCAAAAAGTCTAACCCAGGCCGTCACCTTAGAATCCGATAAAACTCATAAAATTTGAAAACTCATTCAGTTATGGGTTCAACCATACTAGTTCCACTTAATTCCGACTCCGAATCAAAGTTTAAAACTCAAAAATTTACTTTATGAAATCTTCGACAAAACCCCTCAAATTCCACTTTGAAATCATCAATCAAATACCAAAAGCGAAGACAGGTTCATAAAATATAACCAAAATCCAGTATAGAACACTTACCCCAATCCATATGGTGAACATTGCCTTCAATAATTGCCTAAATCCGAGCTCCACAACTCAAAATATGACCAAATGAATAAATCCTCAATATCAAGTATTTTTGCCAGCTGTTTTGCCTCGTTCCTGTGCCAACGATCCTGAAACTTGCTTTTGATGCCTCCAATGGATTCTTTGTGAAGTTTCCGTCAAGTTAAGCTTTTAAATCATTCCGTTTGACCTTATAATGAAGGAGATATGTTGGTTTCAACATTTGAAAATAGTGCAGATTTTTAAATACGAAGTCAGTGGCAATTTCATAATTAATCTGAAAAATCTGGCAACCTAATTCTCAGTAAAATGACTATAAACTCCTCATACGATGTCCAAATTCGATGATTCTTTTTGTTATGATTTCATAATTACGATACGAATCTAATGATTCAATCAAAAGAGAATTTAGAGCTCATTGTTTAATATGGTACCATTTACGATTGAGGAAATGACATCGAAGCATAAAAAAACGAGCGCAACACTACCCAAACCTATTCGAAACTCATCCGAGACCTTTGGGACCCCATACAAACATACCAACAGGTCCCATAACAGAAAAAAGACCTACTCGAAGTCTCAAATCATGCATAACAATATCAAAACGATGAAACGCACCTCAAATCAAACTTAATTAACTTTCGAACTTTTGACTTCCAAAAACTCGCGCCGAAACATATCCAACCAACTCGGAATGAATTTAAATTTTGCACACAAGTCCTAATATATCACGCGGAGATACTCGTGCCCTGAAACTATCGAGCGAAGTGCAACGTCTCAAAACGACCAATCGGATTGTTACATTCTCCCATACTTAAACATATGTTCGTCCTCAGACGTGCCAAGTGTCGTACCAAGGTCATCAAATCACGATGTAACTTACCATGAACATACCTAGAGTGATACCACGTCACCCCGCTCTATATAAGCCTGCTAACACAACATAACTGGAGATCCTTACTTCAACCTTACTCCGTAAATCTTAGACCCCAATTTCCAACATTCGGAATTCATTACAAGAATCGAATCTCGCATATACACACTATATAATACTAAACAAGTTGTAGTAAGTCATAACCATAACCCAAGATATAATCACATGGAATGCCCCCTCACTCAGATACTCACACTAGTAACTACTGACCACCATGGCTTCCCAAAAAAGAATTTGGTACAAGTGGTAAACTTCATAACAAATAAAACCATGTTCAAAACCTTCGTACATTGCTGATGATGAAAGAAGCACGCAACCATTCATCTCATAAATAAGCCAAGAATCTCATTTGTCCACTAGGATCATTTCCCCAATATTTAGAGAAAATAAGATATCATTCTTCCGAGCATTCCTTATTCCAATACGACACTGCAAATCTCAGGTCTAGAAACCTCAGCCCAACCAATACAAGTAACCCAACTGGCAAGTCTCATAAAAAACCATATGGATCCCACATAACGCAGTCCCATATACCAATAAGTAATAATTCAGACATGACAGATAATAGTAAGAAAATTAAATAAAAAGACTACTAAGCAGTTAAGCAGGCAGGGAAATTTTTAACATTTTCCTATGAACTAGTTTCAACAACGTGAAAGAAAAATACATGAAATTAAGCATAAGGAGTTATATTTCATCACAGTACTATTACGGCACGCAACCGGATCCCATCATATCAATCCACATAGGGTATTCGTCGAGCCATAATACTCAAGCTCACTGATCACATATGCTTCAACATCAAGCATGATATAGTGCACAAAATATAACTGTGATAAAATGATTAGGCACAAACAATAATGAGGAATACAAGCACAACTATAGTGCAATAAGCAAGTCAACTTCACGAAGACCATCTCACCCATAACTCCATAAAGCCTATATAGAATTACAACATGCGTGCAAAAAATCATATAACTCTCACAACCCGTCATAACATAAGAGAGAAACACATAACATAGACCAAGGCACGAATAACATCTATTCCGCCTCATGATATACATGTGGTAATAGCCACGTAGGAGCAAGTAAATCCGATTCGATACAGAATACACATCCTCATTGGGCCTACCAATGAGCCCCCAAATTAGCTCCGGTCATCCCTGAATCGACAAATAGCCCTTCAAAAGTCCACAACAACATAACCATAACACATACTATCATATGGCTAGCTTTGGCCACATTTTCATAGTCTACAACCACGAAAGAATATGCTCTTGAGAACTTCCGGTCTCCAAATTCATAGAACACACGAATCACCATACCTGATCCCAACTCAATTGCCTGAATGTTTAACAAATCTCTCATGCACGATCATCCCCCGAGGAATACTTCCATAATTCTTCCATGTCACATAGCAAAATTTGAATATTAGCAATCAATCAACTAGACGAACACCGCAATACCAGTGAAGCGTCCGTAAGTCAAAACACAATGTGCCTTCTGAAATGCACATCTTTCTCAAGCAGTATCAAGTAGCAATAGAATTCATCTAGACATCTGAAACCGTCCGTGCTATCTAAGAATTCATGACCTTCCCTTCAAAATTGAACCATTACCTTGCACACGCAGATCTCAATCCCATACAACAAATCACATCTATCATGTCATTATATGAAAAGCACGAGAATATCATGATGAACTTTGTGTCGCAAGCAGAATACATACCCGATCAGTCAGAAACCTTCCATTTGATTTCATCCAAGAGAAAATCCCAATATGCAACATATTCCTCACTCCATAGGAAATATCCACCTAGAACTGTGATAAAAATCATCGAGAACTCTTTGGAATCCATTTGCACACAACCAAGCTATTAGAACCGAATCCCTCTAACTCAACCAAGCCACGCAGTCGCTAAAAACCCAAGAGAATTGCCACGAAATACCTGTGGAGACTCACCACATCATAAGTGACCAAAGAACTGATCAAAACATTGCCATGCTGATCCAACCTACTATCAAACTGCCCTATTTCTCCGAGTTCCTTCCAAATTACCTTAAGTTGATACCCCTCCTTGCAAGAATTCCACGATCCTTACCCCAAATCTTAACATAAGAGATCCTAGCATAAAATCACACTACCCTAAGGCCCATAAGTCATTGTATTCCTTCTTAGCACCCCAAAGTACCACAACCAAGACACCTACTCCAAAGAGACTTACTGTGAATGTAAAGTGTTAGGATATACGCTTAACGCTAGGGGGGGGGGGGTGAATAGCGTTATAATAAAAAACAATATAAACTTGCGGAATTAAAAATTGCAGGATTGAAATAAGTGCGGTAAGTAAATAATAAGGAACGAACGCACCGAAATTATCCTGGTTCACCACAACCTGTGGCTAGTCCAGTCCCCGAGAGACTCTCTCGAGATTTCACTAACTTCGTTAAGCTTACGGGTGCTTAACAAACCGTTAAAAACTGAGAACTTGAGTCACACAAGCCTCAACAACCTTTGCTCGAAGATACCACACTTCAAGACTTCAACCGAAGGAATGAAAACGTTCCTTCTTACAACCACAAGGGATTAACACTTCCCTTCAAGTGTATACAAAAACTTAGCACTCAAGACAAGACTCTCTTTAAGAGTAGATATGAGTAAAATAATACGCTCAAGAACACAACAACTTTCGTCAAGAGTTTGGCTCTCAAAAACTTATCAAATGAATAGAAATTGATGAATATGAGAGTATGCAAGCTTTAGCAAGAATATAATCAGTTGTTGTACTTAGAAGACTGATTTTGAGTTGTATTTATAGTGTTCAAAACCCCCACAACCGTTGCCTAATTGCTAATCAAGAATTGCTGATTTTGTGCTAAGATAATCGATTATCTGATTTGCATAATCGATTATTTTCCAATCGTTCAAAAATCATTCCCAGATTTTAAGCAGAATAATCGATTATTCAAATCGTATAATCGATTACCTGACAACGTTCAAAAAATCATATTCAGATTTTACTTAACATAATCGATTATCAGATTGTGTATAATCGATTACCTGACAACGTTCAAAAAATCATATTCAGATTTTACTTAACATAATCGATTATCAGATTGTGTATAATCGATTACCTGACAACGTTCAAAAAATCATATTCAGATTTTACTTAACATAATCGATTATCTTTCAGAGTTTAAAAATACTTTGGCAACGGTCATTTGCATAATCGATTATGCTATAAGGATAATCGATTATCTTTTATATTTTGAAAACTTCGGACTACACTGTCTTAACATAATCGATTATCATAAAGTACATAATCGATTATTTTACAGTCTTGTAAAATTTGATAGACACTGCCTCAACATAATCGATTATCATAATGTGCATAATCGATTATTTTATAGCTTTGAAAAATCTGATGGACACTGCCTCAACATAATCGATTATCATAAGGTACATAATCGATTTTTATAGCTTTGAAAAATCTGATGGACACTGCCTCAACATAATCGATTATCATAAGGTACATAATCGATTATCTTGTAGCTTTGAAAAATCTAATGTACACTGCTTAACATAATCGATTATCATAAGGTACATAATCGATTATTGTTCAGCTTTGTAAATCTGGTGTGCATTGTCTTAACATAATCGATTATCATAAGGTACATAATTGATTATCTTTGTCCAGATTTGAGAGGCTTGTTTAAAAATCATTTTGGCTAAAATAAAATGTTTGAAAATCATTTTGCTTTAAATTAAATATGCATGATTTGATAAAAATGATTTTACGAGAGAAGCCAAGTCTTGAGTTAATTGTCGGATCAAGATCACAATTAAAGAACGACTCATGTATAACTTTATTTCTTTGCTTGATCATGATCTTTGTTCGTCTTGTGCTTGAACCTCGTTATGTGTCAATTGCGCGCTTGTGCTTGGACCTCGTCATATGTCAATTGCGTGTCGTTTGTCATTTATCAAAACCTACAAATATGAACACACGTTTAGTTTAGTGCCTTGAGAACGTGTTTCAACAATTTCCCCCTTTTTGATAATGGCAAACCAATATCGGGATATGCATATTAGATAATTCATAATGATGATCCAAGACAAGTATATAGATATGCAATTAGTTCCCCCTCAACATATGAATTCCCCCTCAATTTATGCCAATAAATATTAAGTGCATAGCCCTTATTCTTCCCCCTTTTGACATTAGCAAAAAAAACATTAGTAAACAACTTGTTTATTGATTAACCAAAAATCGTAATCATAAAAGGGACAATATAATATCAACATAATCGATTATTGATACTTGATAATCGATTATGTACTTAAGAGAAATCGATTATTCTTAAAAGAGATCAATTTTTCTGCACCAATGCTTTATAATTCCCCCTGTCTTTGGGGCGATGCCTGCAAAACAGAATTAGGCGCCTCCGACGCTCAAGTTAGTAATGAAAAATAAAAAAATGCAATGCATGACTTAGATCAACGTGGAGTCAAGAATCCCGAGTTCACTACGAATTCGGAAAAAGGACTCTTTCTCTAAAGGCTTTGTGAAAATGTCGGCCAATTGAGATTTGGTTTCAACAAACTCAATTTCGATATCACCTTTGAGAACGTGATCTCTTATAAAGTGGTGCCTAATTTCAATGTGTTTTGTTCTTGAATGAAGAACGGGGTTCTTCGTAAAGCTTATGGCACTAGTATTATCACATCTAAGAGGGATATGATCGATACTTAGTCCATAGTCCGAGAGTTGTTGTTTCATCCAAAGGATTTGAGCACAACAACTCCCCGCGGCTATATATTCAGCCTCGGTTGTGGACAACGCAACACTTACCTGTTTCTTACTAAACCAAGGGACAAGAGAGCTACCGAGCAAATGGCAAGTGCCACTAGTGCTCTTGCGGTCCAATTTGCAACCCGCAAAATCGGAGTCGGAATAGCCAACAAGTTGGCATGAAGAACCTTTGGGATACCATAGTCCCACATTTATAGTACCAACAAGATACTTCATTATCCGCTTAACCGCAGTTAGGTGCGACTCCTTCGGACATGATTGATATCGAGCGCATAAACATATGCTAAACATTATGTCCGGTCTACTAGCAGTAAGATAAAGAAGGGATCCGATCATACCTCGATACTTCTTGGTGTCGACTTCCTTACCTTTCTCATCTTTGTCAAGATGATCGGATGTGCTCATTGGAGTGGCCATTGCTTTGGCGTTGCTCATTTCAAATCGTTTTAGCAACTCTTTGCAATATTTAGATTGACAAATGAAAGTTCCTTCTTTCATTTGTTTCACTTGCAACCCCAAGAAGAAGGTTAGCTCACCCATCATAGACATCTCAAATTCGCTTATCATTAAATCAGAAAATTCCTTGCACAAAGCATTGTTAGTAGCACCAAAAATAATATCATCTACATAGATTTGAACCAATAAAATATTATTGTTTTTATGCTTAATAAATAGTGTGGTGTAAACTTTCCCCCTAATGAACTCATTGTCCAAAAGAAATTTGCTCAATCGTTCATACCAAGCTCGGGGAGCTTGTTTAAGACCATAAAGGGCTTTCTTAAGTTTGAAAACATGATCGGGAGATTTAAAATCTTCAAAGCCCGGGGGTTGTTCAACATAAACTTCTTCTTGAATAAAACCATTTAGAAAAGCACTCTTTACATCCATTTGATATAAATTGAAATTCATAGAAGAGGCAAAAGCAAGTAATAAACGAATAGCTTCTAACCTTGCTACGGGTGCATACGTTTCTTCATAGTCAATTCCTTCTTCTTGATTGTAACCTTTTGCTACAAGCCTAGCTTTGTTTCTAGTGATTACACCATTTTCATCTAATTTATTTCGAAAAACCCATTTCGTACCAATTATGGTATGATTGTCGGGTCTTGGCACCAATTCCCAAACGTCATTTCGTTTGAACTGGTTAAGCTCCTCTTACATTGCCAAGGTCCAATGCTCATCCCCAATTGCTTCGGAAATGGTTGAGGGTTCAATTTGAGAAACGAAAGCAGTATGTCCTAAGGTGTTCTTAAGATTGTTTCGAGTACTTACCTTTTGTTCAATGTCGCCAATTACCTTGTCGAGAGGATGGTCTTTGATTGTCCTCCACGCGTTAGGCAGTTTCGTTTCTTTCACCAGTGGTGGCGCTTCCTCCGATAATTGTTTCAAAATTTCATCTTGAATTTCCTTTGGTTTTTCCTCTTGTACTTTGTCTTGAGGACTTATTGTGTTTAAAATACCTGCAAGATCAAAACCAGAATCCTTTCTCGCCAAGCGAGCATTATTTTCGGAAAACACAATATGAGGGGATTCCTCAACAGTTTCGGTTCTATTATTGAATACTCTATATGCTTTGCTACGTGATGAATAACCAAGAAAAATTCCTTCATCCGATTTGGCATCAAATTTTCCCAAATTATCTTTTCCGTTGTTATGAATAAAGCATTTACAACCGAATACTCTAAGATGAGAGAGGTTAGGTTTCCTTCCCTTATAGAGTTCATAGGGAGTTTTCATGAGTATTGGCCTTATGACTACTCTGTTTAAAACGTAGCATGCGGTACTCACGGCATCCGCCCAAAATTGTTTGGGAATCTTAGCCTCATCGAGCATGGTTCTAGCCATCTCTTCGAGACACCTATTTTTCCGTTCCACCACTCCATTTTGTTGTGGTGTACGTGGAGCAGAGAAGGTGTTCTCAATACCGAGTTCGTCACAAAAGTCCGTGAAGAGATTGTGATCGAACTCTCTCCCATGATCACTTCTTATGGAAGTGACGGTTGTGTTCTTTTCATTTTGAACACGTTTAAGAAAACATTTAAAATTTTGAAAGGCCTCACTTTTGTGAGCAAGAAATAGTGTCCATGTAAATCTAGAATAATCATCAACAATAACAAAAGCATAACGATTTCTACCAAGACTTTCAATGCGAGATGGTCCAAAGAGATCCATGTGAAGAAGTTGCAAAGGTCTTGTAGTTGAAACAATATTCTTAGATTTAAAAGATGCTTTTGTTTGCTTCCCTTTTTGACAAGAATCACAAATAGTGTCATTTTCAAATTTCAAATTTGGAAGACCAATAACTAAATTTTGTGAAACCAATTTGTTTAAAAGATGCATGTTGATATGAGCTACTCTACGATGCCATAACCACATATCATCTTCTTTACTCATAAGGCAATTCACATACTCTGATGAAGAGTTTTCAAGATCAACCATATAGATGTTATCAATTCTAAAACCACGAAGAATAATTTTAAAATCACTACGACGAAAAACTAAGCATTCTTCCGAATCAAACAAAACAAGATTTCCCTTGTCACATAATTGACTTATGCTCAAGAGATTATGTTTTAGACCTTTAACTAGCAATATATGCTTAATGGAAGAAGATTCATTCTTACCGACCGAACCAATGCCGATAATTTTTCCTTTGTTGTTATCTCCAAAAATAACGTTTCCTCCTTCCTTGTGTTTTAGTTGAAGGAACTTGGATGCGTCTCCGGTCATGTGTTTGGAGCATCCACTATCAAGGTACCAAAGTACACTTGATCCCTTCAAACATACCTACAAGACAAATCAATGAGTTTTTGGTACCCAAGCTGTTTTGGGTCCTTGAGAGTTAGGTGTAAAATGCTGTTGTGCTTGACATGCAGTTAAGTGTCTGTGTCTAGTAAAACAAGCAGGAGCAATATGTCCTATTCGACTACAATAGTGACAAATGACATTAGGATTATGCATTCTTCTAGGTTGGTAGTAGTTGGAGGTATGAAAATCGTTTGCTCTATTTTTGACAATATGGCTATTGCGCAATCCTTGAAAATCATTTCTCCTACTGTTTGTTCTAGGATATGCAGCGTTTCTAGAGTAATTGTTTCTAGGTCGAGTATGTCTAGGTTGCGATTGTTGAAGGCCATTTCTAGGCGTTCTAAAATGTTCAAAGTTTCTTCTAGTGTTTGGTCTAGGATGCATGTTGATTCTAGAATGGTTATTTCTAGGATGAATGTTTATTTTATTTATCCTAGGTTGAGCCTTGGTTTGTTGGGGGATGGCTTCAACTTTTTCATTAGGCTCGTTTTTGAAATCTATGCCATGTTTGGTCGATTTCAAATTGACAAGAACATCATTCAAAATTTTATGAGAAGAATTGAACTTATCTAGGGTGCCCTTAAGTCTTACTACTTCATCTTTTAGATGCATGCAAGAAATACAATTTTTACTAGAACTCTCGGGTTTGTCGGCGCTTCTCTTGCCGAAAAATTTGTTTTCTTCTTTCAACTTCTCATTTTCCAAAATCAATTTTTCCAAATCTTTTTCTTTCAAAGAGAGTTGTTTTTCAAAATCTTTTTCTTTCAAAGAAGAGTTTTTCTTTACGTCTCTAATAGTTTCGGAAGCTCTAATGAATTCACTATACAATTCATCAAAAGCATTTTGCATTTCCTCAAGAGAAAAGAAATTTTTTGAAGAAATTTGACATACCTCTTCTTGATTGTCTTCGTGTGCCATGAGACATAGATTTGCGGCTTCGTCTTCTTCATCGTCGCTTGATTCGTCTCCGGAGTCACCTCCCCAAGATATGTATGCTCGTTGTTTCTTGAAGGGTTTCTTCTCCTTTTTGACATTTGGGCAATTTGATTTAATGTGCCCGATTTCTCCGCATCCATAGCACTTTACTTGATCTCCTTGTTGTTTGCCTTTTCGTTCATACTCTTTTCGCATGAACTTTTGAAACCTCTTAATAACGAGTCCGAACTCGTTATCTCCGTTGTTTGAGTCCTCATCATTTTGAGGTTGAGCCGTGCTTGCCTTGAGGGCGATTCTTTGTTTCCTTTGATCATTAAACGGAGGGTTAAGTATAGTAGATTCATAGGTTTTAAGATTACCTCTTAGTCCGTCGATGGTGACATTTGAAACGCCGATAGACTCTTGAATCGCGTCGGCCTTGGAGCGCCATTCCGGAGTGAGACTTCGGAGAATTTTTCGGACATGTTCCTTATCCGTGAAGGTCTTCTTAAGAGCATGTAGGTCATTGACGATTTTTGAAAATCGTTCGAACATGTCATCGATCCTCTCGCTTTCCTTCATGTGAAACAGTTCATATGCATGGGTTAGAAAATCAATTTTAGCTTCTCTTACCTGGTCCGTACCTTCGTACGTGATTTCCAGCTTATCCCACATTTGCTTAGCCGTTGTGCAACATGATATTTTTCTGTAATCATCAGCATTTATAGCACAATATAATAAGTTGATGGCTCTAGCGTTGTTCTGCACTTTTCGGATATCATCCGCATCGTATTCATCTTCGGATTTTGGAACCCATTCATTTTCAACCTTTTTGGTTGGAATTTGTTCTCCCTTCGTTATAACCTTCCATAGATGAAAATTATTCGATTGGATGAATATTCTCATCCTCTCATTCCAGTACGTATAGTTTGTGCCGTCGAACAGTGGTGGTCTGGTGGAGCATTGTCCTTCACCTATTCCTGCATTAAAGTCACGAGTAGAAGCCATTGATTGTTTCTCTCAAACGGTTAAGTCTTTCAGAGAGTTGGGCTCTGATACCAATTGTTAGAATATACGCTTAACGTTAGAGGGGGGGGGGGGGTGAATAGCGTTATAATAAAAAACAATATAAACTTGCGGAATTAAAAATTGCAGGATTGAAATAAGTGCGGTAAGTAAATAATAAGGAACGAACGCACCGAAATTATCCTGGTTCACCACAACCTGTGGCTAGTCCAGTCCCCGAGAGACTCTCTCGAGATTCCACTAACTTCGTTAAGCTTACGGGTGCTTAACAAACCGTTACAAACTGAGAACTTGAGTCACACAAGCCTCAACAACCTTTGCTCGAAGATACCACACTTCAAGACTTCAACCGAAGGAATGAAAACGTTCCTTCTTACAACCACAAGGGATTAATACTTCCCTTCAAGTGTATACAAACACTTAGCACTCAAGACAAGACTCTCTTTAAGAGTAGATATGAGTAAAATAAATACGCTCAAGAACACAACAACTTTCGTCAAGAGTTTGGCTCTCAAAAACTTATCAAATGAATAGAAAATGATGAATATGAGAGTATGCAAGCTTTAGCAAGAATATAATCAGTTGTTGTACTTAGAAGACTGATTTTGAGTTGTATTTATAGTGTTCAAAACCCCTACAACCGTTGCCTAATTGCCAATCAAGAATTGCTGGTTTTGTGCTAAGATAATCGATTATCTGATTTGCATAATCGATTATTTTCTAATCGTTCAAAAATCATTCCCAGATTTTAAGCAGAATAATCGATTATCCAAATCGTATAATCGATTACCTGACAACGTTCAAAAAATCATATTCAGATTTTACTTAACATAATCGATTATCAGATTGTGTATAATCGATTATCTTTCAGAGTTTAAAAATACTTTGGCAACGGTCATTTGCATAATCGATTATGCTATAAGGATAATCGATTATCTTTTATATTTTAAAAACTTCGGACTACACTGTCTTAACATAATCGATTATCATAAAGTACATAATCGATTATTTTACAGTCTTGTAAAATTTGATAGACACTGCCTCAACATAATTGATTATCATAATGTGCATAATCGATTATTTTATAGCTTTGAAAAATCTGATGGACACTGCCTCAACATAATCGATTATCATAAGGTACATAATCGATTATTTTATAGCTTTGAAAAATCTGATGGACACTGCCTCAACATAATCGATTATCATAAGGTACATAATCGATTATCTTGTAGCTTTGAAAAATCTAATGTACACTGCCTTAACATAATCGATTATCATAAGGTACATAATCGATTATTGTTCAGCTTTGTAAATCTGGTGTACATTGTCTTAACATAATCGATTACCATAAGGTACATAATCGATTATCTTTGTCCAAATTTGAGAGGCATGTTTAAAAATCATTTTGGCTAAAATAAAATGTTTGAAAATTATTTTGCTTTAAATTAAATATGCATGATTTGATAAAAATGATTTTACGAGAGAAGCCAAGTCTTGAGTTAATTGTCGGATCAAGATCACAATTAAAGAACGACTCATGTATAACTTTATTTCTTTGCTTGATCATGATCTTTGTTCGTCTTGTGCTTGAACCTCGTTATGTGTCAATTGCGCGCTTGTGCTTGGACCTCGTCATATGTCAATTGCGCGTCGTTTTTCATTTATCAAAACCTACAAATATGAACACACGTTTAGTTTAGTGCCTTGAGAACGTGTTTCAACATAAAGTCATTTCATTCACCTTCTTGATACTGAAATGTATAATTCACAATGATATAGAAATATCGCGAGTCTCGACACCATCCAATGTAAATCTCAGATTCTAGCCATAACTACTATGCCATCACTTAATCTTGCTAAGTTGGAACTAATCAATTAGACATGAGAATTAAATTCACTCCAAAATTAAAAATATGAAAACCTTTCACACACTCATAACTCGATACTATACTCCATATTAAGAGAGAAATCAAGCACCCATTTGTCCTTTTTACATATCAAGCAGACTCTTCTTGTCATATTCTAATCATTTGAACATAGCCTGAAATAATATCCTACTCATTATTTAGTCATCCAACTACTCGTCGGCCACATAATCCACTCATAGGGGCACTATCAGACGTATAAGTCCAAAAGCACATGCTAACACAACCGAAATCCCGTGCTCAAGCTACAGTCAAAACCCTGCCTCAAGTCCTCCAGACCCATCATCAATGTACAAAAATCATATCTCTCACCTCATCCATGGAATCACAATCCATCGATGCACAACCAATACTGAGCGCTCACATGCGCATACGAATGCGTGGAAGGAATTCAAAGAGTTACGCTTTAAGCTGAATCAATACCACACGATAAGGAAAGAAAGATAGGAAGTTTAGCCTAAATGTCATGTAGCCTCTCGAATACATGTATGGACGTCATCATACCGATCCACAAGACTCGAATAGACACTTGCTCATGACTAGTAGAACCTATGAACCTAGAGCTGTGATACCAACTTGTCACAACCCAAAATCCACAGGTCGTGATTGCACCTAACCTGACATGTTAACTCAGCCAATTAATAGTTAATACAATTCTAATAAAATAAATATGATCAACAATTGATATATCTGAATTCCAAACATCATCCTAAGGACTGGTAGTACAAGACATGAGCTACTAAGACTAGATTATTATAAAAATGGATATGCAATAAATTCAACTTCCATTTGAAATGTACATAAAAAGAATTCAACTCTAGAACTACCCAGAGACAAGTTTTATCCACATCCAGAAGGAAAGAACATCTTTAGCGTCAACTCCCGACATCACCCGCAACTTTGTTTCCAAAATCTACACGCAAGGTGCAAAAGTGTAGTATAAGTACGACCAACCCCACGTACTCAATAAGCATCTTAAATGACCTCAGTGAAGTAGTGATGATGCTCTTTAGTTAATAGATACTTAGTGATATAACCAGTACATGACTAGCAACAAAACAATATTAGAACATAACAGAACAACGTACAAGGAAACAATTATGTGAAGCAGTAAATGATCTCTAGAAGAACCACAATTAATATTCCTCAATATCACGACCAATACTTTCTTTAGAGCGATAACTAGCAAATCACAGTAATAAATCAATAACTTTCATAGTGTGAGAAATATACTCAATATATCAAATCCAACGGTATGGCAGCACCCTTCGTGCATTTATCTCATCTTCACAAAATATAAGTGTAACAATATTAACCAGGTAAAAGAAATGCCGATAACAGTAATGACAAGGTAGGAGAAATAGGAATGATGACATCAATTAGGAAAGAAGAACATAATTTCACCTAACTAGCATAGTAGAAGGCATATATGTACATATAAAAAATAAGAGGGGAACACATGATCTTTATAAGCTAACAAGTAGAGACATGAATGTATAACATTGTTGAAATGTCATATTAAAGTGAAACAAACTAGATACGACATGCTTATATATATAACAACAGGAGTGAGGCATGTATTTGCAAGTTAAACAAGTAGAAGGCATGGTCAACACAACAACAATTGAGATAGAGAACAATGACAAAACAACAACGACAAGTCACATAGGAAACATATGTGCGACAATAATACCTCAAGGTAAAGGCATGAGTGTATACATAAGGAAATGATATCACAACACAATGAATATCCCTCGTCCTCTCCTGCACGGAAACACCCTTCATGTCATGAACTCGTGATAATATAAAATTATGATGATATAAATGAAATGATACGGCATCACCTTTTGTGATTTTACTCTCATCCTCACATGATAATGTAAATGAGGAAGGATAATATAAATGAAATAGCACGACATCACCCTTCGTGCTTTTACTCTCAAATGAAATGACACGGCATCATCCTTCGTGCTTTTACTCTCAAATAAAATGGCACAGCATCATACTTCGTGGTTTTTCTCCCAAATGAAACAACACGACATCGCCGTCCGTGCTTTCACACTCTCGCACATGACAATATTAAAACAATGGCACGCCATCACTCTTTTTGCTTTTCATTTTTCCTCACCTAGAATATGTATATCGATGACAAACAAGTTAGAAAGCATAAATAACTTCAAGGAGAGTGGTTAAACGAATATTCCAAATGAACCCCAACACACCTTTCAAGCCAACAATAGATCAATAAACCCTCAAGACCCTTATTGCTCAAGTATTTCAAAAATCTAAAGAATGATTTACAACTTGAGTATAGAACTTAATATCTCAAGAATAGCGACCGTAGCAATAGATTAGTGATTACGCATGACGAAGATCTAATTGGATACATTAGTGTTTCTCAAAACTCTGTCAAGTTTTGATCAAGTTATAATAAACTAAATCTTGATTTCTAACATTTAATTCCGTATTCTTAGTAATCTAGAAGTCAAGTAAGATAAAAAGTAAGAAGGTCTGGTAAATATACAAGGAAAAATTACTCGTATAATTTATCCCCGAGCATGATTAACCTTGGCACATGCATATACGCTCTTCACCTAATATATGCATCACCCTTACATGTAGTAAATAATGACACTTAGTAGGAAAAATTTTCTCAACAAAGTCAGGCAAGATACTTATCTTAAAAAAGCCAAATCGATACCGAGCAAGCCAAACCATGCTCCAAAAATGCCATCCCGCATATACGACCTCTGAACTGCTCAAAACTAGCTAAAAGCAACTCGAATATATCCAATAATTCCCAAGAAAAGAAACTTAATTGATAAAGATCGAATCTTTAATTAAAAGCCCAAAGTCAACCAAAAAGTCAAACCCGAGCCCGCACCTTGAAATACGATAAAACTTACAAAATTCGATAAATCATTCAATTATAAGTCCAACCATACTAGTTTCACTCAATTCTGACTCTGAATTGATATTTAAAACTCAAAAATGTATGTATTGCAATCTTAGACAAAAACCCCAAAATTTCACTTTGGACTCATCAATCAAATGCCAAAAGCCATGATTGATTCATAAAATATAACCAAAATCAAGTATAGAATATTTACCCTAATTCATATGGTGAAATCGTCTTCAAAAATTGCCCCAATCAAAGCTTCCCAACTAAAAATATGACCAAATGTACAAACCCTTGATATTAAGGAGCCGTTTGGCCATAGATTTTGCCAAAATAAACTTTGGTTTTATTTGGCAAGCACCTATTTTGTCATAGATTTTTTCTATGTTTTGGAAAAATCCCAAATCCCCAGCTCAATTGCTGGTTTTGGGCCAAATCCCTAATAATTTACACATGGTTTTATAAAATAAATTTGGGAAATATGTTTTGAAAACATATGTACAAACACATCTTCAAACCAAACTTCACCCAAATCAGATTTTTCAAAAAAGAAACAAATAGGGAATCTATGGCCAACACTAGCTAGGTATACTTGTCCAGCCGTCTTGCAATGTTTCGTGTGCCAAACAACCTCGAAAGTCGCTTTTGATGCCTCAAATGGGTTTCTTACAAAATTTCAGTCAAGTTAGGATTTTGAATAACTCTATTTGTCCTTATAATGAAGGAGAGATGTTGGTTTCAATATTTGAAATAATGCAGATTTTTAGATACGGTATCAATGACAATTTTGTAACTAATCCAAAGTATCTAGCAACCTAATTTTTAGTAAAATGATCATAAACTCCTCATACGATGTCCAAATTCGACGATTCTTTTTGATATTGCTCCATGATTACGATATAGATCTAATTATTCAATCAAAACAGAAATATGAGCTAATTTGTTTAATATGGTATAATTTATGCATGAAGAAACAATGTCGAAACATAAAAAAAACGAGCGCAACACAACCCAAACCTATCCGAAACTCATCCGAGCCCCTCGGGACCCTTTTAAGAATATCGACACGACGAAGCACATATCAAATCAAACTTAATGAATTTTCAAACTTTCGATTTCCAAAATTCGTGTCGAAACTTATCAAATCAACTGGGAATGAACTCAAATTTTGCACACAGGCTAATACATCATTTGAGATACTCGCACCCTCAAACTAAGAGAAATGCAAATGCTTAAGACGTCCGATCGGATCATTACTCTGAGCCTTATTTTTCCCCTTGTGCACGAGATATATGTAATACCTAATCCAAACTTTAAAGAATTTCCGTGATATTTACAATAGTAAGGATAAGCGTTTGTTACGATTTAGCTTCGGTCTTGCAGGTTTATCTAAACACTTTTAAATTTGTAGTTTCTATTGGGTTTGAGTATAGAACTACATACATAACATGAGCGTTGTATGGGTTGAAATTGATTGATAACATGTGATCAAATGATTGAGTGATACACGAAATTGAAAACATACAAAGGACGAGTCGGCAAATAACTAACATCAGGTGCGAAGTTTATAACCAGTACCAGGCGGATACCGAAGGAAGCACAACTGAAAATAGAGATTCAAAGGCTTGACATTAGATAAGCATTTAATGAGCATCCGTACAGAAAATATTTATATTCAAAGCAAGCTGCTATATGTCCATCAATGATATTTTTATTCTAATTCAAGAGTAGCTTGATTCTATGATCTTGTTTTCCTAGTTAAAGCTATAAATTGAAGGGTTAACAATCGTTGAAAGGACATGAAATATTCAGCACAAAAAGCTATAATCTATATTCTTTCTGCATTGAAATAAAATACCTGACATATTTCTTGCTTTTATCATCGGAACGGCTAAGTTCCTAACCAGACTTATTATTACATTTAACTTTATTCGTTAATCTAATTTTTATTCTTACTTATTTATTATTTTTGAATTAAATCTATTTGCTTGTCTATAAATCACGTATTAAATTAAATTATATTATTTTACAGATAAAAAAATATTAAACTAAGTTGGAAAAATAACATTATATAGCCACTCTCAAAATAGTAGCTGAAAATATATAATTTTGGCATATATATATTCTAGATGTAATATATAAAAATTATACAAAATTTTATATACCTTTTTAGTTACTAAATATAAATAATTTTTGGCGCGAGCTAAAAATGATATCCTAACTATATTTGGGAGAGGACAAATTTGACTTTCTGACTTGAGTCAACTTTTTCTTTTTCAGTTTCTTGAGATTAGGGATCATGAAAGAATTATGAAATTAAGCTCTCTTTCATTTTGTGATAATGAAAAAATGACTCCCCAATAGCGATACGAAAGTTAGGAATTCTTGAACAGGATTCAGTTTACTTAATAAAAACTCCTTCACTTAAATTCTGTTCCTTTACATTCTATTTCTAAATATCCAAGGAATAAAAAGAAACCCTTTTCCAAATAGAAAATATGATGTAATCGTCTAGAATGAAAATGACTTAAGTAACGAATATGAAACTTAGGAATTCTTGGACAGGATTCAGTTTATTTAATTAAAAAGCCTTTCACTTTTTGTTCCAATATATAAATATCCAAGGAATGAAAAGAAACCATTTTGCAAGTAGAAAATATGATTAGCATCCACTTCAAGAGAATTAGATTACTTAAGGTGAATCAGCCCTAAAATACGAATACCTTAGTTGAAAATGACTTTTGATGGGATAATGGAGAATTTTTCTTTTCCTATTTCTTCTCTTTTTTTGTAAGCCCATACTATTTTGAACACTAAATGTGATGGAATTATTCTTTTAGGAATATATATTAAATCCCATTTTATATGCGGAGCCCATCTTTATCGTTGAAAATCAAGCATCAGGACCATCAAATATATGCTGCTGAGTAGTACATTGCAAAATTCTTTTTGAAAATTATCTAGTGTGAGCTTTAGCACTTCAACGACTGTTATTAATTCATTAATTAATTATTCACATATTATATTGTATGTATATTTATATTTATATTTATGTATATAGGACAAAAGGTAAATATAAATATTAGGAATGAGTTGGTCACTGACTTTGGGTAGCAGAGGTTTTAACTCATTTTGTAGGATATGACAATGGAACGACCACTTGCCTCTGTGTAGTATTCGATCAGTGTCCATTTGAAAGTTGTGCTGGTTTGGTTGTTTCTGTATTATTGGTCAATAACCAAAAGGTGTTCTATCAATATTGTATGGCAGAAATACAAAAAGATTTTTTAGTTTTTTATATTTCTTCTCTAGAGAAAGAAAATTATTGAAAAGAGAATTTGTGACGTCGGACGGATGAGGCCGGATCAAAGAGGAGGAAAGACAAACTTTTAGGATGACGTACTTCTAAAGAAGAGTGCACATAACAACCTAAAAATAGTGGGATATAGTCAATTTTCAAATTGGTCACTCAAAATAATTAGTTTTTATCAAGTTAATGAAAAATATTATTATTTTATTGTAATAGAAATTAATCTAATATAACATACTACAGTTCGGTGCACCTGTTATGAACTCTAACATATTATGCTGAATCGGTATATTTTAGAGGCTCCAGTATAATATATTAGAGATTGGAGCACCAGTGCTCCAAACTCCAATATTATACTAGACCATCATACTTGCTGGAACTCCAGTATATTATGCTGGAGTTTTAGTATATTTATGCTGAAAATCCATTATATTATGCTGGAGTTCCAACATACTAATCCTGGAACTCCAATATAATATGTTGGAGTTCAAGTATACTTATGCTGGAACTCCAGCATAATATATACGGTGTCCTTAGTTACCACCGTTTCTTTTTAAAATAATATACAGTCCAAAGATAGCGAGATAGTACTCGTCAGCCCGAAAAATCATATAAAAATCATTTGAGTTTTCAAAACGTATAAATATGGCGGAGTTTGCAAAAATAGTATTTAAGGTTAAGAAGGTGTCGGTACTTATAAACTTTCTCGTGGCGGTCCAAATGTGATGGTGGCCAACCAGCAATTGACAGGCTTTTAATGCCTTGGTAACCAAGCCGACGGGATATTACAATACCTACATGTCGCTAACGTCATAACCAGGTTCGTCGCTTACGTCGCGGCACATCGAGATGGGGTTGGAAAAATTCATGTTGTTTCTCGTCGTCTTCTCTCCAACAAATGAGGGGACAATTTGTATACGATCAAATTGGGGCTTGCCTTTTTTCCACGATTGGTCAAGTCTAAAGCATGATAAGCTAAGGATAAGCTTTGTTTTATATCAAAGAGTGGCCAAAGTTAGGTTGTCGAACTTGAGACCCTTAGACCGATTAAGATCGAGTCCGACCAAAATCGAGATCGATCAAGATCGAGAATGAATAAGAAGGAGATCGAGGAAATCTTACTGAGTCAAATAACGAAAAGATGAAATATACACAATCAGACGAGGATTCCTCAAAGGGACAAGATGAAAATAAACTCGGGCTCAGATATTCACAGCCCAACAGCAACAATCATTACAGCCCAAATATAATGCTCACCCATATATACAATGTATACCATGAACATACAATAAATATACAGTGAATATAGAGCTCTATGTCATTTATGCTTGGGTTTGGAAGCCATATAATCTTTCATCTCAACACTTTGTTCATATGTTCTAGTGAAATACTCGTTTGGTTCGAGGACGACCTAATTCGAGAGCCAAAGCTATAAATTTCCTTTGGTTTGATTTTATTTCTATTTGCAGTTAATTTTAATATCAATTTTCGTATCTTCTTACTTTGTGTCAAATTATATAATATATTCTTAAAATCACGTATAAATTTAAATGTTAATTATTTCTACGGTAAACAAGTACTAAATATTTATGTTGCCGACCTCAGGTCTAGCATATAGTTCCACGTAGTATTGATGTTCCAAGCGTACAGCAGGTTGCTTTTAAGTTGAAAAGCACAAACAAGGTTTAGATGATAATGAATAGGTTTAGATGATAATGAAATTGGAAGATTCAATGAAAGGGGTGTGTCGTTAGTGTCAAATACAATGACGAATGATGGGGTACTCACTATTGTGGAATTAATGCAAAAGCTAGCGGTTAGACAAAAACGTAAACAAGTGTAATTCTCAATTCCAAAACTCATTCATGTTATGTAAAGGTATTTTGTAAAATTTTGGTTCTAATTATTTTGAAAATTTTAATGTATAAAAGTTGTTGAATAGTCGATTCAGACCACATCTAGGACCCGTTTGTCTATAAATGATTTTTCTTTTTTTTTTTTTTAATATTTTTCAAAAACTTGTTTGTTCATGAAATTTTGTAAGTATTTGGAGATTTTCCGAAAATAAGTTTTTTTAAACCAAAATATAATTTTTACCACATTTCAAAATTTTTTAAAAAGTTTTTTTCTCCATTCACAAAATGGTAACATTTTTAAAGTGAATGTTTTTGCATTTGTGAGGTAATGTTTCCGCAGTGAATGGAGTTACTTGTCAATCATTTTACAATATTGTTGATGGTGAAAACTCAAGGCTAGTGGAATGTATGGAACTAGGGATCGGGCCCGGCCGAGTTCGTTTTTGGTTATACTGGAGAAAAAAGCTGGTTTAAACTTTAAAGGAGCAATTATTTATTTTTTGTTTGTACACATTTTGACTATTATTTCATTCTACCAAGTAACTCTACATACTAAATTTAGTCTTATTACACAAATCATCAGAAGATATCACTTAATGTTTACTGTTAATATTGGACTTTAAACCCCAGGTCTTCTATGAATAATAATACTATATAATTTCATGGGAACCATAAAATATATATACCACATTATTAATGTTACTCTATCAGAAAAGGGGGAAAAAACCTATAGGTAATATATCAGTAATGTTGGGACCAAATGGGAAAAAATATCTTAAATTTGTAAATTAAATGTACTTAGTCATTTTATAATTACCGAATCCAATCTCTTTCTGCTTTTTTCCTACCTCCCTGTGTTTTATTCCTAAGGAATATTCAGATAACCAAAGCCTATATATCCATTAAGTATGTCAGGCATTAATACTTTTTTTCTTGATTTCTCACACGGTGGTCGTAGTTCTGTATTTGTATTAGAATTAGACTATATTAAAATTTGTCCTACGTAAGGACCTAATTAAAGGAAAATATTCTTTGCGAAATTTGTTTTTACACATAGAACTCGAATCCGAAACCTCTCGTTAAGAAAAGAGTGGGCATCCTTAATTTAGTGGTGTCAGTCATTAATACTCAACATTGAGAAGCCCGAAAAAAATAAAATAACACTAACAAAAGGAGGAAAGAAATTTATATATATATATGATAACTATAGATAATAATAAGGGCACGTTTCATTTAGATTTTCTTCACTTACCATTCAGAAGCGCACACGCATATATATATATATAATTCATATCGCTTTCAAATTTCAACTTTTTGAAGTTAGTGTGCATGCGTAGTTGCTACTAAAATGTTAAGCAGGTGGCTCCTGTTTAAGGTATATGCTGCTATTATTATAAGCATTCAATGCTCCTTTTGACTTGGGCATCCCTTCATCGTCTGCGTAAAACTTCGTTAATTTGCTCTAGAATTTTCTTTCCAGTAAAAGTTCCATGCATTAACCGGGAATAAATTAATTATAAAATCATAATAGTTATAAGTAATTATAAATTATTTTTTTGTAATTATTTTCAGTTGATAATATTACAAAATAATAATTAAGCGGCTATTACATATGAAATATTACTAATGATATAAATATGTTCCCAGTATCAATACATGTAACTTAAATCCATTTCTTTCTATACCGTGCAACGTCAGCCTAACTTTACACCGTCAAAGATAACATTTACTTATGTTGAGATATATGGCTATTCTTGTAATTAGCTTATTTTCTGTAGTTAGGCTATATGTGTAAATAAGCTATTTCTGTAATTGATTAGGCTACATTTGCAAAGGCTATATTTGATATATAGTCTTAGGGATCATTTGGACAGACCTGAGGGGTCATTTTTTCTGATAAAAATATCTGAGTCTCTTCGAGACTCTTCCGATGCTCTCCCTTCTCTCTACTTTCTCTCTCTAAATTTCTTCGATATTGAGCATGTTTTCATGGTATCAGAGCCTGTATAATGATCCGATGATGCTCTTGTGTGAATCAATGGTTCATTTGAACTATTTTCTGATAAAAAATTCGAGGTTTTTCTGAGATCGAAAGATCGATGATGTTTTTGACCCTATTAGGGTTCTTCCGAGTCTCTACCTTCACGATCTATGACGGTTCCTTCTCTATTGAACGGTTCAATCATTTATTGTGAAATTTTCGGAGATTTTCCGGTGAGTTTTCAACCTCTAGGGTTTTGTGGTGGTCAAATCGGTTGTTTGATTGCCATCCGGTGGTTTGATACTCATTTTGCTGAGGTTTTGGTTATTGTCGGTACTGTTGCGACATCATTGACGGTATTTGCGGTAAAGTTTTGACGGTTACTCCTAGGGTTCATACCTGGGGTTTTATCTGTTGTTAAAGGCCGATCTTCTCCGGTTGCGAAGAAGGACGGTAACCTCGTTCCTATTCTTTGGTTGTAATTCTTTGACTCTGTGTGTGATTGTTTGATTCTAGCTGTGAATAACCTCTTTGAGTTGTGAGTACTTATTGTGTAGATTGTGAATATTGATTTTGGTGATATTTGCAAAAGGTTTAATTCATTTGAGCATGGCTGCTAACATGAATGCTGGTGGTGGTTCTTGTGGTAACTCTGGTTCTATCGATCCTTCCAGTCCTTTGTTTGTACATTCTTCTGATGTGCCTGGTGCATGCCTTGTTCCCACTCCTTTCTTAGGTAGTGGTTATGGAGGTTGGAAACGTAAGATGACTATGGCTTTATCTGCTAAAAATAAAATTTATTTCATTGATGGTTCCTTTTCCCGACCTAGTAATAATGTGAGCCAACAGAGGTTGTGGGATTGATGTAACATGCTAGTTATGTCATGGTTAATTTCTTCTGTGTCATCTCAAATAGCTGATAGCGTTCAATATTCTGACACTGCTCAAAGCATGTGGTCTCAACTTGAGAAAAGATATGGTACCCCTAATAAAACCAAAATCTTTGAGCTTGAAAGGGAACTTTCTCAGACATCCCAAGGCTCCCTTGATATAGCCTCATACTTCAACAAACTCAAAAGTTTGTGGGATGAATTGGGGACAATGTGCCCAAACCATGGACAGAGGTGCACTTGTGCTGCCAAGAATGGTATTATTGAGGAAGATGATGAAAACAAGATTTATCAGTTCCTTATGGGATTGAATGAGACATATTTGGGAGTAAGGAGTAATTTGTTAATGATGCAGCAATTTCCTTCCCTTGACAGTGTTTATAATATTGTGCTCAATGATGAAAAACAGAGACAAGTCAAGTCTGTCTCTCATATCAGCCCAGACTCTATGTCTTTTAATGTTCACGCTGACAGGCCTCCTGCTGGGTCCAACCAGGGTAAATTGACTGGTTCTAATTTCAGACCTAGAGTCAACTTTGAGCAAAATAGAGGAAACTTATTTTGCAGATATTGCAAGAAGTCTGGACACTTAATTGATAAGTGTTTCAAGCTCCATGGTTTTCCTCAAAACAACTCTTACACCAAGGGAAGGAAATCTGCAGCTGCTCATCTTTCTACTAGTCCTGATTGTGTATCTGATGATACAGGAAACTCAAGTCTGTCTGTTCCTCTAGGGGATCCTATTGCCAGCCAACCTGTGATACCAGGGTTGAGCAGACAGCAATGTGATCAGATTGTGAATTTGATTCAACAGACTCTTTCAAAGGATTCTAGTGATCAAGCTTCTTCTCCCATGTGTTCTGCTAATTTTGCTGGTACTATTATGTCTGAGAGTCTTGTTTCTGATTCCAAATTGTGCATGCTTACAAACATAAATTCTACTACCTGGATCATTGATTCAGGGGCTTCTAATCATATGACTTATGATAAAAATCTACTTTTTGATATTATACCCTTAGCTATCCCTTACCTTGTTTCCCTTCCTAATGGTTATAAAGTAAAGGTAACTTGTACAGGATCATTTGCATTGACTTCTTCTCTTACTCTTCACAATGTGCTCTTGGTCCCTTCTTTCAAACATAATTTGATTTCTGTTCATAAGTTGATGAAACAATTAAATTGCTTGGTTCTGTTCACACCAACCTCATGTCTCCTTTACCTGTTACAGGACCTTTCTCTGAAGAGGCTTCTGGATCTTGGTAAAGAGGAGGCTGGTCTGTACAAGTACTCTTGGTCACCTCCTTCCTCTTCTGCCTCTTCCAAGCCCTCTTCTACTTTTGAGCATAGTGTTTCAAATGTTTGTAATGATGATGTTGTTTCTGATAGCAAACATTTTAGCTCAATTGTGCAATCTTCCAGTTGTAATAATGCTGCTAATGCTGATATGAACTATATTTGGCATTTGAGATTAGCTCACACTTCCTTTGCTAATATGAAACATGTTTCTGGTTTACCTTTTTCTTTTGCTGCTAAACAACCTTTTCCTTGTTCTATTTGTCCTATGGCAAAACAAACCAGACTGCCTTTCCCTGATAGTAGCATTAGCACTACTAAACCCTTCCAACTTATACATGTAGATACTTGGGGCCCTTATCATACTTCCACTTCCCTTGGCAGTAAGTACTTTCTCACCATAGTTGATGATTTTTCTAGGGCCACCTGGACACACCTGATGGGTTCTAAAAGTAATGCCTTCCCTCTGCTTAAATCTTTTATCTCCTATGTTCAGACTCAGTTCCATTCCATGGTCCAGGTTGCCAGGAGTGATAATGCCCTGGAACTGGGTTCCAGTGCAGAAGGGATTTCCTTTTTTAGTGAACTTGGGATTGTGCATCAAACAACCTATCCTCATTCCCCTCAACAGAATGGGGTTGTTGAAAGAAAGCACAGATCTTTACTTGAAACTTGTAGAGCTCTTCTTTTCCAGTCTGGTTTGCCTATATCATTTTGGGGAGATTGTTTGTTAACTGCCACTTACATCATTAATAGGTTACCATCTAGAGTTCTTCACTATAAATCACCTCATGAATTGTTACATGGTTCTCCTCCTTCCTATTCTCACCTAAGGGTTTTTGGTTGTTTAGCTTATGCTGCTGTCCCTATCCCTCAAAGGGACAAACTGAAGTCTAGAGCTCACTCTTGTGTTTTTATTGGTTACCCTTTTGGTAAGAAAGGTTACAAACTGTATGATTTGAATTCTAAGAAATGCTTTGTCTCTAGAGATGTTGTCTTTCATGAAACACATTTTCCCTTTAAATCTGCACCTCCATCTTCCTCTCCTCCTCCACCTATTCCCCTTTTTGATGACATCCTTGAACAATCTTTTATATTACCATCTTCCAGTGATTCTACCCCTTCTTCTCCTTCTAGTTCTTCTCCTGCCTCTCCTATATCCATTCCTTCCTTTTTCTTTTAATCCTAATGTTTCTCCTCCTGATTTACCTGTCTCTCAGCCTCTTCCCATGCCCAGAAAATCCACTAGACACCACAATCCCCCTTCTTACCTCAAAGATTATGTTTGCCAGCTTCCAGCCTTCTCTGGCTCCTCTTCCTCTAATTTGGAATCTGAACCCATGTATTACTCTCAAGCTGCATCTGTACCAGCTTGGCAGGATGCCATGAGAAAGGAATTTGATGCATTGGATGCTAACCACACTTGGGACATTGTGCATCTTCCTCCAGGCAAGAAACCTATTGGCTGTAAGTGGGTTTACAAAATCAAATATAAATCTGATGGTACTATTGAGAGATATAAGGCAAGGTTGGTTATTAGAGGAGATACACAGGTTGAGGGTGTGGACTTTACAGACGCATTTTCTCCTGTTGTCAAGATGACTTCAGTGAAATGCATTATTGCAGTGGCTGTTAAGAACCACTGGCCATTGTATCAGCTTGATGTTAACAATGCTTTCCTTCATGGTGATTTGGATGAGGAAGTGTATATGAAACTTCCTCCAGGTTTGGTGGTATCTGATTCTGCTTCTCCCTCTTCTTCTTCTACTTCTTCTTCTTCTCTTCCTTTGGTTTGCAAACTAAAGAAATCTTTGTATGGGCTCAGGCAGACCTCCAGGCAGTGGTATGCTAAACTGTCATCTGCTCTTCATTCCAGAGGTTACAGGCACTCTTTGAATGATTATTCTTTATTTTTAAAAGGTACTCCTGATTCCCTTGTTGTGGTTGCTGTGTATGTTGATGACATTATTGTAACTGGGCATGACTGTGATGAGATTGCTGCCTTAAAGGTCTTCTTGGATGATACTTTCAAAATCAAGGATTTTGGGTCATTGCATTATTTTTTGGGTCTTGAGGTTAAACATGTCCCTGGTGGGATACATCTGAATCAGCATAAGTATGTTACTAATTTGTTGCATGCTTTTGACTGTGTCTCTGTTTCCCCTGTTGTCTCCCCTCTGGACATTTCTATCAAACTACATGCTGATTCTGGTGATCTTTTGCCCGCTCCTGACCAGTTCAGGAGTCTTGTTGGCAAATTATTGTTCTTAACCCATACTCGACCTGATATATGCTTTGCCGTGCAACATCTGAGTCAATATCTTAAATGCCCAAGGGTTCCCCATATGTCTGCTGCTATGCATGTTTTGAGGTATCTTAAAGGCACTCCATCTTTGGGTCTCTTTTACTCTGATGTTGCTGATTATTCTGTGACTGGGTACTCTGATAGTGACTGGGCAGCGTGTCCTGACACTAGAAGGTCTGTTACTGGTTTTTTTGTGTTGTTGGGTGGTAGTCTGATCAGTTGGAAATCAAAAAAACAACCAGTTGTCTCTCTTTCATCTGCTGAAGCTGAGTACAGGGCTTTAAGCAAGGTTACAGCTGAATTATCTTGGCTCTCTCGCTTACTTGCTGATCTTGGGGTATTTGTTCCTTCTCCTATTTCTGTTTTTTGTGATAGTCAGGCTGCTGTTCACATTGCTAATAACCCTGTTTTCCATGAGCGTACTAAGCATATTGAGGTGGATTGTCATTATGTTCGCGCTTTGTTACACAATGGTTTCCTCAAGCTTTCCCATGTTTCTACTTCTCGGCAGCTGGCTGATCTATTGACCAAGGCTTTATCTGGGACTGCTCTCTCTCCTCTTTTGTCCAAGTTGATGGTGGTTTCCCCCCTTCAACTTGAGGGGGGGTGTTGAGATATATGGCTATTCTTGTAATTAGCTTATTTTCTGTAGTTAGGCTATATGTGTAAATAGGCTATTTCTGTAATTGATTAGGCTACATTTGCAAAGGCTATATTTGATATATAGTCTTAGGGGTCATTTGGACAGACCTGAGGGGTCATTTTCTCTGATAAAAATATCTGAGTCTCTTCGAGACTCTTCCGATGCTCTCCCTTCTCTCTACTTTCTCTCTCTAAATTTCTTCGATATTGAGCATGTTTTCAACTTAGCTTGAAAGCGAATAGTTCAATTTCCAAGAGACGAGGAGCGATTTGTGGAAATTGAAAGAAATACCTTTTATTATACAAAAAGATTAAATGCATATTGACTAAATTTTTGGTGGTAAAGTTAGTAAATACTCCATAGGACAACTAATTTAATGGAGTAACTGATCAACGGACGTAAGAGGCGTAGAAGTAATCTTAATATCTGTTTTTTGTTCTTTCTTTAACTCGAATTTATATAAGTAGAGCAAAAGAAAAAAATTTACTGAAATTCGGTAGTTGGGATTAATTATATTTTGTTGGACAAAAAGTAATTTTAGAACTCTTTTTACCATTAAACTTGAATTTTTCCTTATGTAAATAAATTCGACAGCTGATAATTTTTCCTTTTTGTTGCACACTATTCTCTTCGTTCCAATTTAGGTAAATGTGTTTGTGGTCTTAGACAAGTCAAAAAGGGGCTCATGGTATTTGTGTGATTATAAAAGAATTTCATTAAAAATAAACTTTTAAATTTAAGTTAAATTATTATCAAATTTAAAAAATTGATCTTTCTTTTTAAAACAGATCAAAAATAAAATAAATTTAAATAAACTAGAACAAAATAAGTATAACTTTTCGATGAATGAGAGTCAATTTAACCTCCTTACTCCTTACTCGTGGCTCATACTACATGTATATGAAGCCGTTACTTGTGTTCCAATATTGTTTTTCGGTTTGACTATGTTTGATCATGTTGTAAAATGATGAATGATATGGTTGAAGAAGAAGATAGCCAAATTGGTTCTAATCGAAAAATTTTATTTTATGTCTTATATAATTAATATTAATTATATGTAATATTTTTTAGTCTCATCATTTTATGGACCTAAATATTTGTAAATTCAGAAGTAAAATTGTGATTTATAAATTTATGAGACAGAAAAATCAAATACAATTAATATAAGTTGTATGAGGCACACGGTAAAACTTTTATTAGCTGTGAGTTGATGCTATAGCGCTGGGCCATGATCTCAATTGAATAGATAAGCTTCATGGGCACCGATACTGCCTTTTAATGCCGTACGCAAGAAGCACTGTATCGATCACTATAGCACGATGACCAAATCATGAGCATGTCCGTTTAATTCTATACCCTCGCTACTTGGAATTGATAACCACTAACTCTATTGTAGGACACGTGGCCTTCTTTTTCTAAGGAAAAAAGGGTCAAATTTGTTTTAAACTTTGCAAAATAATTCAAATGTAGCCTCCGTGAATAGCTGAGATCAAATCTATCATTATCATTACAAAAATGAGTTAGAGTATATTCTCTATTGACTAACAAATTTGTCTCTAATAATATTGTTTAGCAGCAGGTAATGCCACGTGTCCAATACATAAGTCCCTTTTTAAGGAAAAATGATCAAATTTATCCTTGAACTATAAGAACGATCCAAATTTTTATAGAACTTTGAAGAGTATGGCACCTCTTCAAAGTTCAATTGATGGTGGCACAACCATCTTCTTCGACACTCAGAATTTCCAATGGCTCGATCTATACATGCCTCAATCTAAAATTAACTGTCCTCAAGCCTCGAGTCAGCATCAATGTTTTAAAAGGCGGGGCGTAAGGAAAGACGTTTTATCTCTTACGAGACGAGGCATAAGTCCTAAGACATGAGACGCATGTCCCATGTATCTTTAAATTTTACTAATTTTATAAATTTTAAGATAGTATAAAATAAAAAAATTTGTAAAAATTACATCAAAATCACAAAATAATAATAAATAATGTATTTAAAATATTTACAAATTATAATTCGACTATGAATAATACGAAAAGTATGATATATATCATAATATGCAAATCAGTTGCAACATCATTACAACTCAAACATCAAAAGTAATGTATCTGATATGAAATATTATATGCATCTCTTAAGGAGTAATAGATCATGAAAGAATTTCAATATTATAATTTAATATTTTACTTAAAGTACTACTTTTATTTAATATGCTTCTATTCGAAAGAGAATTAATATAAAAACATAATTCACAATTTAAATATGATTTTCTAGCATCATCTATTTTTATGTTTCAACAAGTTAATAGACTAACACATAATTTACCATACAATATCATGATAACTAATTATTTGTAAATAGCTACTAGCTAATATTGAAATATTAAATTAATAAGTATTATATCTCGTAAACGTAAAAAAAATATATTTAGAAGAATAATTATAAAAAAATTATGGACTATTATATAGTAAAGACATAACAAAAGCTAATAAATAAATATTCTTCAAATAAACGATTTATTTAAAATTTACTATTATAGAAGTCTTAGCAGATAACGTGCAATAATTTTTATTTTAATTATGACATAAAATACTCTCAACTTATTGATTTCTGATTAAGAAAGATGTAATTTTGAATAGTCAACGATTTGTTAAGAAAATTTGAAGAATTACAAGGTTAGTTACATACAATTGCATAAAGTTATATTAGGCGAGCCTAGTACCCTGGGCGTTGGGCTTGTCGGGAGTGTAAGCCTCGGTGGCTGAGGCGTAAGTCATACGAAACTAAGCCCCACACATAAGTCCAGGGGCGTTTTACGAGTGCTCCGCCCTAGGACGAGTCCGCAGTGAGTCCCAATTCTGCTTTTTAAAACAGAGGTCAGCATAATGAATCTCAAATAATAATTAATGTTGAAGAGCTCTCACTATGGTGATATACAGAAAAGATAGAGAGAAGATAGAAGTAAGGAGAAGAACATTACTCCATTTTTGAGTATTGAAATGTACAGTCGAGCTATTTACAGAATACTTTCCACTACTTATAGGGATTAACAACTAAGCACTATTTTACTCCTCTAATTAATTATAATTAACTAACTCTCACTTAAAATATATGGGATCCATATTCTTCTGCACACCCCCTTAAGCTGAGGGATGAAATACATTCTTCATTCACAGCTTGCTCCCTAGGTACTCATATTTTGATTTGCACGGTGCCTTAGTTAGTAAGTGTGATATGCTCTGTTCTTCCAACATGTTGTGTTTGAATTAGTCCTTGCACCAATTTTTCCCTTACAGTCAATATCTATATGCTTAGTCTTCTTGTGAAAGATAGGATGTGCAGCAATTTGAATTACTGCTTTGCTATCATAGTGCAATGACACATGTAATTTGATATCCACACCCAGCTCTCTGAATAACCCAATTAACTATACAATCTAAACAACTATGGTTGCCATACTTAAAAATTTTGCTTCAGCTAAGCTTCTAAACATTGTTCCTTATTTTTTTATTTCCAAGAGATCAGCGCACCACCAAACTTTACATTCAGAAACTGATCTTCTAGACTCCACACATGCTACCCAGTCAGAAACACAATAGGCTACAAGATGATTGCAGCTACAAGTAGGTATAAAGAATCCAAGTCTTGGTGTAGACTTAATGTACCTTACCACTGTCCTTGCATCATCCATATGAGAAAATTTAGGTGGATGCATATATTGATTGGGAAACTGTACTACAAAGGTTATGTCTGGACTTGTCATAGTTAGGTACAATAATCTACCTATCAATCTATGATAAATGCCTTTATCTTCAAGCAACATATCTTTGGATGCATTATTACTTACTTCCTGATCAAACTAACATAAATGAGTTTATGATTGAACTTAAGAGGTGTATAGACCAGTTTTCCACCTATTAGGCCGAGTTTAGAAAGCAGTTCTAAGGCATACTTTCTTTGACACATCAAGATAACCTTTGAGACCTTGAGAATTCTATCCCAAGAAAGTACTTCAATTCTCCCAAATCCTTCATTTTGAATATTTTCTGTAATTCTTTTTTGACTTGTCTAAGAATGTGTAGACTGATGCCTGTGATCAGCAATTCATACACATATACTACCACTATCACCAGTTGTGTTCCTATCTTTATAGAAAAAAGAGAGTAATCATAATGGCTTTGCACAAATTTCATATCTAAGAGTGTTTCGATCAGTTTGAGATTCCATTATCTTGGTGTTTACTCAATCCATACAAGGACTTGTGTAATTTGCACACTTTTTGATACTCCCCTTGGCTTGAAAAGCCATCTGGAATGTGCATGTAAACCTCCTCTACCAATTCACCCTGCAAGAATATATTGTGCATATCCATCCGAAAGATATACCAACTGGAGGTAGCAGCTAAGGCAACTATAGCTCTAACAGTAACCATTTTAGCTACTGGTGAGAATATTTCTCTGTAGTTTAGGCCTTCCTGTTGGCTGTAGCCTTCGGCTACTAATCGGCCTTATAACTCTCTACCTCAGCATTAGATATGTACTTGACTTTTAAAAACCGTTTACACCTAATAAGAACTTTGCCTGGTGGCAGTTCTAACATAAAACATGTGTTATTTTCTTCCAAAGCTGAGATCTCAGGATGCATAGCTTCCACCCACTTAGGATTTTCACTAGCTTCATTTAAGGAATTAAGTTAAACAATGACAGAATAAGCAGCTAAAGAGGCTTGATAAGCAGGAGAGAGTTGACCATAATACATATACTATGAGATAGGATATGAGCATGTAGACTTTCAAGGACGAACCACATAACCAGTGAGTCACACCAGAGGATAAGAAGATCTCGAGGATCTCCTAAGTGCTGCATGAGGAGTTAATGATAGAGGGAATCTCTATAGGCAAAGATGCTAAGGGATCATCACTGACAGGTGTCAACTGAGTGATAGTAGAAATTTTTTCCTGAAGATAATTGGTGAGTATTCTTACAGATGGCTGATGAGTCTGTGAACTCAAGAATATGAAATAGATAAGGAAAACCAGGTTTCATATTCTTAAAAGGAAAGATATCTTCCCTGAATACAACATATCTATTCACAAAGAAACTTTTAGAGTGAAGATCATATAGCACATAGCCCTTTTGGGAATAGGAATACCCCATGAAAACTGTTGGGAATGCTCTAGGACTGAACTTGTCTACTTTTTGTAATTTGGTGGCATAACATAAGCTCCCAAATACTCTAATATGTTGAATGGATGGACCTTTCTGATAAAGTGCCTCAAAGGGAGTCTTTCTCTAAAGGAGAACAGTAGGTAGCATGTTCATTAGGTAAAGTGTAGTGGAGACACATTCAACCCAGAAATGCAAAGGTATATAGGCCTGAAATCTCAAGGCTCTAGCCATGTTTATAACTGATTTGTGTCTTCTCTCGACAGATCCATTCTGTTGAGGAGTGTACACACAGGAACTTTGATGAAGAATTCCAGGATTTTGCAATAAGGAGGTGACTTGATCATTCAGAAATTCAGTGCCATTATCTATTCTATGAAATTTAACAGAGTTCTTGAACTGATTTGTAACCATTTCCAGGAAGTCTTTCAATGCCATAATAGTATCATCAACTAAGGTCAAGAAATATCTTTTGTTATCATGTCCTAACCTTTTATTCCACAATTCAAACTTATTGCAAGATTGTGTGCTGGCCTCACTAGTCTTACTAATACACTTATTTGTGCTACTAACATGGTATTTATAATTGGTGGTAAATGTTGCCTAGAAAATTGCTTATTTTCAGTCTTGAGAATGTAGAGACCAAGTTTTTCTTTAGAATCCCAGAACCTTCCACTTAAGAGTTTTTGAAAGACACGAAAATTAAGGAAGAATGCCACCGTACACCTTAGTGCTTTTGTAATCTTAGAGACTAAGAGTAGATTATACTTGAATTCTGGAATATGCAATATGTTCTAAACCTTCTTATCTCTAAAAAAGGAACGGATCTCAGTGTGTGTAGTAACAACCTTCTCACCAGTAGGGAGATATTTTTTTTTGTCCGTTTCTGATAATTCTTTATAGGAATCCAATAGATTTAAACTATGCACCATGTGATAAGAAGACCCTATATCTATTATCTACTTATGATTCACCAAGGAATACATAAAAGCATGTATGTGACATGTTATTCCTGTAGTTGTTGAATTAGCTACAGTTTGAGCATCCTTGCCTTTGTTCAACATCTACAATTTGTGTTGGTACTGTTCTAGGGTAAAGAACTAAGCTGGCGAATTGAGAGTAGAGCATCCCAAGGAATTGCTTTGAAGTAATTATACGCGGTATCATTAGCATAAGCTACTAGCCATTACTCATCATAGTTGCAACTTCATAAGCATCATTAGGACCATATACACCCTTTCCATTTATCCTATGGCATTCAACATTAATAATCATCGCATAAGCTTTATTCAAATTAGGAAGAGGCCTAGTCATTACCACCTGATTCTTAGCATTTTCATTGAGTCATTAAGCCTAGTGAGAAACTGATAGAGTTTTTGAAGCCGTTAGTGCCCAACATGCTTCTTTGACTCAAGACGACCACAAGTAGTAGGATGAGTCACTGTTTCATGCACACCCCACAGTTCTCTTACTTGAGAAAAGTAAACAGATACAAAGGATACTCCTTATGTTAGTGTAGCTATTACCATATTCAGGTAAGTGGCCCTAGAAGCATTAACTTTTTCAAATCTCTCCCTAAGATCTTCCCAAAAAGTACAGGCATCTCATGAATAGATTATAGTACTAAGCAGATTAGGGGACACATTATTCATAATCCATGCAGGCACAATCGCATTACATCTATCCCATAGTTCATGAAAGCTAACATTATAGTTTCCTTTGCAAGATAAAAGATGGGTCGAGGTAACTCTGCTATAGTCAGCAACTAAAGTCAAGAAGTATTTAAAACCATTATATGTTCTAGTACTGAAAGGTCCCCAAATATTAATGTGAACTAACTGAAAAAGAGCAGTGAAATAAATATGGATATCATAAAAAGATAACCTTTGGAACAGATTTTATCAGATAAAAATAGAACAGATGTCATTGTATGAAAAAGTATATGACCTAGCCTTTAATTCCAAAGCAAATCCATTTAATTTATAGTAGATGTATGATTATATGGTAGAGTATTTATAGAAACTGGAAGATAGTTAGAGTTATTATAAGAAACATAATTTGAAAAGGAAGAAGAAACATGTTGAGATGGAAAAAGTCAGGATCAGGAGGTAGATAGTACAATCTTCCGGCAGCCTTACCAAATACCAATTGCCTCTTCAGAGAAGGGCCCTGTAAAAAACAATTAAATTTGGTAAGAATAGTTATGCAAAACCTTAGAGATATTAGTTGATGTATAGAGATTAGATTAAACTGGAATGAAGGTACAAGTAGGACACTAAGTAAGGTTATGTCATACCTAAGATGGAAAGAACCAATTGACAAATCCTTAACCTTATATCCATTAGGTAAAGTAACAAAAAAGGGTTTAGCCAAAGGCACAAGGTTGTGAAGTTAGTGTTTGCTTGGAGTCATGTGATTTGCATATAATATCCAAGGATTTAGACATAATTGAGAAGATATACATATGTGAGATGTAGTAGAATCTATAGCATAAGCAGTTAACAAACTTGTCAAATGTGCAAACCCAGATTTCTCAACATGGAAATTGTCAGAACCAACTCTAGGGGACACCTGGACTTGCTGAAATAAAATCATCATCCGATGATATTGTTCCTTAATGAAACCATGAACATAATTCTTAGCAGATACTTGTGGAGAAACTATAGACTGATTGAGTGAAATGTCATACTGGACACAAGGGATTGATTTCTTGCCTTTGGTAAATTTGAAATCTGCAGGAAAATGATGTAGTCTGTAGCATTTCTCCATTGTGTGTCTAGGTTTCGTATAATAGTATCAAGAAATAGAGTTATTATTCTTGGAGTCAACATTGATACTTTGATTGAAATTTTTGTTTGGTGTGGCTGAAGATACAAAGAAAGAGGCAGATCCATTGAAAATTTTGGAATTAAGATTTGACTTTCTCTTTGACTGTCATCTTGTTGCAAATGAGAATAAGCTTTGCTTATTGGTGGTAAGGGATTCATGATGTCCCCCCCTTTTTCCCTCCCCTTTTTACGGGGAAGAAAAGGTCTAGGTCTCGACATTTATGGGGGTAATAACTCATTTCCTTTTGGAAACTAGGTATTCTGAAGAGTCGCCAACTAATGGACTACGGTACATTAGGGCACCTAGAGAAATTAACTCTTAGATTGGTTTGCGTTACCAGAGATTTAGGGTAAGGGCTCAAAATAACCTTGAGGGAAATGTGTTAGGAACTCCTCTCGGTACACAACTATAGGTCCCTACCGAACTTATATTTATGAATTTGTCCTTTAACAAATAAGTAATTGACACATATAATTGCAAATAGAGCATGTTGGATATAGTAAGACTCAAATAATAAGACAAAGAATTTGCACAAGTTATATAGAAAAGCGAAGTTTTAGGCAAAGGATTCAGGGAATGAGGGGTCCTAGGTTGGTTAGTCTATAGGATCACCATACACAATGACCGGTAAACACTTCTCAACAAGGGGCTACACGTGACATTAACGCGTATACATCATATCCATATCCTCCCATTCTTGCCCGGTAGTAGTTATTAAAGTGAGTGTTATTTAACGATCCATATGCATGCTGTTACCTGTCCCTTCTTAGTGGTCCTGAAGAAAATTAGGACCTCTGCCTATAGGCAGTTCTAGACAGACCCCGAAGTTTAAAAGGAGAAAATACTAAAGCGACAAGCAAGAACATAAAGAACTCTTAGCGAATAAAAGCATAGTGGGTCAAATAAAAGGCTTAGTTTTACCTCCACTGATAAGGCATGTAAACAACACGACTCAAACACAAATAAGGAAGTATTATTAAACAGGATCTCAAGGCATGATGTCTAAGTGAATTAAAAAGCATAGAAGAAAGGCAGTTTATTTTACAAACTCAGAAGTAATGACCCTATCAATTTGCCTACTGATTTTAAGCCTTTTTAAACATTAAACAGTAAACACATAAAAAGGTAGTTTCTAGTTTTATAAGAGTTGAATACCTAAGGATTTCCAAGGCGTAAGGTAGTGCACAACTGTTATCAGAACCGTTAAAGGTTCAGAAGTTATTTTTGCATAAGACCATATTGTTCTTGGTGTTACAAAATACAAGAATTATTACCAGTTTATTTAAAACATGATAATCAAATGTGAAGTTATTTTTCTTTTATAATCAGTAGTTTACACTAGGTCTGACTGAGTAAGTACGAATAAGATCCTAAAGTATGGTATCTAGTATACACGTATAAATGCAGAATGATTACAAGATACATAGATTTCTTAAAGCATGATTTCTAATATGCACGACATGATTGAAAAATTAGATTTCTAAGTGCATAAAATGGTTACAACATTGTAGAGCATGGTGTCAAATGTGCAGGAGTATCAGTTTTGTTTCAATGCCTAGAAACAGGATTTCTGAGTGATAGCAAGAATGTCAACATGAGATGCTAAAAACAGTATACGTGAAACCTAAAAGCATGTTCTATAATATATGATTTGTTTTGCACATGTTAAACATGGATTCTAAGGCACATACAGGAGAATATAAACCTAAATCATGTCTTCTACGAGTTGATATTGATAACATATATGACTACCCTTCCCTTTTCGCTAGCCAACCCCAATATTCACTTACAACAAATTATTACAGGCTAATATCGAATGAATTACATAAGTAGATAAGAAAAATAAGAATTTACACTATAAGGATCCTACAAATAGGCCCAGATTTGCAAAGATCTCAATGGCAGATTGTCTCACATCCTGTCACATAATCCGGATGTGTTAGCCTTTCCTAAGGACCTCAAAGGATCCTGGGCGGTGCTCATACCGAGATTTCATAGTCATAGTTGAGTAAGTTCAGTGTGGAAGGACCAACTCTAATGTATCAGAGTTCAAAGGGATCTCATAAGGATCTCTAAGAATTCATACATTAGAAGGGAAAAACTTAAGTGTCTAAGAGTAGAGTGAGAGTGATTGACATAGTTTTGAAAGGGTTTTAGTAAGAAAATAGTTTTAAAAGAGACTTGTTTGAATTAGTTTTGTAAAAACAACATAGGGAGTTATTCATTAAGACAATTTTTGAAAAGGGTAAGGTGATCAACAAACAACAAACCAAATATAGAACCATAACAGGTTATCAACACTCATAGAATCAAATAGGTACAAACATTCACTTAAGGGCAATAGGGATTTGCGGCAAGTATAGAGCACATAGTAGGCAAAGATGCTCATTGGTACAGAATTAGAAAGGTCCTAAAAGGGGTTCAAGGGATTAAGGTACATCATGAACTTCATAATTAAAATAGAATCAGACAGACTTAGCATAGCCAACTACTTTACAAAGGAAGGTGCATGCCAGAAATCATATGTAAAGAAGAGTTACATTAGGGGGGTACTAGAAAGGGATTCATGAGCAGGCTAATCCTAAGGGGTTGGACATATTCAGAAGCATGCAGTAAAGAAGACAATAGAGTAGACATGTTAGTTGCGGGTTGAACAACAAAAACATAGACAGAAGCATATTAGAAATATGACAAACTGAAGTAGTAGAAGAAGCATATTTTTTTTTGAAACTAGAATCGAAATCAGCACATACCAGTGAAAACAGCAGGCATAAAGTGAAAGTCATGAGTCAGTGTTTAGCATATAAATAAATAAAGACATGGATAGTTAAGAGTCGACATTCAACTCTAGCAAACTTGAAAGTTAAACAATACTTATTCAGTGAGGAAGATACAAGTCTTGATGTGAACAGTCAAGATGAACATAAGCATATAGAATCAATGTAAATTTAGGCTAAAAAACTCAGTGTAAACATATCAATGCAAGATAGTCACGAGAAATCACAAAACTAAAAAATGAGAATCAGTCAATCATGCTGATGCATAGAACCAAAATGAATAACCCTAAAAATTGAGGGCTTTCAACATAAACGAGTTGAAGATGTAGTAAGTTCATAGAATCAGTCAAAATATGTAAGAAATAGAAGTTTAAACATAAAGAATTAGTTAAACAAGGTTTTAAAAAGAAGTTTTGAAAACCCTAGTTTTTGAAGAAGATGAAAAAACACTTGAAATCATATGACTCTGGTAAAGAACCTCAAGGAAAGTGTAAAACATTTAAGAACAAAATCAAATCGCCTTCAATATGTATAGATCTAGGAGGTATAGAAAAGAAATTAGGGTTTCGAAAGAAACCATATAGAGATGAAGAAACCTGTCAAGAAACTCAGAGATCGTAGCAAATATAGAATGGATTTTCTTGAAATGACACTGGATTAACCAAGAAAAAGTAGGAGATGAATCCTAGATGCACGTCGACATGGTCCTGGTCCCTAAAAGACCTTAGAGAAGGTAAGCATGGCATGAGAGAAGCCATTGGAGGCTTAAGAGACGATGAGAGGTCACTGGAGATGGTCGGAGAGAGAAGGTCGGCGGTTGAAGATTAGGGTTTAGTTGAGAGTATTTGTAGAGCAAAAAGGATTTGAGGGTAGTGGATGTAGATAAGTGATTAGGGTTAAGGGGCCGTTTGGAATTAAAAAGGAAAGAACAAATAAAGGTTGTTGATTTTTTAGATCAACGACCAAGATCTGATGGGGCCTTGAGATGGGTAGGTGCATTTAGGGCCTGTGTCGGGTAATTAAATTAAGAATTGGGGTTAGGTGTTGGGTTGAAATTAGGCTACAATTGAAATACAATTTGGCCAAGTCTTAAATACCCAATTTAGCCCTATTTAATTTATAATAAATAATAGATGATTTCTAAAAAATAATTCCGTGTACTAAAATGACTTAAAATAGATATTTAATATTTTTAAAAATATAGAAGATTATTTTATGCATATAAATATAGTTATGCATTAATAGTGCTACAAATATATGCAAGTTAGTTTTAAAAATACAAAAGCAATTATAAAAATAGACTAAAAATACTTATGCACTACTTTGGCATAAATATAGGATTTAGATGGCTAGATTACAACAATGATAATTTGAAGGATAATTATTGGAAATTTTATAAGTAAAAGGGAAAGAATAAATCATTTTAAAGCTTTTAAACTTATAGAAAATTATAAAAACACCGTGCATGCTTATATATGCATGTACATGCTATTTTGAAAGTATATATGTCAATAAAACTATATAGGAAAAAATTAGGTATCAACAGCTGCGCATCTTTACCCGAGAAGGATGAAAGAGTTTTCGGGTAGAGAAGTGATGGCCAATTTTGACCGAACGGTATGTTTTGAAAGACAGAGGATGGACTCCAGTCTTCAAGTTGCCTACATATCTCTGATTTTGCAGGAATGAGGTCGTATGTAAATCTGGATTCATCTATGGAATATGCCGATGAAATTATTGCAAGAACGGACACGCGATGCGAAAGCTACTATGGTAAACGGTTAAGGTTTGGGAATGTTGAAGGAACTACAGCGGGACCTCTCTTGCTAGGATAGTGGTTGCTTACTGGTTATCTGTAGATAAAGATGCTACAAACATGTATTTGCAAAAAATTTAAACATGATGCAGATTCCCTTTGGACCATGAAGGTTGTCTTTGGACAGTTAAAGATGACGTCCTTAGACCATGACGTCCTGGGCCATAAATATTTTAGTGAGGGATTTGAAGGCCATGAAATGATGTTCTCGGGAAATGAAATGGTTTCTCCGAACCATGACTCCTTTGAATAATGATATGCAAATTTGAGATATTCTCAGGCCATGACACCTACGGATAGATTGGTGATATTTTAGCCCATGATATGCAATAATGATGTTAACAAGACAAGTCGTAGTATTGTCTTGTGAAATGGAGGGCAGAGCTCAGCCCGATCGAAAAGCAAATAGATAGTGCTAAAAATAGAGCAAAATTTATGCTTTAAAAAATATGCAATTTGATAAAAATGGAGTTATTTCAGAAATGTATTGATACATTTAGATGAACTAGTGATAGTAACCTATCTGAAAGGCATTACAGCTCTCTTGTATTGGAATTTTGAGGGTCCTTAAAATTCTGCCCCAGTTTGGTAGATGATCTCTTAATCGTTTGCGGATAATAGGCCTTGCCGAGCCTTCTTCAAATTTTTGTGAATACTTCTCAAAATTCTACCCCAATTTCTTAACTGATTACTGACCGCCTGACACATGTTGGCGTTTGCTGGACTTGCTCCAGAATTTTGAGGGTCCTCCTCAAAATTCTTCACCAATTTTTATTCTTAAGGGGGGGGGGGAATGAAAATTTATTATGATATGATCGAACCCATAAGTCTGCCTATGTTTCCTCTCTTAAATGGGAATCAAGTCAAGCATATTTCAATGCATCAAATGAGGAAATATAAAATAATCTAAGCGTAGTATCTCTTGACTGCATCTGAATTGATTGGTTTTTGCTAGACTTCTCCGTCCATTTCTGCAAGTATGAGTGCTCCTCCTACTAGTACCCTGTGAACCATGTAGGGACTTTGCTAGTTTGGAAAGAATTTCCCTATGGCTTCATCTTGCTGTGGGAAGATTTTCTTCAATACCAGCTATCCTGGTGCGAGCTGTCTAGGTTTGACCCTTTTGTTGAAAGCTCTAGAAAATTTATTCTGAAAAAGTTGACCGTGACATATTGCATTCATCTTTCTTCCATCTATTAGGGCCTATTGATTATAGCGGTTCTTTATCCACTCTGCATCGCTGAGTTCAGCTTCCTGTATGATTCTTTAAGAAGGAATCTCTACCTCAGCAGGGATGAAAGCCTCGGTACCATATACCAGCATGTAGGGAGTTGCCCCGGTCAAAGTGTGAACCATAGTGTGATATCCCAATAAAGTAAAAGGTAACTTCTTGTGCCATTCTTTGTGGTTCTTTACCATTTTCTTTAATATCTTCTTGATGTTTTTGTTGGCGGATTCTACAGCTACACTCATCTGAGGTCTGTAGGCTGTGGTACTCTTGTGCTTGATTTTGAATGTATCACACATAGCCTTCATCAAATCGGTGTTATCAGTAATAATGCACTCGGGAATCATGAATCGGCAAGCAATACGTTCTTTGACAAAACCTGTGATGACTTTCATGGTTCAGCATAATAAGATGCAGCCTCTACCCATTTCATGAAATAATCAATGGCTACCAGAATAAACATGTGTCCGTTTGAAGCAATGGGCTCAAGCAGACCAATAACATCCATTCCCCAGGCGGCGAATGGTCAAGGTGAACTTGTTGCACTGAACTCATTTGGTAGCACTTTATTCAAATCGGCATCTAGTTGACACCGAAAACACCTGTGGATATACTGGATGCAATCCGTCTCCATGGTCATCCAAAAGTAACCGACTCTGAGTATCTTTTTAGCCAAGATGAAACCAGTCATGTGTGGGCCACAGATCCAAACATATATATCCTCAAGTAGCATAGAAGCTTCCTTTGCGTTGACACACCTTAGTAAACCCAAGTCAGGAGTTCTTAGGTAAAAGTTTCCTCCGATGTGGAAGAAGTGATTTGACAATCTTTGAAGTGTGCATTTCTGAGTGTGGTTTGCATGCTCTAGATATTCTCCCTTTGATAAATACCCGTTGATATTATGGAACCAAGTATTTCCATCTGTTTCTTCTTAAACATGAGCACAATATGCCAGCTGATTATGGATCCTCACCAGAATGGGATTAATATAATTCTTATCTAGATGTTGTATGATAGATAACAAAGTGGTCAATGCATAGGCAAACTCATTCAGAATTCTGGGCACATGTCGGAATTCTATCTTCGTAGATCTCTTTTTCAATTCCTGCATATGGTGCAGATATGGAAATACCTTGGATTTCTTACTGGCCACTCTCCTTGTACCTTGTGCACAAGTAGATCTGAATCACCGATCAACAACAACTCCTTAATATTCATGTCGACTACCATGTTGAGTCCTAATGTGCATCCTTCGTATTCTGCCATGTTATTGGTTCGGGGAAATCTGAGTTTAGCAGATATCGATACTGCTAACCCGTCTCTAATATCAGAACTGCTCCAATGCCTACTCCTTTGGAATTCGCAGCTCCATTGAAGAACATCCTCCAACCGTCCTACACTTAAATAATGTCTTCCCCTATAAACGACACTTCTTCATCATGAAAATATGTTTTCAAAGGCTCATATTCTCCTCCTACTGGATTTTCAGAAAGATGATCTACTGATGCTTGTCCTTTGACCGCCTTTTGAGTCACGTAGATGATATCAAACTTACTCAACAGTATCTGCCATTTAGCCAACTTCCAGTAGGCATAGGTTTCTGAGATATGTACTTTAGAGGGTCCATCCTAGATATGAGATATGTAGTGTAGGCGTAAAAGTAGTACCTCAATTTTTGAGATGTCCAGGTCAAAGCACAATAGGTACATTCCAGCAGAGAGTACCGTGCTTCGTAAAGTGTGAACTTCTTACTCAAGTAGTATATCGCTTGCTCCTTTCTCCCTATCTCGTCATGTTGTCCCAAAAAACATCCAAAGACTCCATCTGATACAGATAGATAGAGTAACAAAGGATTCCTAGTTCTGGAGGGACCTGCATAGGTGGTGTGGATAGGTACTCCTTGATCTTGTCAAAGGCTTTCTGATAATCCTCAGTCCAGCTTGTTTCGGCAACCTATCTTAGCATCTTAAAGATGGGTTCACATATGACTGTGGATTGTGCTATGAAGCGAATTATGTAGTTGAGACGTCTTAAGAAGCTCATCACGTCCTTTTTTCTCTTTGGCGGTGGTAACTCTTGGATAGCCTTGACTTTAGATGGATCCAGCTCAATTCCTCGACGATTGATGATGAATCCCAATAACTTTCTTGCGGGAACCATGAATGCACACTTTGTGGGGTTTAGTTTGAAGTTGTACCCCCTCAGTCTATCACAGAACTTCCTCGAGTCTTCTATGTGATATGTGGTCCTCTTGGATTTTATAATGACATCGTCCACATACACCTCTATTTCTTTGTGTACCATATCATGGAAGATGGTTGCCATGGTTCTCATGTAAGTGGCCCCTACATTATTCAAACTGAATGGAATCATCTTGTAATAGTACACACCCTACAGTGTGATAAAAGCTTTCTTCTATGCATCTTCTTCATCCATCCAAACATGGTGATAACCCGCAAAGCAATCTACAAAGGATTGGAGTTCAAGCTTGACGTATATATCGATCATGATGTGTATATTTAGTAGTGGGAAGTCTGCCTTAGGAGCTGCTCTGTTCAAATCTTTATAGTCAACACATACTTGGACCTTCCCATCCTTCATCGGAACTGGCACGATGTTAACTAGCCAGGTTGGGTACTCAAACCTCCTGAAAACTTTGGCTTTGATCTTCTTGGTAACTTCCTCCTTGATTTTCAGGATCATGACTGGTTTGAACTTTTTGAGTTTCTGCTTGACTGCTTGACACATAGGATTAATAAGCATCTTGTGAGCAACTATGAACGTGCTCAAACCAGTCATGTCATTGTATGAGCACGCAAAAATGTCCGCATACTCTTTTAGGAACCGAATGTATTCTTTCTTCTCTGTCAGTGACAACTAAATGCTGATGCAAGTCTCTTTGACAGTCTCGGCGTTTCCCAAATATACTTCCCCGGTCTCGTCCAGATTTGACTTAGGCTTATTCTCAAAATTTTCAACCTCCCTGAATATTTCCTCATGTGTCTCATCTTCTTCATCTGAATCACTATTCTCATGTTGCATTGCCTCATTACATGTCACACTCACTGGTTCATCATGAAAAGTAATAATAACAATGTAGAAGGAAAAGTATAGAAATAGTAATGAATATTGATAAAGAATAAATGCATTTGATTAAAATTGATAAAATCGTTCAGACAAAGTTTGGCTTGATGAATCGAGCATTTATTTTGAAACAAGTAAATCTTAAAAAAAAATTACTGGAAATCTTAATTGCCTAGAACGGCTATAAAAGTAAAAATCTGCCAAGATACCAGGGACTCGGCGGGCTCGGGATAGTGTGGAGGTACAGTTCCTAAGGAAAGCTCCCTTTTTTATGGTCTGAATAGTGAGGCATTCTTTCTCCTCCTCCTCGATTATGGCACTGCAGTCCAAATCTTCATCCTCTAAGAACAAATTCTTCAACTCAGCTAGTACTTCTTCTTCTACAGTCCCACATATCGTATCATCCTGGTGAAAAGCTTGTTCCAAACGTGGCACTGGCTGCTCAAAAGGTTAATACGGTCTACACCATGGAGGCGACCAATTCCTATACTCTTGGCATGTGTACTGGTATCCGATTCCAAAGGTGGTACCATGACTTTTTAGTTGTATCAGTTTAGTGATGCCTTGAAGGTTCTTTCCCAACCTTTTTCCGGGTTCATATCCAGACCAGGCCAATATGCTTTCTATTTTTTCACTCCACCACTTATCTTTCTCGACGACATTAATCCGTTCAATATGATGATAGGTTTCCTCTCCTATCCTCCTTCTATGTCCAATGGCCGGGATGGTTTGACTAGTGTAAATAGGATTATTTCCATAGCCGTGAATGATTACCCCATAACGGTTCCATTCAAACTTCACGGCTAGATGTAGTGTAGAAGGCACGGGTCTAGCGGCATGGATCCATGGTCAGCCCAACAGAAGGTTTTATGAGGCTGGTATGTCGAGTACATAAAATTCAACATTGAAACAAGTTTTCCCCATCTAAAAGCAAAGGTTGATTTCTCCAATTATGGTTCTCTAGGACCTATCAAAAGCTTTTACATTGCTGCTTCCTACACGTATTTCATGGAAACCTTTGTCTAACCTTTTCAGAGTGTCCAACGAACAAATATTTAGGCTTGAACCTCCGTCAACCAGGATCCATGCAATGAACTTGTCTTTAAATTGCATTGTGATATGCAATGCTCGATTGTGATTCAAACCCTCAGGTGGTAGCTCATCTTCGTTGAAATAATCTTATGACTCTCCAGCACTTGCCCAACCATGTTGGCCATTTCTCTGCCAGTGATGTTGTTGGGTACATATGCCTCGCTCAGCACCTTTATTAAAGTGTTCTTGTGTACCTCTGAATTCTGCAACAGTGACAAGATAGATATCTGAGCAGGGATTTTGTTCAGATGGTCAATCTTGGCCCAAGTACAGGTGAAGTTTTGAAGATTAACAAAAGAAATCAGACATGGATCAGGTCCATCTTGTGAAGCACAGTCATGATCAACCTATACATGTGAGATGCGCGTGAAGGAGATAAATCTAACTGATCAAGAAGCAATATCTCTTGATCTGATTGAAAAGGTTGGATATTGGATAAGGAGAGAAAGACTCCTTACATGGAGAGAACACCGTTTTGGATGAAGATATTGTTAGAGTTTGAGATCACCATGAACTCTTCTACGGTAGAAGAGTAGCAATTGAATCCCAGTCAAACTTTAACTACTAACCTACTAAATGTCACTGTTGTTCTCTTTTACATGCAATGCACATAAGCAGAAGTTAAACTTAAATTGAGAGCAAAAGCACAAGGCAATTTTTCAAGAAATTTATGTGTGATTCGAGTGTGCAATCCTGAAGCTACTTGAACGAGATAGAAAAACCAGTTCCACGTGTCTATCTTTTTTATTCTTGTTGAACTGTAGTAGGTGATTTTACATTGTACCTTTTAGCTTTAATAGAAGCAATTGTATTAGGTACCTAGAGTGTTCAAGTTAGAGTTAACTTGAAGTTGTCGCAACAATTGAGGATGTGCGCCACAATGGGATTAGAGTTAATCCTTAGGTTTATAAAGAGTTTTATAAATGTTGTTTTGGCTTAGTGATTTTAGTGCAAGTTTGGAAAAATCCTACTCAGTAGTAGGTCATAGTTTTTTCACCTTTTGAGCCATGTGTTTTTCACGTAAAAATTTTTGTGCTCTTTATTTTCTGTATTTATTGTTCTACAAACAATTGTAGTTAGAACACCTAGAAGAACCAGGTTCTTCTGTAGCCAATTAAGTGAAAACTGGGTACCACACAAATCACCCCCATTTTGTGTGATATTGATGCTAAAAACATCATTCGTATCAGAATGGGTTATCCTTAAAGAGGTTAACACCTTAGGAAAAGATCAAGATGAGTGCACCACGTAGAAACTGGTAAGGGCAATCCACTGCTAAGCCTCCACTCGTTAATGGTAAGTACTATTCTTGGTGGAAGAATAGGATGAGAGATCACATTATATGAGAAGTCTAAGAACTTTGGGACATAGTCACTGATGGTGCCCTGGCTACTACAAAGAAGAATGCTGAAGGAATGGACGTACCAAAGACAAGAGCTGACTGCACTGCTAAAGCCTTGAAAACTGGGAGAAGAATGCCAAGGCCAAGAAATGGCTTGTGTATGGACCGGGTCCAGACGAGTACATAAGGATTCAAAGTTGTACCACTGCTAAGGAGATATGGGACACTTTACAAGTGGCTCATGAAGGAACTCCTCAAGTAAAGAGATCAAGAGGAACACTACTATATTCTCGATAAGAGAATTTCACTATGAAGGAAGGAGAAACTATCCAGGAGATGTACACAAGGTTCATAACACAAACAAATGAACTTAAATATCTTGGGAGAATTATCCTTAAAGAAGACAAGGTTGAGAAAATCTTGAAAAGAGTCTTTCCAGTGACTTGGGAAAGCAAAATCACTGCTATTCAGGAATCAACGAACATGGCTACTCTCAAGTGGGATAAACTAATTGGAAACCTTACTGCCTATGAATTCAGAAGGCAAACCATGAAAATGGATGCACCCAAGAAAGGAGTCTGCCTATCAGAATAGATAAAGGTGCAGATCTGGAGGATGATGAAATGGCCATGATCATAAAAGATTTCGAAAAACACCTAATAAAGGAAATGGTTCTTCAAGAGGTAAAACCTTCAAAAAACCAAGGACTCCTGAGAAATAAACCAGTGAGGGTTGCTACAAATGTGGTAAAACTAATCATATGATCAAGAACTGCCCTCAATAGGAAATTGAATAGAAAAAGGAAAGGGGTGAACGAAGGAATAGGAAGAAGGAACAGGTTCAACCCAAAAGGAACAAAAGATCAACAAATTTTATGGTTGTTGCTTGGGGAGAAACATCAGATGAGGATTCAAAAGATGAAGCTGGAGAAGAACAAGCACTTATGGCCATCGGAGAATCAGATGATGAACAAGAGGTAAGTGTCCTTCATCTCAAATACAAGTTAAAATTTTGTCTAAAGAAAGGGTTATCTGAACTATTGTTGAACTTCATCAATGAGTCTGAGATAACTAACAATGAGAAGGAAGAGCGGTCTAGGGAGTGTGTGAACTTAAAAGCCAAGTGCAAGAACTTAGAATCTAGGGCTAATAAGGGTGACAGTAAAAATGTTGACTTGAAGAACCAGGTTCATGAACTTGACACTAGTGTCCTAGAACTTAGGTTTGAAAATTTAAAACAAAAATTAGGAATAGGTAAGAAGAAAGCCGATCACACACATCTCACCTTAGAAGAAAACCTAAGAAAAATGAAGGATGAGTTGTACAGGAAAGAAGAGCAGATAAGAGTCTTAAAAGAAGATATAGGGAAGGTAAAACATGAACTAGACAGAACTTGCAAATGAAATAAGGCTTTTGATGCACTATCTCAGCTACAAGAACATCACAGTAGCAAAAAGGGTTGACTTGGTTATGGGGCACAAGCACCTAAGTGGGACCCCAAAAGCAAGTACCTCACTCTTCTTGAAAACAAAATCTGCACACATTATGGTAATATTGGTCACTACAAAATGAATGTAATGCAAAAGAAAAGGCCTGTCAAAAGAACAAAGCCTTTGTTCAAGAGAAAAATAGGCTGCCTAGGTGGGCTAAAAGGAATTTGATTTACCTCTTTGCCTATAGAAAGGGACCCAAACTAGTTTGGGTTCCTAATACTAACCTCTAATTTCTCTTTGTAGGTCCAAGTGAAGGGAAGTAGCCAAATACTGTACATGGATAGTGGCTGCTCAAAATATATGATTGGAAGTAAGAACTAGTTCTTTTCACTTGAGAACTTAAAAGGAGGTAATGTCTCCTTTGAAAATGGGAAAAAAGTGATATTATTAGGGTTAGAAAGGTACGTAAAACAAACTCACACTCCTTTGAGAATGTATACTTGATATATAGCCTAATCAGTGTATCACAACTGTGTAATAGAGGTAACCTTGTAGCATTTACCTCTACCAAAAGCTTTGTCATTAACCTTACAACTGGCAAGATTGTTTTGCAGGGAAAAGAGTTAACAATATTTACGTTATAGATGTGTCTACTCTTTCATAAAATGAACTCACTTGCTTGAGTGTGTTGGACAATGATCCCCTACTGTGGCACAAAAGACTTGCTCATGCAAGTCTGAATCAACTCAACAAATTAGTCTCCAAGGACTTGGTGATCGGGTTACCTAACGTCAAGTTCAAGGAAGACAAATTTTGTGAGGCCTGTGCAAGGGGGAAGCAAGTAAGATCATCCTTTAAAAGTAAGAAAATGGTAAGCACAACCAAGACATTAGAACTAGTTCATATGGATCTCTATAGTCCAATGGAATATTGAGTTGAGGTTGTAAGAAATATGTGATGGTACTTGTTGATGATTATTCTAGGTTTACCTGGGTACTATTCTTAGCATCTAAATATGAAGCATTTGACATGTTTGCTGCCTTTGTTAGAAGACTCATGAACAATTAGGTAATCAATTTACATCGATTATGTCTAATCATGGAACTGAATTTGAAAATACTAAGTTTGCTAAATTTTGTGATGTAAATGATATAGATCATAACTTATTTTCCCCTAGAACTCCTCAACAAAATAGGAGTAGTTAAAAGAAAGAACAGGACTCTTGAAGATATGGCTAGGACTATGCTTCTTTCTAGTAGATTTCCCCACAGCTTCTGGGCAGATTATAAACATTGCATGTTATATCATCAGTATATGCATGACTAGACCTCTTATTGAGAAAACTCCCTATGAGTTACTTAAAGGGAAAACCAAATATATCCTATCTTAGGGCATTTGGATGCAAGTGCTTTGTGCACATTAATGGAAAGGACTCCCTAGGTAAGTTTGATCTCAGAAGTGATGATAGACTATTCTTGGGATATACTTCACATAACAAAGCATATAAAGTGTTCAATAACAGACCTTTGTATGTAGAAGAAAGTGTGCATGTAGTGTTTGATGAAACTAACATTCTTTCTGAGAGACAGGAACATGAAGATGAAGTTATTAGGCTGGTAAAAGAATTGACTGAAGTCTCAGCTCAAGCTAAAGTGGTACCAAAAGAAGGAACAGATGATGGAACAAGTTCTTCTATCTAGGGCAACCTGACAGGGAAATGATTAAAGAGGGATTGGAACCAATCATCTAAAGGAACCTGTTCATAGCCCTGTTCCTCAGTAATAGAACATGGAAGAAACATCAAGCATCAATTAGTTGGTTGTGAAACCTCACAAGTATCAAATTTCTCATACTACTGAGAACATAATTACTGATCCAACCTCTGGAGTCAAACTAGATCACAATTAAAGAATCGTTGTGCTTTTGATTTTTTCCTATCTCGTATTGAACCTAAAAATACTATTGATAATTTGCAGGATGCAGATTGGGTAAATGTAATACAAGATGAACTCAATCAGTATGAGAGAAGTCAAGTTTTGCATCTGGTTCCAAGACCCAAGGACAGATCAGTAATTGGCACAACCTGGGTCTTCAGAAACAAACTTGATGAAGATTGAACAATTACAAGGAACAAGGAAGGGCTGGTGGTCCAAGGTTATTGCCAAGATGAGGGTATACATTATGATGAGACTTTCTCCAGTTGCAGGACTAGAGGCAATAAGACTCCTCATAGCCTTTGCAGCACACATGGAATTCACTCTTCATCAGATGGATGTCAAAAGTGCCTTTCTAAATGGCTACCTAAAAGAGGAAGTGTTTGTGAAACAACCTCCAGGGTTTGAGAGAATGGAATGTCCTGAGTACAAATTAGACAACGCTTTTTATGGACTCAAGTAGGCTCCTAGAGCATGGTATGAATGATTGTCCAAATTCCTGCTTGAACATAGCTACAAAAGAGGTAAAATTGACAGTACTGTATTCTTGAGAGAAAAAGGTAAGGATCTTCTTGTTGTACGAATATATATTGATGGCATAGTTTTTGGGGCCACCACTAACAAACTAAGTATGAGCCATGATCCATCAGCAGAAATATGCAAATGAGCTGATCAGAAAGTTTAAAATGGATGAATCAAAGGAAATAGACACCCACATTGCAACTGCCACTAAATTAGACATAGATGAACCTGGTTTATCTGTTGATCGAAAGTTGTATAGGGGTATGATTGGTTCAATTTTGTATCTTACTGCCAACAGACCTAACATAGTTTTCAGTTTAGTGCTTTGCGATCGTTTTCAGGCTAATCCAAATAAATCTCACAAGACTGCTGTCAAAAGGATATTGAGATATTTGAAAGGCACTACTGATCTGTGTCTTTGGTACCCTAAAGGTAGTAATTTCAATCTATTATGGTATGCTTATGCTGATTATGCAGGTTTCCTTGTGGATAGTAAAAGCACCTTAGGTATGGCTTATTTTATTGGTTCATGTCTTGTATCATGGGCCAATAAAAAGAAAATTTTCAGTGGCCTTATCCAAAACTGAGGTTGAATATGTTGATGCTGCCTCTTGTTGTGCTTAATTGATATGGATCAAACAGCAGCTGGTAGATTTTGGCAATGAAGTTGGTTGCATTCCTATATTTTGTGATAACACTAGTGCTATAAGTATGACAAAGAACCTTGTTCATCATAAGAGGACTAAGCTCATAGATGTTAGACACCACTTCTTAAGAGATAACTATTATAAAGGTTTGATCTCCATAGAATTCTGTGCTACTGATAAACAAATAGCTGGCATCTTTACTAAAGCACTGAGTAGAGAAAACTTTGAGAGGACCAGATTGGAATTAGGGTTGATTAAGATCACCTAATAGGTCCAACTCAGAATGCACAATGAAAAAAAAATTGCTGGGAAATCTGAACTTGTGAAGATATCTAGATTAATTTTTACTCTGCTTTATACTATAAATAGTATACTCCTGTGACATGTGTTAATATGACTCACTAATCTCTTATAAATTTTTTTCTATTATGGTAAATTGAGGCATGCTCAAGAGAATTCTAAATGAAGAACCTGATTCATTAGTATGGGTTCATCTGAAAGCTAAGGTATGTTCTTTATACTCTGCACAATTAGAAATATAATATTTAAATCATGAGCCTATCTGTTTGCTTTGAGCCAGTTTCGTCAGCCTAGAACTCTAAAACACAAAACTTTTCCTAAAATCTAGTGACGTTAAACTGATCATTCAAATCTGTAATTTCAAGTTGATTAAACCTCTAATTGACCACTGCTAAAGCTGTCGTTACATATTAAATGTGTATTTCTCTTTAAATACACATCATTCCTTCTATCATCCCCATAATTCCAAATGGTAAAAAATTCCTCTTTACTTTCACTTGCCCTTTTCTCCAAAGTTCTAACTCACTAATTCTCTAAAAATCCAACGGTCATGACCAACCCACAAGACAATCCTGGAACTCCTCCACCACCCACTCCCTCTAATTTATCTACACCTCATCCACCTAGTATATCTCCCAAACCCAGACTGAAAAGGGTGAAAATGCTTGCTCGAAAAATAATAGCATCTTTGGCTCTCATGAAGAAATTAAATAATAAATTAAAGGTAAGCTAGCCCCAAGACTCCGACTCCAACTCTGATTTTGAGTCATACAAATTGATAGTGAGGAAAAAGGACTTGAGTCCTCTGACTCTAAAAAGACTCAAGAATACTCTTCAGAAGTAAGTTCTTCTGTATCTGAAAAATCAAGAAACTAGGTTTGTTCTGGATGGACCTATTAAGTATGTAGAAATACTTGAGTTACGAAGGATTATAGGCAAAAAGAATTCTAATAAAGAAAATGACAGAGAGGGTGCATTTGTGAAGAGAGGGGAAATGGGAAAAGAGTGGTTGATCATTCACCCACTACTGATTTTCATGTACCTACTATCTGTGGGGTTGAACAAGAATGGTTAGAAGAGAGTGGAAGAAGTCAGATGAAGTGGTTCTGGTGAAGATGCAGAGGGGCTGGTTAATCTAACCACCCAGGGAGAAGAACATGGTTCATCTACTGAAGAGACCCTAGCAAACCTGTTGAAAAATGTTGGGGCAAGCTATGGCACAAAGAAACGAAGAAATCCCACATAAAAAGTCCCCAGTGTTCCTAAACCCTCCAAAAAAAAGAAAGGCTTCATCCCAACATCTACTGAGTTTTCATTGCAAAAGGGTAGAGCTAAGAGAAGCAGGGTGAAGAAGAGTGAAAGTGATCTCCAAAAGGATCTAGCTGAGAGTAAGAAGAAAAAAAATTTGCTAAAGGAAATGGGAAGGTAATAGAGTCCTCACAGGCTGCAGAGGTTGAGGAGATGGAACAGGTCCATCATGAGGAAGTTCAACCAGTGGAGGTTCAAACCCCCAAGACCAAAAAGATCGAGACTTCTTCTAAGAAGTCTTCCTCTGTGTCTGAGGCTGGTGAACCTTCACTAGCCAAGAGGACAAGGTCTGCAGTGAAAAATAAACAAGTGAAAATTTCTAAAGATGAGGAATGGAGTAGAGAAGAAGTAGAAGATGAGATTATGATGGTGAACAAGACAAGCTTGCCATGTTTGGAAAAATAAAGATTTTGAAGGGTAGACTGCTAAAAGACCTGGTGAAACTATGAATAATGAGACGGGTGGATGCCTTAGCTGCTCAGGGGTAGAAGGACATGGTTATTCAGACGGATGGTAGGCTAGCAAGGAATGAGATAATTGAGTTTATGGCAAATGTAGAGGTTAAATATGGCAAGGTTAGCAGCCTAGCGACAAGAGTTCAAGTGTCCTTTGATGTAGAAAAACTGGGAGAGATCCTTTGATATTTCCTGATCTGATAAAAAAGATTGCATATTGGATAAGAAGAGAAAAATTGCTTAGATGGAGAAAATACAATTTAGGATGAGAAATAGTGTTAGAGTTTGAGATAACCATGAACTCATCTATAGTAGAAGAGTAGTAATTGAATCCTAGTCAAACTATGATTAATAACCTATAAATGCCATTGTTGTTCTCTTTTACAGGCAATACACATAAGCAGAGTTAAACTTAAATTGAGAGTAAAAGAGCAAGGCGATTTTGTAAGCAATTTATGTGTGATTCGAGTGTGCAATCCTGAAGCTACTTGAACGAGATAGAAGAACTAGTTCCATGTGTCTATCTTTTATTGTAGTTCAATTGTAGTAGGTTATTTTACATTGTACCTTTCAGTTTTCATAGAAGCAATTGTATTAGGTTCCTAGAGTGTTCAAGTTAGATTTAACTTGAAGTTGTCATAACAATTGAGGCTGTGTACCATAACGGGATTAGAGTTAATCCTTAGGTTTACAAAGAGTTTTATAAATGTTGTTTTGGCTAAGTGATTTTATTTGAAGTTTGGAAAAATCCTACTAAGTAGTAGGTTGTGGTTTTTTCACCTTGTGAGCTAGGTGTTTTCTACGTAAAATCTCTGTGTTCTTTATTTTCTATTAGTTGGAACAACTAGGAGAAACAGGATCTTCTATAGTTCAGTTAAGAAAAATTGGGTACCGCATAACCCCCCCTCTTCCCCCGCTTGTGTGGTATTGACGCTTAAAACATCTGTCAATAATAGAATACTCCTTTGCCTGTACTTTCCTCCACATGTCGTCTGGCCCAATCCCAATAATAGGATTCCTAGAAGTGGCTTCCTTACTTGATCCTCCTAAATGTTCAGGTGTATAGGCTCTTCCAGTTCTAGTCATTCCTTGTGTAGCGTCAGATTCCTCTACCTTGGCCTTCCCTCTCTGCCGAGCCTCGACAACATAATCTCAGGGTATTTCTTTTGAATTGAATGGGGGGGGGGTGTTTGATATTGTCACAGTGAAAGGTGTGACCACTTCAAATTCAAATGTAGCAGGGGCGGTCGGGGGCAGAGTCGTCTCTACCTCAAATAGAACTGGAATAGTTACTTTAACCTCGATTGGTGACTAAGTCTGTACCACAATATGAGTAATTGTGACTACAAATTAAAGTGATCACATTCTTGAATAAGTCCAATCAATCCCTCAAGGTCCCATTCTTCATTCGTCTCTATTACATATATACCATAACCTCTATAATCAGGGAGGGGATTCTTTTGAATGTTAGATACGGGTTCGTCCACCTGTATGACCTTGTTGTCAATGTTTGCCACTCAACAGTGGTGTGCCTCTTCAAACTGGAATGGAACGAATAAGTTTTGTTCGAATTGACCCATTGGGATGGATTTTCCAATGCCACTATGGGAACATGAGGGATGTAACCTATGACTTTCAACCTCTCGTACAACTATTGGATGGGCTCAGCAATGGCGGTGTATTGTCTGGGTGGTTTGCGATCGAAGTTGGATCTTGGTCTTGAATAGTTTTGGTGAGCTGGTGGTGATTAGAAGCGGGATGGTTGGTAATAATAGGTGTGACGGATAGAGGCTGGTTAGGAATATCTAAGAGATAAAGGTTGATATGTAAGCGGTGATGCTTGGTATGTGGATGGAAGTGTTTGATATGCGAGTGGAGGTGTTTGATATATGGGCGGAGGTGTTTGATAGATATGGATATTTTAGGTCTTGAGCCACCATTAATGTTCCAACATCTTTCTTCTTTGATATGCTGCCTAACTGTAATGCCTTATTGGTGGCTTGTAGTGCTTCAAAATTCGTTACCATTCCGCTCTTGATTCCTTCTTCGATTCTATCACCAAGGTTGGTGATATCAGAGAATTTGTGATTTATGATAACCATCAACCTTTCATAATATTGTGGATGCTGTGTTATGACAAAGAATTTGTTCATCTGTTCTTCGTCCAAATATGGCATGACCTTGGCTGCTTCCGACCTCCAACGAATAACATACTCGCAAAAAGTCTCAGTAGTTTTCTTCTTAAGATTTTGGATGTAGAGAACATCCGGTGCATTCTCTGTATTCAACCTGAACTGGTCCATGAAATTTGATGCCATATTTACCCAATTGGACCATTTATTGGGATCTTGGATGATATACCAGGACAAAGCATCCCCAATAAGATTCCTCATAAGGAGTTTCATCTGAATCTTTTCTGTTAGGATTTATGCCCGTCACTAAAGGGGGGGATGAATAGTGCGGCACAAGAATATTGATAAATATTGCGGAATTAAAAATTGCAGGAATAAAATAAATTCGGTAATTAAAATAGCAAGGAAAGAACACACCGAATTTATCCTGGTTCACCACAACTTGTGGTTAGTCCAGTCCCCGAGAGACTCTCTCGAGATTCCACTAACTCCGTTAAGCTTACGGGTGCCTAACAAACCGTTACACTTGCTCGTAGATGTACACTCTACAAGACTTCAACTTGCTCGAGGATACCGCACCTCAAGACTTCACCTTGCTTGTGGATACCGCACCACAAGACTTCAACCACTAAGACTTAGGGTACTTAGCGAACTCGACAATCAATGAGAAGATATGTTCTTCTCAAACACCTTTCTCTTTTACAACAAGAACTCTCTCAAAAGAGTAGATACAGAGATACAAATTTAGCTCTATGAACAACTCAAAGTTGTCTCTCAAATGGCTCAACAAAAGCTCTAAAATGATGCTCAAATAATGTCAATATGTATATCAATATTGGGAGGTGTTGTGTTCATAAAATCAGCTCAAAAGACCTCTTTTTATAGGTGAAAAATGGTGTATGTCTGTTGCTTAATTGGCAATCAATTATGCTGATTTTGTGCCAAGATAATCGATTATTCAGTATCTGATAATCGATTATTCTCCAACGTTCAGAAAATCAGAAGCTGATTTTCTGCTGAATAATCGATTATCTGATACTGCATAATCGATTATTCTGTGGCAGTGTTCAAACACTGGCAACGGTCTACAGCATAATCGATTATGCATATACTGACAATCGATTATTCTGAGGCAGAATTGAAAACTTACTTCAAAAACCATTTTGGTTAAGATGAAAACTTTAACATCATTTTGTTTGAAGTATTTAAAATATGTGTATGATAAATATGATTTAATAAAATATGTTTATGATAAATATGATTTAATAAAATGATTTTATGCATATTTATGATGACCTATGTTGAGCCAAAAGACGAGATAACTTAAGCGTTGCTCTTACATTTGTTCTACCTAACGACCTACGCCTTGGGTCTTCGGTCTTGAACATTTGAGCTCGTCTTTGGCTTTTCCATTGCAATCCGTTCATCAATATGCTTCCCGGCATTCAAGCTTGATTGTTTGTCATAAAATATCGTTGTTTGACACTTGACTTCATTGTTTGTCTTTCATCAAAACCTATACCTGAAAATCATGCTAATACAACCAATAGCGCACATATCATAGATAGAATGATTTTCTACATTTTCATCTTTCCCGGCCCTGACAAGCTTGTCACAATAGGTCCTTAGATGAGCCCTGGGATCACTTGTGCCATCGAACATCTCAAACTTGGGAGGTTTGTACCCCTCAAGCAGTTCCACATTCATCTTTTTACATAGGTCTTCATAGTTTAAAACTTCTATTCCTCTGTTGCCTTCAACACCTTGACCTCGGCTTGTCAACTTCTTGAGTTCTGTAGCCATGTTATTAATGAGCAGGCCCTTCTCATAGGATTCTGGTGTATAGGAGATTGGGTGGATAGTGTGAGGTATAGTTTCCACATATATAGGGTTGCTCTTATGGGTGCCAGGAACTTGGGTGTAGTGATGGTCATTGGTAGAGTTTTGGGGATGGGGAATGGGTTTTGGTGTGTTTTGGGGAGTGTGGTAAGTTGCAGTTGGCGGGTAATAAATTGGTGGATAGTGGTGTTGTGGCAGAGCTGGTAACAGGTTGGCATTTTTGGGTGGAGTCGCGTATAGATTCGTTGCGGGAGGGTTTTGTAGGTGTTGGTTTTGCATGCTTTGGGGAGGTACTGGATTCTTAGTATTTTGTTGGTTTATGTCAGGGACATTCAGGGTGAGTGACAAGTTTTCCAAGTTGAGAACCTGCTCAAATTCTCCTTGCACTTTTAGTATCTTTTGTTCCAGTTTGAGAAATAGATCATTTGGGGCCAGAGTACTACGACCATCTGAGGCTTCTTCTTCTCAATGTTCTCCTTTTAGATACCACTAAAGTCATCCATTTTTTCTTTTCCTCTACCTTTTGTGTTGCAAGGAGGAGGAGGAGGAGGTGGAGGGCCTCTAGATCTGGTATGATTCGCTGATGCGGCCAGTATGAGTGAACCAACCTAAGAGGATGGGAATAATTAAAAATAAGGAAAACCCAAAAAGGTAACAAGTTAGAGAGGATTCTAAAATGTTTGTAGTATTTAAACACATATTGCAAAAGTAAATTCGCCAACAAATGTTTCATTTCATAATGTAAAATAGATGAATCCCAAAACAACACCATGATTAAGAAAATAAGCCACTACTGGCACTTGGCCTTGTTACGTTTTAGGAAAACAAATAAATCTAGCCTTTTTTGGTCCCAAAAGGACCTTCCCTAGATTCAATCTTCCGAACTCCATTATATAGATCCCCTAGCTCCCACAGCCCCAGCAGCAAATAGGCTCTGGCCAGATGTCCTCCTTCAACTCCTTCAATGCCCTGGCAATTTTCAATCCTCTTTATGAGTTTACCTTCCAACTCCATTATTCCTCGCTCCAGATACTCCAATTTTCTGTTGGAAGTGACGGCCATTTCTTTCTATTCCTCGATGAATATCACATTCCTCTCATGTATTTCTAGGTGCTCATTCTTAGAGTCGTGGACCCTTTTGCGCAGCCTATTGTACTTGACTTGAGCTTCAGTTTCTTCATCCATGATTCTATTCCCTCAATCAACCCGTCGTGTCACCATTCTTTTTAGATTGTCCTCTTACCATGCCGAGTAGAGAGGCTCACGCCCTGCATGATACCTGTCTGTCTCAATGGTGTTCTTCTCCAATAATGATTTTGTAATGCCACATGTGGTGAGCTTGGCACTTGTAAGGGACGTTGTCATATTTAAAGTCTACCCTAAAAGGACTCATTTTAACAACCCTTGGTACAACCTCTTTCCTGCTTGCTTGCCTCACAACTCAGATAAGATAGGGTTATATCCCTCTAAAACCTGATCAGCACCAAGTGCGAGCATCCCTAGATCTGCTGATGAATTCGTCTGTTGGGAATCATACAAACATCCATTGTACATGTTCCTCGATCAGATTGTCGAATAACCCTACCCATTCATTAGTAGTTTATGGCTGAGCAAACCTGTCTAGAATGTAAGTCATCCGCTTGGGATGATGGAAGGCAATATGGCCATTCCAAGCCCTTCACGAAAACTCTTGGCGATGGTGACCCATTTGAAAATGTTCTAACAACCACAACTGCAGCAACAAGTTGCAACCCTCGAAATGTTTGACCCTATTTGACAGCGCTCCAGAGTCCTGTAGATGTAGGCTATGATCATGGGGACTATGGTGTATGCCTGTCCATTAATCCATTCCATCAAAGTCTTGGCGACCATAGCCAACCTAGTGTCGATTTTTCCCATTTTCATTGGAAACACTATCACGCCAAAGAAGCATACAATGAATACGAACACTCTACGGTGAATGTGGCCCAGAGAAGTGTGAGAGATCTCATCATGGTAGGTACAGAAGGACTTGCGATGACCATAACTCTCAAATATGTATTCGAAAGCTAAGTAAGACTCTTTCAGGCACACTAGGTTGACATTTATCATCAGACCCATCATCTTTAAGAGTCCCTTGCCAGTACGATTTTCTGGTACCAATAACCTGGGACTATCCCAAGTAAACCCCACAAGCCCTCAAATTTCTTCTAGAAGATGTGTCATTTCTATGTAACCGAAACGAAACACAGCCATTTCACTATCCCAAAACAAAGTGGAAGCCTCAATCAACTTGTTGTTTGGTTCAATATCTAGCAGGGAAGGAAGGTTACCCAAGTTCTTTCTCACATGTTTCTTGTAACTTGAGGAAAGGCCCTCGCACCAATCTAGCAGCAATGATGGGATGTTGCTAACCATACCGAATCTCGGGACCTCGTGCCTCATTTTCTGCAATACAAAAAGGTTATTCCTTACACCCACCAGATCGACCATTTGTAAATTTACGATCAGCATATCGGCATTTGGTTCTCCAAATTAATGCACAGAACGTGGTTGGGTCCATTGGATTATGAAAATCCTGATGGACTTTTTGATAAGGCTTATCTTAAAGGATCATTATGTGAATAGAATATTGATCTGACTAGGTTTGACCATGATGCATGCACAATTTCGACCAAAGTAAGGCTACTATGGGGTTTTAGATTGGTACCCTTAAGCGGACAACTTGAGGGAGAAGGCACAGAACCGTCGACAGCACCGCTAATTGAATTGTTTTACCGCAAATAAGCCTTTCCAAATTTAAGGGTAATAAATAGGAAGAGCACAACCACTCACTAAGTGTTCTTATAGGATTTGATACGCACGAGCGGAATATGATGTGGATCATGATTTATATAGCAATTGATAAGATGTAGTCAAGTATTTGCACATAGAAAAAATAAATAAGGTATTTAAATAATTAAAAGACAGTTACAGGAAAAAGAAACAAAAAGAATAGTCAGCTTCAGGGATAAAGAATCATAAATGCTTAAAAGAAAACGGACAGTTAAATTCAAACAAGGGAGAAGAGCCTAAAGGTAGTCCCCAACAAAGTCGCCATGCTGTCGCACCCCCTTTTTTCCCTCCCATTTTTATGGGTAAGAAAAGGTCCAGGTTTCAAGATTTATGGGGTTAATAACTCATTTCCTTTTGGGAATTGGGTATTTTGAAAAGTCGCCACCTAACGGATTACAGTGCTTTAGGGCACATTGAGCAATTAACTCTTGAATTGGTTTGCGCTACCAGAGATTTAGGGTAAGGGCTCGAAATAACCTTGAGGGAAAGGTGTTAGGCACCCCTCTCGGTCCACAACTGTGGGTCCTAGACGAACTTATATTTATGAATTAGTCCTTTAACAAATAAGTAAATTGGAACATATAATTGTAAATAGAGCATGTTAGACATTGTATGACTCAAATAATAAGACACAAAATTTGCAGAAGTTACATAGAAGAGCAAAGTTTTAGGCAACAAATTTAGGAAAGTAGGGGTCCTAGGTTTGTTAGCCTATTGTATCACCCCACACAATGCCCGGTAAATACTCCTCAAAGAGGGCTACATGTGACATTAACGCGTAGTCATCATATTCATATCTACCCATTTCCTATCCCTTAGTTGTTATTAAAGCGAGTGTCTTTGACGATCCCCATGCATGTTGTTTCCCGTCCATTCTTCATGGTCCTAGAGGAAATTAGGACATCTAACTATAGCAAGTTCAATAAAGACCGCTAAGCTTAAAAGGAGAAAATACTAAAGCGACAAGCAAGAACACATTGGACTCTCAGAGAATAAAAGCGAGAGGAGAAAATAAGAGGCCCAGCTTTACCTCCACGGATAAGGCATGTAAATAGTACGACTAAACCACAAATAAGGGAAGTATTATTAAACAGGATCTTGTACGCCTCAACCACAAATAAGGGCAGTATTATTTAATAGGATCTTAAGGCATGATGTGTAAGTGAATAACAAAGCATAGAAGATAGGCAGTTTATTTCATAAGCACAAAAGTAATGACCCTATCAGTGCCTACTGATTTTAATCATGTAAACCATTAAATAGTAAACACATAAAAAGTCAGTTTTCAGTTTTATAAGATTTGAATACCTAAGGCTTGCCTAGGTGTGGGGTAGTGCACAGTTGTTACAGAACCATTAGAAGCTCAGAAGTAGTTTTTGCCTGAGAGCATGTTGTTGTAGGTGTTACAAAATACAGGGATTATTACAAGTTTGTCTAAACATGATTATCAAATATGAACCTGTTTTTACATCTTTTATAATCAGTAGTTTACACTAGATGTGACTGAGCAAGTACGAATGAGATCCTAAAGCATGGTACCTATTATGCACGTATAAATGCAGAATGCTTACAAGATACACATAATTCATAAAGCATGATTTCTAATATGCACAACATGATTGTAGAATTTCCTAAAGCATGATTTCTAAATGCATAAAATGGTTACAATGTAGCATAAAATGGTTACAACATTGTAGAGCATGTTGTCAAATATGCAGGAGTAGAAGTTTCATTTTAATGCCTAGAAATAGGATTTCTGAGTGATAGCAAGAATGTCAACATGAGATGCTGAAAACGGTATACATGAAACCTAAGAGCATGTTCTCTAATATATGATTTTCTTTGCACATGTTAAACATGGATTCTAAGGCACATACAAAAAAATATAAACTTAAAGCATGTATTCTACCCATTGATATTGATAACATATATGACTACCCTCCCCTTTTCACTAGCCAACCCCAATATTCATTTACAACAAATTATTATAGGCCAATATCGAATGAATACATAAGTAGATAAGAAAAATAAGAAGTTACACTATAGGGAGCCTACAAATAGGCCCAGATTTTTGAAGTTTCCAATGACAGATTACCTTATAGCCTTTCATATAATTCGGGTGTGTCATTCCGTAAAGACCTCAAGGGATCTCGCGCAGTGCTCACACCCATATTTCATAGTCATAGTTGAGTAACTGCAGTGTGGAAGATCCAACTCTAATGTATCAGAGTTTAGAGGGATCCTACGCATTCATACATTAGAGGGACAATCTTAAGTGTCTTAGAGTAGAGTGAGAGTGCTTGACATAGTTTTGAAAGGGTTTTAGTAAGAAAACAATGTTAAAAGAAATTGTTTGAATTAGTTTTGTAAAAAACAACATGGGGAGTTATTAAATAAGATAATTTTGAAAAGGGTAAGGTGATCAACAAACAACAAACCAAATATATAACTAGAAGAGGTTCATCAGCACTCATAGAATCAAACACGTACAAACATTCACTCAAGGGCAATGCGGATTTGGGGAAGTATAGAGCACATAGTAGGAAAAGATGCTCATAGGTACAGAATCAGAGAGGTCCTAAAAGGGGTTCAAGGGATTAAATTACAGCATGAACTTTAGAAATAACAAAGAATCAGACAGACTTAGGATAGCCAACTACTTTACACATGAAGGTGCATGCTAGAAATCATAAGTAATGAAGAATCGCATTGGGGGATACTAGAAAGGAATTAATGTGCAGGCTAATCCTAAGGGGGTTTGGACATATTCAGAAGCATGCAGAAAAGAAGACAATGAACTAGACATGTTAGTTGTAGGTTGAACAACAAAACTATATGCAGAAGCATACTAGTGAAAACAACAAGCACAAAGTGAAAGAGAACCCAATAGTTAGCCTTGGCTTGCAGCCGGCTAGCTTAGAACAGTAGTAAGTCACACAAAAGAGAGCAGAAAGTTTTGAGTGTGAGAGAGAGTTTTGAACCAAAGTGTGTTCGTATTTTTTTCTTTTTTCCTTGATTGTTAATGAGAGAGCATATATATAATTGTTCGAAACTAGTTAAAGTAAGGAAAGAGTCACAATTGTACAGTAATTATGGAATTCAAAACCAATTAGAGCAAAATCAATACAATTATTCCCTTATTTAAGGGAATCAGTTCAAACGGTTAGAAAGGATGAGAGGTATTTAGTGTGAAGGGAGTGAAACCCTCAGTAGTGGGTACTGAGGGTAAAATTAGGTTATCTACATGACTATCTATATTACCTCCTAACACAACCTAAATTCATACCGTAACAGACAATAGGCTCAAAGTCGATAACATACAAATTATTGTATACATAAATTTCTACACTATGTAACCTAAAATCACATCAGTATAAACTTCAGAGCTGTAGATTAGATCGGTATTACCAACCTTCTTCTCAAAAGCCGAAGAAGCAAGGTCTTCGTGTGCAACTCAAACACTAGTTTCAATTTAGCCCCAAATCCATCGAATCCATCATAAAATCAGGAATTCGAGTCGATTTAGGCTATGTAACAAAATACACCGAAAGCCCCAACATTTTTGTCCTGTAGTAGCGAATTCACCAACTGCTCGAACTTTAATAATAATTTTGGTGAGATCTTCAATTGAATTATCGTTGAAGATGAAGCTCGTGTCACGAGGAATCAGAATCTATGCTCTAATGCCATATTAAAGTAAATCTCAATGAGCTATGGTGAAATCATTAAGAGAAAACCCTAGAAGGGTTGAAAGAGAAGAGAGAGAAACAGAAGATGAGATTCTCATTTCAGGGGAAAAGTTTTTTAAAAAAAATACTGTAAAACACTAATATTCATTATAAAGAAAATTGGATCGGGCCGGGTCATTATGTTGGGCCAGCTGTATGTGCGGATTGGGCTCTAACAGAAGATTCCAAAGCTTAGATGATGGAGTATTTGTTTTAACGTCTTTAGAAATTGAGGTTGCAAATTAATTCTTAAACTATGTAACATTTTATCTGTAGACAACTGTTAGCTGACTCAGTTTTGACTGCAGTTGAATGCCGCCATGCATCAAATACAAATGTTGGTCTAGTGACGTTTCGCATCGGTACTCTAAAACGATCACCGTTTGACCTTCTCTTTTTTTCCAGCAAATTATAGTACTTCCTATCATAAAGAATTAAAGACTCGAAGGAATCCTCTATGAATTCTGTAAGGCATTTTTAATGCCCACATTCAAATAGTATTAATCAAAAGAAATAAAAAAAATAAAATAAAATAAACTGTGGGCAGCCTTCAACGCCCACTATGTATTTTTAAAAAAATAAAAAATAAAAATTCTGGTACCTTTTAAAAATTTATTTTAAAATAATAGTATTTATTATTTTAAGAAGTTATGTTGTTGGTGCCCTTTTCTTATTTGTTTAACATCTTCTTTTCTCTGTTGAAGCCACTTTGACAAGAAAAAAGGTTTATATTGACGTTTGTTTCAAATTAGGTTTGACATTCTCATACTAAAATAATACTAATGGATAGATGAGTGATGTGGCAAAATGGGTTTCTTTGTCATCTGCTATTTTTCTTGTCGGTTTGACCCCGCCAAAAGCAATACTAACATCATTTAATAATAATTTCATTTGCTTTTCATTTGTTTTTGAAATACTACACAGCAATAAATTTTAACAGTGTCAGCATGTTGGCAATTAGCCCTCAACGACCTCCATTTAACACTCTTTTAGTTAAACATTACATCATTTTAAAATCAAATCATGAACACGTTAATTTGAGTTAAAGACTAATTAAAGTCATCTTGGATAAACTTAAACGAAGTTGAAAGTGCTCTACAATTCTTGTAACTTGGTAAAGTGACATCAGTGTATGTAAAGTCTCTTACTTTCCTTGTCAATCCAATGAGAAAAAAGCTAATTACCATTAGGAAAAAACATGACAAAAAAGAAAGAAGAAAAATCCTTGCTGAGTTGCCGTCATACACTTGACTTGATAAAGAGAGTCCAGTAAAGTTACATGTTTGTTTCATACGGGCATACTAGTCAAACATGAACAAAATGGTGAGATGACATCTTTAGCTAATTATTTTTTTCATAAAATCTAACTAACGTACGTGGTATATATATATATATATATATATATATATATATATATATATATATATATATAATTGAGTAATTTACGGCTTATAAATTCTTAATCTTTTCATTAGAATGATTAAGGCTTCATTTGTTTGCACTTAATGGAGGTATGAATCTAATCATTCAGATCTCACATATTAAATGCATTTTCTTAAAGCCTGAATCTTAATTATTCAGATCTTAATCATTAAATGTATTTTTTTTACTTCACAACCACTTAATGGGTCTAAATAAGTCTGTATGATAAAGATCTATAACATAAATTTAATTTCATTAAGATACTATAACATATTCATTATTAACTGCCACTATCGCCTACCATTATTAACTACCAGCATGCCACCACCACCACCATACTCAACCACAACCATCATCACCCCCTCCCACACCACTACTTCCACCACCACCACGCCACCATAATCCTCAATCATAGCCTCCACCATTGTCGACCATCATCACTTACTAGTCCCACAACGCGGACCCCCATCATTCTCACCGACAATGAGTACTTGATCACGCCTAACTCTAGTCCTAAAAAGGATAAGCGGTCAATGCAAATATAATCCGGTCTAATGGTTCACGGTCGAATCCCACAGAGAACTAAGACTTAGATGTATCTATTTAATATCACTAAGAAGACAAGATTGAACAATTTTCTAAATTATAAAGATTGAGATTTATATTTCTAACTAATTAACTAGCAAATACTAGAAAACGGTAAAATTATCAACTAACTATACTAAGGGTGGGAGACTAAATTAAGGAGATCTAGAGTTACGATTTCCCCAATTGTCAAAATCCTTCTAGCTATGTTCCTTAAAATTTTCGCCGATGTATTCTCTAATGATCGTGAGCACTTTAGGTGACGTAATTCTCTCTCAAGGAACTACAACAATTTACTAGATATATTCTTTCGAACTATGCTAGTTGGCTTTATCTAACCGCTCATTATGACAACGTCAATGCTTTGTTATTTCTAAACCTGCCGTTAAACCCAATATATTGATTTTGCACATACGTTAGGAGTAACGTTGTTCAATAACTACCTAAATATATATTCTCTCTCTCTCTCTCTCTCAAGCAATACACACTAAATAGGCACAGTAAATTGATGGTCAATCAATCAACAACAAAAAATACGTAATTGAATAAGTATATAAATCTAATGGCTCAATTATATACAAAAATAACAAGAACTTATCTTACAAAAGGTTCTATCAAAACCCTAAAAATGAATTATCTAATTCATAATAGTATGTAAAACTACAATATTAAAAATCATAACCAATAATGAAAAATAGGAAGAGAAAGGAAAAACTTTTTCAAGAATTTTTCGCCTTGTTCCTATTGTGTCCTTGCCTCCTTAGGTCAAATCTGTGTCAAAAACATGTCCAATTCCCCAAAAATACCACTTTTGCATGTATACATACCAAGTAGGGTCGGACCCAAAATAATTATACCTTCTTCTATGCGAAAAAGGATAATATTTCATGTCTGGATTGTTGTGGCCGCGGTTAACCACGGTAGAACCACGACATATGGCAGGTATACAGCCTCAGCCCGTCTCAGTTCTGCCGTCGCGGTTTCGACCACATTTTTCACACTATTCCGTTTTGAATTTGGAAAAACATAAAACATAAAAGTTATAGTCCTTTGAGTTATATTTCCAACCATATTTTAAAGCCCAAATGGAGTTCTTAGGAAAAGGTTATGTGCATTTTACTAGATAGTACACAATATACCAACTCGATTCTTTGTTTTGTTGCTCTATCATATACTGATTCCCGAATACGATCCCGGCTTAAATCCTTGAGATTTTACTTAGACTTCAAAGCTCTAAATCACTTGAATTCATTTCATAACATCTTTATAGCTCGAAATCACTCCTATAAGACATAAAACACACCGTTAGTGCAAAACACTAGCGATTAAAGCTCACACTCAACTAAAGTGTAGTAAATTAGAGCGTAAAAATCGACTAAAATATATAATTATATCATATCAACACCCTACATTTGAACCATTACTCGTCCTCGAGTAATTAAATTATACTTTTATATAGGTACGACCTTTTTAAATAATTCTCCAAACTCATCATACCAAGAGTATTTCAAATAGACTAAGCACAAAAATATAACATCTTCACCTCAAGATTTGACTCACAAGTACCACGCAATATTCACAATTCACTCACTTACTCTAATATAGAGGTCACTGATATTACCTTTCCTTCATTAATCAAGTGCCCTGTGTATATGCCCCCTTTTTCTAAGGCGAAATCGATTTTATAACATTTTGGAGGACAACCCGTTCCCTTTTGGGAATTGGGTTTGTGAATTTTGAAGAGTCACCACCTAATGATTAAGTGCATTAGGATACTAACAAGTGTTTTGAGTTGAAAAACCAGAGTCTGGGTTAGGGCTAGAAATTATCTCGGAGGGAAGGTGTTAGGCACCCCCCAAGATCCACTAGTGTGGTTCCCGACCATGTTATAATTATGACTTCACGTAACAAGTAAGTAGATAAGGGCTTAAGAAGTAGGTGTTTTCATGTAATTACAAGTAAATTGGAATTTGAGGGAAAGTAAAGAGGATAGAAGTTTTAAGAAAAGATTAAACAATTATGAAACGAGCAAAGGGAAAAGGAATCTAGGTTTATGATTATATGGATCACGTCAATGCAATACCCAGTAATTACTCCTCGAAAGAGAGGGACTATATGAGGTATCACCGGTCATCATATCCATATCTACCCTTCCCACCCCATTAAGGTATTAAAGCGCGCAATAGTCGTTACTTATTGCATGCTATTACCTTCCCAATCCTATTAGTCCTGGAGGCGTTAGGACTACTAATCCTAAAGGGGAGGGAGTTGGGGATTTTTAGAGTTTAAACGGATAAAGGTCTAGGGCGACAAACAAGAACACATATGCAGTTGGAGGGGAAAGCAAATAGCAGTTAAGGCTCAAATAGGCCTCCTCACTTAAGGAGAAAATTATATAGCATGACTTCAAATACTAGTTATGGTCTGAATTAACTTTAACACGTTAGGAAATGTTTATTTATCACATATTTCTCATATGAGAAGTCCGAATTAGGCTTGGTTTCGCTGTAATTTATTAAGAACTGACCTAGTTGATTAATCACCTAATGGTTTGCCAAGGTGAGACCTATAAGCATGATATCTAATAATGCAGAAGGTGCACTGGTTTTAAAAGAAAGGATTACTAGTTTTATAAAGAAAAGGTTCTGCAGATTTTAAACGATCTTATTTACTGATTTTAGACTCATAGAGGAAATAGATGAAGTTGATTCAACTGATTATTCCTATAGGCATGATTTCTAAGCATTATTGATTTTAAACACTTTGTAGTTAAAACAAGATTGCAAAAATCCTACAAGCATGGTATCTAAAAGGTTGTTTATTATTTAAACCTACCTATGAATAGGTTTGCCTAGTGATGGATGCGGGTGCAAGAATTCAGGAAGTCCCATAAGCATAATATCTAGCACGATGTTTATTATTTAAATCTGTGAACAAGTTTGCCTAGTGATAGATTTATGCAGATTATTATTAAACCTAGGATATATATATATATATATATATATATATATATATATATATATATATATATATATATATATGCCGAAGTGCAGAAAAACTTATAGGAAGGATTTATATGATGAGAATGCAGAACTTATAGGTAGAATTTCTAAGATGAGAATGTAGAAGTTCAAGAATTCCTATGAACAAGTTATCTACATGAATGCAGTGATCTATAGGCATGATGTCTATATGAATGCAATAGTCAAAAAAATCCTATAGGCAATTTATCTACCATTTTCATACATTCATCCACATACCTTTCCACTAGCCATCCCATAGTTATTAAAAATTATTACAGACCAAAATGAACCAGAAAAAGTAAAAAAGAAAAATTACATAAGAAGTTCAAGCTACACCCAAACAGCCTAATTCAGACTCAAGGTCTAACAATATAAGACAAACAAACTTCCAGAGTAGGATTTCTAAAAGCCTTTCTCTTATTTGGGATGTGTCAAAGTTCCCAGGAGTCTCAAAGGGCTCCGGACAGTGCTTACACCCCATATACATTGTAAAATTAGATCATAATGCAGTGTGGAAGGGTCAGCCCTCAAATGTCCAAGTTCAAAGGGAACTCAAGGTCCCAATGCAAGTCTCCTTAGAAGGGGACAGAGTTTAGAGTCTAAGAGTAAGTGCAAGTACATAAAGAGGGATTAGGGAAAGCCATGGCAGGTTGGTGGTCATGCCCAGCAATTGGGAGTGCTGGCACACGCCTAACTAGCCTGTTAGCCCAATCTTAGAAGTTAGGACCCATTGTGGATCAGGTTCAGACCTGGGCTACAATATGGATACTGCCAGGCCATGAGCCTTAACTCACACACATAGAAGGGGTGAGGGTATACGGAATTCACAAGAATTAGCAGATACAAAGAAAAAGTAGCATATTTATTATAGCACATGAACAACAAAGTAGACAGGAGTATAGCAACTGTAAAGTAAACACATTGGGAAGAAGCTGAAAACAAAATTGAGACGTATCAGTTCTAGGGAAACAAATAAGTGAAAGAAGGAGTCTTGTAAGACAAATTGCACAAATAGTACAAAAGACCTCAGAAGAGATTAGAGTATTGAAAGAGTATCGTAATTAAGAGTGTGAGAATATTGAATTTAAAGTGTTCAATAATTGATGTTCTGTATAGAAGGGTTGTGCCCCTTTTATAGTGCAGATAACAAGTGAGAAGGGTAAGGAAATATTAATTGAAATCAATCTCCCTTTAGTTAAGGGATTCTAATTTCAACAGTAAAAAACCAATTAAGAAACGGGTTCTTTGATTAAAAGCTTTTCAAAGTAGCACAAAAGGGGTAAATACATACAATTCATTTAAGGAAAACATTCAATTGTACACGATTTCTGACAAATATGGAAAGGGAATCAATCAACAGCTAGTATATCACAAGGTCTGAGATTTGGTATGAATGAACCTAGTCAGAAAGATGGGAAAGATTTATAACTTAAGGAAAAAAAATCAGCAAACGATTAATTAGACCTATTAAAGAGGAATCATGAATCAATCACATGTTTGAAAACCTTTTTGAAGAAAGATTCATCACATATAAAAGTATGCAGACGCGTTAGAAAGAAACTTGTCGTGCATTTATAAAAAAAATCAGTAGAAAGAAAAGAGTTTAGCAAAAAGTTCAACATTGTATGAAAACAGAGATTTCCAAACTCAGTAAGAGGTTCAAAACCAGTCTGAAAGAGTTAAGGGGTCTTTGAAATAAAACTCTAATTCGAAAAAACTAGAAAATGTAAAGGAGGGGGAAAGCAAATTGACTCGAGACATGTGTAAAGGTTTCAGAAGAGAGCTGAAGCTTCTAACATGCTTCTTTCAGAAATCATGAGAAAAACATGATAGTAAAGAAACATGCAAACAGTAGCAGGATTCAGAGGGTAGAATGGAAAATACTGATAAGAAAAGTAGAGGAAACATGCTTAAGAAGCTCTTTTAGAAGAATTCAAACAAAGTTCATTAGAAGAAAAATAGTAAGAACGCAGTAGAAAAATACATTAGAGAGATTTACAGTATATAATGGAAATACTGGTAGGAACAGTAGAAGAAATATGCTTAAGGAGTTTTCTAAAAGAAACGTAAACGGAGCTTAGTAGAAGGTAAACAAAGAACTTTCAGCACTTAGTATCAGTAGAAGAACACAAGAACATCAAAAATAATTATAGCAAAAAAGCACATATAGAAGAACACAGTAAGATAGTCATACAAGAGCATGGTAAAAGGAAGAATACAAGACACAGTAGGAGTAAGTACATGTAAAGGAAAAGGAAATTCATAAATCACTTAAACATTTTAGAAAACCTTATATCAGAAAAGAAAGATCTTAAAAAAATTAATTTTTGAAAGAAAAATTGGGGAAGTCGTATGAAAACTCAAGTGGAGCATACATACGTGACAAATCTAAAAAAAGAAAATTAGAAAGAACCTTGAATAGCCATGGATTGCAGAGAAAACCCTAGAAATGAGAAAGGTCTTGAGGAAAGTCTGATTCTGAGTCGAAAAGACTCATATTGCTCGAATATGCCGGAGTAATGGCCAGAGAAGCCATAGATCTACAGATCTAAAAAGATCCGAAAGGGATCCATCGAGGTCAAGGCACTGATTCTTCAAATATCAAGCACACATGAGTAACAGAGGATGCGTATGAGGTTATCATGGCCGAAGTAGCCATGATTTTCGGTGAGCTTGAGGTTGGAGACGATGAGATAGGCTAGGGTTTCGAGTGGGTTAGAGAGAATTGGGAGAGGAGAGAGATTTTAGAGGCAACGGATGAGTGAAAATTAGGGCATTAGGATAGTCGTTTGGAGTTAAAACGATAAGGGTGAGTTTTGACCATTGATCTTGAGTGATTAACGGTCCAGATTTATGTGGGTAGGTGGGGAACGAGTTGGGTCTTTTAGAATTGGTTCATGGGTTGGCCCTTTTTGGATTTGAAATTGGGTTCATTTGGGGGTTAGTTTTTAAGCTAAAATTGAAATAGAGTAGGGCTGTAATTGCAATGAAACGGGGCTAGTTGTTAATTAGCCATTTTTTCCTTTTATTTTATGAAAAATAATAAAATAATTTTAGAAGTAAATTAAAAGCATTGTTCAATTAATATCTTATAAATATTAACTTAAAAATATAAGAATCAATTTTTCAATTTTAAAATTTTATTAATTTTAAAATGGACTAAAATTACAATTACATGCAATTTAGCTTTAAGAATGCTAAATAAATTTGTAAAATATACAAAAATAACCTTAACTATGTTTTCGCGTAAATATGAGAGTAAAATAATACATTCACCAAAATGATAATCTCTGGGAATAATTATAGGTTTTATGTTGTTAAAATGGACAATGACTTAACTTTGAAAATCTTTAAAAAATACCAAAACTTTTTGGCATGCTCACATATGCATGTATATGCTATTTTGAAAGTATTTTGTATATAAAAATACGTAGTGAAAAAATAGGTATTACCATCTGCCCCGCTTTACCCGGGAAGGATGAAAGAGTTATCGGGTAAAGATATGGTAGCCAATTTTGATCGAACGAAACGATTTGAAGAATTTTGGCCATGCTCTGGTTTCCAAGCTACCTTCATACCCCTGGTCTTACAGGAATTAAGCCGTATGTAGTTCAGAGTCCATCAATGGAGTATGCTGATGGAGGTCATTCAAGAACGGATGCAATATTTCGGTTGGGGTGGATAGTTATAGTCCAGTAGGGATGTGGGAACTAGATCGGGATCTCTCATGCTGAGACGGACATTGCCAGCTGGCGTACCTGCAATTGAGTACGAACATATATCGTGCATAAATTTTAACGTAATGCAAGTTCTCGTTAGACCATGAATGCTGTCTTTAGACGATTATGACGATGTCTTCGGACCATGATGTCCTGGGCCATGAAGCATGTAATAGAGGATTCGTAGGCCTTGAAATGATGTTCTCGAGCTATGAGAATGATGCCTCTGAAATATTATACCTTTGAATAATAATATGCAAAAGATAAAATGGGGTCCTCAGGCCATGGCATGGTTTTCTCGGGCTATGAAGATGGTGCATCTGAACAATGATGCCTTCGAACAATTTGGAGATCCTCCAACCCATGAAATGAAAATGGTGGCGATCTTTCAGCCCATGAGAGCGTAAATAAAAATGGCGATCTTTCAGCCGATGCAAAATTTAAATGAAATGGCAATCTTTCAGCCGATGAAAAATTTAAATGAAGTGGCGATATTTCAGCCAATGCAGAATAAAAATGAAGTGGAGATCTTTCAGCCGATGCAGAATTTGAATGAAGTGGCGATCTTTCAGCCAATGCAAAATTTAAATGAAATGGTGATCTTCCAGCCATGCGAAATGTAAATAAAGTGGTGATCTTTCAACCGATGCAGAATTTAAATGAGGTGGCGATCTTTCAGCTGATGCAGAATATAAAAGAAGTGGCGATATTTCAGCCGATGGAGAATTTAAATGAAGTGGCGATGTTTTAGCCATGCAAAACGTAAATAAAATGTCGATCTTTCAGCCGATGCATAATTTAAATAAAGTGGCGATATTTTAGCCGTGCAAGGAATGTAAATAAAATTGCGATATTTTAGTTGATGCAACATGTAAATAAGGTAGCATTCTTTCAGCTAATGCAGAATTTAAATGAAGTGGCGATCTTTCAGCTATGTGGGATGCAGATGGAGACAGAGCTTAGTCTCGGAAGGCAGAATAGCAACCTTATGCAATGCAGAAAAATGCATATGGAGATAGAGCTTAACCTCGAAAGGCCGAATAGTTGCCACATGCAATGCAGAAATGCAAATGGAGATAGAGCTTAGTCCCGGAAGGCAGAATGGTAGCCTTATGCAATAGAGAAATGCAAATGGAGACAGAGCTTAGTCCCGGAAGGAATAATGGTAGCCTTATGCGATGCAAAAATGCAGATGGAGGTAGAGCTTAACCTCGAAAGTCAGAAAGGTAGCCTTATGCAATGCAGAAGAAATGCAAATGGAGACAGAGCTTAGTCTCGGAGGGCAGAATTGTAGACTTATGCAATGGAGAAAGGTAGATGAAGGTAGAATTCTAGCTGATGTCTTAATAGCTGATAGCAGATTATGATATTATGGCTGCTGAAGATGTCGTGTGCGGAAGAAAATATGCGTAACTGATGGTTCCAAGGGTCGTATTCCTGAAAAGTATGAGTGTATAAATGTATTTGGTAATTTGCAACTCGGGTGCCTGCATCCAAAGAAAAATCATGATTTTGTAGAGGGGAAAGGTTAGTTCGTATCCTCGTGAGCTTTCCTATCCTGCTTGGTTCCGTTTTCAGGGATGTTGTGTATCATCGAGGTAGCGCCGCTAAACAAAGCAATCGTTATTTAGTAAAATATAACATAAACTCATGAAAGATAGTTTTCTTTAGAGGAACCAACAACTTCGATGCGGTTCCAGACATTGCAACCTCTCTTGCTTTGGAATTTTGAGGGTTCTCCTCAAAATTCTGCCCTAGTTTATTGGGTTGCTGCTTCTGACAGCTGCTTATGATGATTGGTTGAAGTTACTTTTGAATTTTGAGGGTCCTCCTCAAAACTCTGCCCCAGTTTCCAATTGTGGAGGGAAATGAAAAATTTTATTGAATTGTTACCCAACCCATAAGGATGCCTATGTTTTCCCTCTTAATTGGGAATCAGGTTAGACGTAGTTCAAATACATCATGTAGGAAAGTATAAGGGTGCACATACTATCGCTTTACATCTGAATTGATTGGTTTTGGCCAAAATTCTTCGTCCATTTCTGCAAGTATGAGGGCTCCCCCTGTCAGAACCTGATGAAACATGTATGGACCCTGCCAATTGGGAGAGAATTTCCCTTTGGCTTCATCTTGATATGGAAAAATCTTCTTCAATACCAGCTACCCCGGTGTGATTTGTCTTGGCTTGACTCTTTTGTTGAAGGCTCTGGACATTCTGTTCTGATAAAGTTGACCATGACAGACTTTGTTCATTCTTTTCCCATCTATGAGGGTAACTGCTCGTAGTGACTCTTTGCCCATTATGCATCATTGAGTTCTACTTTCTATATGACTCTCAACGAGGGAATTTCTACCTCGGCGGGAATGACTGCCTCTGTTCCATAAACCAACATGTCGGAGGTCACCCCGATTGATGTATGGAATGTGGTGCGGTATCCCAATAAAGCAAATGATAGTTTCTCATGCCACTGTTAATGCTTTTCTATCATTTTCCTTAGTATTTTCTTGTTGTTCTTGCTGGTGGTTTCTACAGCTCCACTCATCTAAGGTCTGTAAGCTGTAGAATTCTTGTGTTTGATCCTGAAGGTTTCACACAAGGCTTTCATCAAGTCACTGTTGAGATTGGAACCATTATCATTGATGATTGACTCAAGAATTTCAAACCGCCATTATCAGTGATGATTTACTCAAGAATTTCAAATCGACAAACAATGCGGTCGCGGACAAAGTCTGCCACAACTTTCTTAGTCATTACTTTTTATTATGCTTCTTCAACCCTTTTGGTGAAATAATCGATTGCCACTAGAATGAACCTGTGCATGTTTCATGCGGCAAGCTGTATAGGTCCGATGACATCCATTCCCCAAGTGGCGAATGGCCATGGCGAGCTTGTTGCGGTAAGCTCGTTTGGAGGTACCTTTATCGTGTTTGCATGTATCTGACAACAATGGAACTTTCGGACATACTGGATGCAGTCTGTTTCCATAGTCATCCAAAAATAAACTGCTCGGACTATCTTCTTGGCTAAGACAAAATTTTTCATACATGGACTGCATGTCCCAACATGGATTTCTTCTAAAAGTTTAAATGCTTCATTTGCGTTGACACACCTTCATAATCCCAAATGAAGAGTCCTCCTATACAGAATTCCTCCATTTTGAAAGAAACTGTTAGATAACCTCCAGAGTGTGCGCTTCTAAGTAGGCTTTGCAAATTCTGGGTATTCTCCCTTTGCAAAATATTCCTTGATATCATGAAACTAAGGCTTTCCGTCCGCTTCTTCTTCAACATGAGCACAATAAGCTAGCTGATCGTGAATCTCCACCAGAATATGGTCTATAAAGTTCTTGTCTGGATGCAGAATCATTGGTGATAGAGTTTCCAATGCATCAAGAAACTCATTCTAGACTCTAGGAACATGCCGGAACTCTGTCTTTGTGAATCTCTTCCTCATGATGCAAACAAGGGAGTATCTTGAAGTTCTTAGTCGCCTATCCTATAGACCTAATGAATAAGAAAATCTAAATCTCTAATCTCTAGCAACTCTTGGATGTTCATGTCAATGGCCATCTTGAGCCCTATGATGTAATCTTCATATTCGGCCATATTGTTGGTGCATGGGAACCTGAGCTTTGCAGATACCGGATAATGCTGGCCGGTTTCTGATATAGGACTGCTCCTATGCCAACTCCGTTGAAGTTTGCTGCTCCGTCGGAAAATATCCTTCAACCATCATAGGATTCTGCAACGTCTTCTCCTATGATGGATACCTCTTCATCAGGAAAGTACGTCTTTAGGGGCCCGTATTCTCCATCCATAGGATTTTTTGCAAGGCGATCTGCTAAAGACTGTCCTTTGATTGCTTTCTGAGTCACGTAGACAATGTCGAATTCACTCAACAAGATTTTCCACTTGGCTTGCTTGCTAGTGGGCATGGGCTTTTGAAAGAGGTACTTTAACGGGTCCATTCTTGATATGAGATATGTGGTGTAAGCACAGAAATAGTGCCTCAACTTCTGAGCTACCCAAGTCAAAGCACAACAGGTGTGTTCCAACAGGGAATACCATGCATCGTACGGGGTGAACTTCTTGTTGAGATAATAAATGGCCTGCTCTTTTCACCTTATTTCATCATGCTACCCCAGAACACAACCAAAAGCTCCATCTAGCACCGCAAGGTAGAGTAACAGGGGTTTACCAGGCTTGGGCGGAACCAAGACCGGCGGTGTTGACAAGTACTCTTTGATTCTGTCGAATTCTTTTTGGCAGTCATCAGTCCATCCTTCTTCAACATCTTAAGATTGGCTCACAGATGATGGTAGATTGTGCTATGAACCGGCTGATGTAGTTAAGTCTTCCCAAGAAACTCATTACTTCTTTCTTGTTCTTTGGCGGTGGCAATTCTTGAATAGCTTTAAACTTTGATAGATCCAATTCTATCCGTCGGCGACTCATGATGAACCTAAGAAATTTCCTAGCTGGAACCATGAATGCACATTTTGCGGGATTCAACTTCAGGTTGTATCTTCTCAATCTATTGAAGAATTTCCTTAAATCGTCCATGTGATCCGCGACTTTCTTAGACTTAATGATGACATCACCTATATACACTTTGATCTCCTTGTGTATCATTTCATGAAAGATGGTAGTCATGGCCCTCATGTAGGTGGCCCCAGCATTCTTTAACCCGAATGGCATCATCTTGTAGCAGTACATCCCCCATGGCATGATGAAAGTTGTTTTCTCAACATCCTCTTCCTCCATTCATATATGATGGTACCCAACGAAACAATCAACGAATGACTACAGTTCGTGTTTGGCGCAGTTATCAATCAAGATGTGTATATTCGGCAAGGGGAAGTCATATTTTGACTAGCCCTGTTGAGGTCCCGGTAGTCGACACAGACGCTAACATTCCCGTCCTTCTCTGGTACTGGCACAATATTGGCTAACCATGTCAGATACTCTACCACCCTAAGAACTTTAAATTTGACCTACTTAGTGACATCTTCCTTGATTTTCAGACTCATACCGGCTTGAACTTTCTGAGATTCTACTTCACTGGTGGACAGGAAGGATCAGTCAACAATTTATGAGCCATGATGGATGTGGTTAGACCACTTATGTCATCGCATGACCAGGAGAATAAGTCTTCATACTCTCTTAGGAACTCTGTACAATCTTTCTTTTCTAACGGTGAAAAATAGACACAGATTCGTGTTTCTTTGATGTTTTCTGCATCTCCCAGGTTGACAATCTTAGTCTCGTCCAAGTTGGACTTAGGCCCATTCTCCATATTCTCAACTTCCTTAACAATCTCTTCTGGTATAATTCTTCCTCTAAATCTATGTCTGTTTGTTGCGTTATCTTATTGCATATCATAGTCATCGATTCATCAAGTAAAGTAATGGCAATGCTATTTGAGAAAAGTAATAAAAATAATAAGTGTGAGATTTATAAGAAACTGAAATACTTCAATAAATTCCATGAACGTTTTGAACATCGGAGCTCTTTTTTGAAAAAAAAAAAACAAAATACGAAAGGGAAATAAACTAGTAAAACAAATAGTGTGTGGTGCTTTGTTTAGCCTTGCTACCCCGGGGCACGCCGGTCTCAGGTAGTTCTGATGGACCAATTATTGAGGTATTCTCCTTGGCTCACTGCTTGTGTGGAAGGGCCTTCCTCCCCCTCCTTCTCGAAGATGACGCAACAGTCCATGTTATCTTCTTCCAAAAACATTTCTTCATTACTGTCAGTGCTTCCTCTTCTTCTGTCCCATAAATGACTCCTGGTTGGAAAGTCCGCTCAAGAAGGGGTATTGGATGCTCCAATGGATAGTACGGGTCGCCCCAAGTTGGCGACCAGTCCTTGAATTCTTCCCAGGTTCACTTATACCCCAAACCAAAGGTGGTATTGTGTTTCTTCAGTTTGATAGGCTTAGCGATTCCTTGGAGATTCTTGCCAAGTCCTTTGCCCGGTTCATACCCCCACCAGTTAAGCATGCTTTCAATTTTATTGTCCCACAATTTATCCTTGTCTACGGAATTGACTCGCTCAATCTGATGGTAGGTTTCTCCACCTATTTTTCTTCTTCCTCTGATCACTGGGATGGTATGGCGGCTATATATGGGGTTGCTACCGTCACCATGAATGATCACCTCCTGGTGATTCCACTCAAATTTCACTACCTGATGTAGTGTTGATGCCACAGCCCCGGCGATATAAGTCCACGATCGTCCCAACAGTAGATTGTAAGATGATTGCACGTCTATTACTTGAAAATAAACATCGAACCAGGTGGGCCCCATTTGTAAATGTAGGCTAATCTCCCCAACAGTGGACCTCTTAGATCCATCGAAAGCCTTGACGTTGATGGACCTGTCCATGATTTCATGCAGTCTTTTTCCCAATGTTCTAAGTGTTACCGGAGGACAATGTTCAAACTGGACCCTCCATCGACCAAGATTCGGGTGATAAAATAATCTTCGCACTGCACAGTGATGTGCAAATGCCTTGTTATGGCTTAGTCCTTCCGGTGGTAGCTCATCCTCGTGGAAGGTGATTTTATGGCTTTCCAATGCTTGACCCACAATGTTCGCCATTTCTCCTCCAGTGATGTTGTTCGGCATATATGCCTCACTCAACACCTTTAACAAGGCATTCTTGTGTGCATCAGAACTTTGTAGCAAAGCCAGGATAGAGATTTGTGCTAGTGTTTTGCTCAGTTGGTCAATGACCGAGTACTCCTTGGCTTGTATCTTTCTCCAAAGATCACTGGGTCCAGTTTCAATGATGGTTTGTCGACCAGAAGTATGCTTACTTGACTCAGCCAAGTGTTCTGGGGCTGCCGGTTCTTTTCATACCATGTGCTACAACCGTTTCCCTGAATTTGGCTTTTCCCTTCCTTCTTGCCTCAGTTGTGTAGTCCCATGGTATGGCTTTCGTGTGGAATGGTGTTACGGTTGTCATTGTGACTGGAACAGTCACCCTTGTTTTGGGAGGTAATATAGTTATTTCAAAGGGCTTATGCACCTTTGGGGATCCAAACTCGACCTCGATCGGTGTTAGAATCTTTGTAGAGGCTAGTACTTCAAACTCAAGCAGCATGGACATGTTTACCTCAGCATCTTTAGAATGATGTATTTGGACAAAAATCGGATTGAGAGTGACCGTTGGTTTCTTTGGATCATCTCCTTCTGATATCAATCCGATCGATCTCTCGGGTCCCAATCATCTTCTATCTCAATCATGTGTATACCTCCACCTTTGTAGTCTGTAAAGGGTTGTTACGGACATTCCGGGAAGGCTCCTTTGCCACGATGATCTTGTTGTCTATCAAAGCTAGGATTTTGTTCTTCGAGGAGTGGCATTCATCAATGGTATGCCCTTTCATGCCGGAATGTTATGCACATGTTTTATTTGGGTTTACCCACTGGGAGGGATTTTTTGAGTTCATGGCAAGGATAAAAGTGGCATAACTAGCAACTTTGAGCTTTTCATACAGTTGGTTGATAGGTTCGGCAATGGCGATGTATTGTTTGGGAGGTCTGCGGTCGAAGTTCGGTCGGGGTCCAGGGAAATTTTGTCGATGGGGAGGTGATTGATAGTGGGATGGTTGAAGGTTGTACGCTTGGTAGACGTGTGCAGGTTGGTATTTGGGCAGGTGGTAGAGGTGATTGATAAGTGGATGGTGGAGCTGGGTAATAAGGCAAGGGTGCTTGGTGATTGTAATGGGTTGATATGTGAGTGGAGATATCGGGTAGGCTAGATATTTGACTAGTAATTTTGTTCTTTGTGCAACCATTATGGCAGCTACGTCCCTCTTTTTGGATGTACCACTACACTGCAGAGCCTTGTTGGTGGCTTGCAAAGCTTCAAAGTTAGTGATCATACCACTTTGATACTTTCTTCGATCCTTTCCCATAGTTTGATGATGTCAGAAAATTTTTGGCCTTCAATCACCATCAACCTTTCAAAGTATTATGGGTCTTGAGCCCGGACGAAAAACCTGTTCATTTGTTCTTCCTCTAAGGCTGGCCTGACCTTGGCAGCTTCTGATCTCCACCAAGTAGCATACTCGTGAAAGGTCTCCGTAGGTTTTTTCTTTAAGTTTTTGATGAAAAACACATCTGGAGCATTTTTCGTGTTGATTCTGAATCTGTCCATGAAATCGGACGCCATACTTACCCAATTTAGCCACTTCTTCGGGTCTTGGCTAATGTGCCAAGATAGAGTATCCCCTTTCATACTTCTCATAAAAAGCTTCATGTGAATCTTTTCATCTTTTCCTACTTCGACCAACTTATCACAGTATGTTCTCAGGTGACCCTGGGATCTCTTGTACCATCAAACATTTCGAACTTTGGAGGTTTGTACCCATTGAAGTTCGACATCGGGTTGTACGCATAAATCTTCGTAATTCAGACCCTTAATTCTTCTACTGCCTTCGACACCCTGGATCCTGGTGGTCAGCTGCTTAAGTTCTTCAGCCAAATTCCCGACAAGAGAGTCTTTGTCATCGAACTCAAGTATGCTTGAGATAGGCACAATTTCCACATATATGGGGGTGTTTTGTGGCTATGGTCATCTGTGGGGTTCAATGGTTCCAGGATGAGCAACGGAGTGCTGTTGGAAGTCTGGCAAGTATTGCAGTGGTGGTGAGGAGTGAGATGGTTTGGGACATTTTGTGGAGGTGTGGGGTTCCGAGTGACTTCTGGAGCAGTAAGTAAAAATGACAGATTCGCCAAATTTCGGACTTGGTTAAGCTCTTCTTGGAACTTTAGTAACTTTTGTTCTATCTGAGAGGCATTCTTCTTGGAAACCTGAATACCCTGAGTAACCTCTACCTGTTCGACTGAATTTTCCTTTTTGATGTTCCTCAAATCTTCCATCTTTCCCTTGTTCCTACTTTTGATAGGATTAGGAGAAGGAGGAGGGCCCTTGGATCTTTTGGAATACGATGATGATGCCAGAGTTCACGAAGTAACTTTTGGGGAGGAGAATAAACAAAAGGGGAAAAACAAAAAGGTAGCAAGTTAGTAAGGATCATAAGAAAAGTTGTTGCAATATTTAAACACGTAGTGCAAGTAATATAAAATATGTCCTAATCTAGGGGGACCTCATTGTGCCCGAGGTAGTCCTAGCGACAAATAAATTTGGAGAACTTAAAATGCTAAATGCCTCATTTTATTGATAAGAAAATAAGATGAATCCCAAAACGACACTAAATAATGTCACTAATGGTCGTAGGCCTCATTACATTTTAAAAGGAAAAAAAGACTCCTGTCTATTTGGTCCCAGAAGGACCTTTCCCAGATTCGGCAATGTTGACTCCTTCATACAGCTCTCCCAGCTTGCACAATCCTAGCAGCAAGTAGGCCCTAGCCAGACGTCCACCTTCAGCAACTCGAAAATCTTTGACCCTCCTCAAAAACTTCTTTTCCAACTCCACTATGCCCCGCTCCAAACAAATCAGTTGTTTGTTGGCGCTAACAGCCATATCCTTTCATTCTCCAATTAACTTTTGATTGGCTTCTTGTATTTCACAGTGCTCATTTTCGCATTCTCGCGTCCTCTTGTGCAGTTTGTTGTACTTTACCTATGCTTCAACCTTTTCATCAATGATCTTGTGACCTCGAACAAACCCCTGTTGTCCTAACCCATTATGATCTTCTTTCAACCATCTTGGATAGTATGGAGTATATCCAGCATGATACCTGTTCGGTTCAATAGTATCTTTTCCCATGACGATTTTGAAGTGCCACATGTGTTGGGCTTGGCACATGTAAGGGATATCTCCATCCTGAAATGTTGGGCTTGGCACTTGTATGGGCTATCTCCACCCTGAAAGTTGGCCCTGAAGTGACTTATTTTGTCAACTCTTGGTATAACCTGCTTCCTTCCGGCCTTCCTCATCACTCGGAGAGGGACATACGGATAAGTTCCTCTCAAACTAATGAGTATAAGAAACGGTGAGTCTCAAGATCGGATAATGAACTCTTCAGTAGGGAACCATTCTAACATCCTATGCACTTGGTCCTCTTTTAGATTTTCGAACAACTCTACCCATCTTTTAGCATCTTATGGTTGAGCAAACATGTTAGGCATATAGTTCATTCGCCTTGGCTGATGGAAGGCGATATGATCATCCAAGTCCCTACACGGGATCTCTTGTCGATATTCACCTTTTTGGAGATGCTCCATGAACCAGAGTTGGAGCAGTAAGTTACAGCCCTCAAAGTGTTTGACCCCTCGTTGACAGTTCTCCAGGGCTCGGTATATCTCTGCAACGATCATAGGTACTATGCTAAAAGGCTGCCAACCAATTCCTTCCATTAAGGTCTTGGTAACCATGGCTAGTCTGGTTTGAATCCTAGCCTTTTTCATAGGAAATACTATCATCCCCAAAAATCGGAACGTAAAGAGGAATTCCCTTTTGTCGATATGCTCCAATGTTGTGAGGTCTAATTCATCCGGGTAAGTGCAGTAGGACTTGCTATGGTCGTACACTTGTACAGATAGTGGAAAGGAATGTAGGAATCCTTCAATCAGGTCAAGTCTAGGTTCTTCTTTAGTCCCATCATTTTGAGAAAACCCCTACCATTGCGATTTTTCGGCATAAGCAAACCCAGAGTCTCCAGTGGGATACCAGCTAGCCCTTTTATTTCTTCTAGCAAATGTGTCATTTCAAGGTCCTCGAAATGAAACACAAACCTATCGCCATCCCAGAATAGAGTTGCATCCTCTATGATTTTGTTGTCGGGTTGGATTTCTAGAAGAGAAGGTAAATCTCCCAAATACTTGCGGACGAGGGTCTAATCACTAGAGTGAAGATCTTCCCACCAGCTTAGCAACCTTAGGTGGATGTTGGTTATCATGTCGAATCTGGGGACTTCGTGTCTCATTTTCTACAAAACAAAGTGTTAGGTCCTTACCCCCACCAGACTCGACTATTTGAATATCAATAATTGGCATAACCAGCATTTTATTTCTCAAAATAAATGCACAAATATGGTAGTGTCCATTTGGGATCTAGGGAAACCCAATGGGCTTCGACAAGGCTATCTTAAATAGTCATTATGCAGACAACATAACTGACTCGACTAGGTTTGACCATAATGCATGCACAATTAAATAGAGTAAGGTTTCTATGGGGTGCTAGGCTGGTACACCTGAGCGGACAACTCAAGAGGGAAAAGGCATGGAAATATCGACTACACCATTGATCGATTGTTTTTACCACAAATACGCCTTTGCCAAATTTAGGGGTGATAATATCGAAAGGGTGCAACCACTCATCCACTCATTATAAGCGTTGCTATGGTATTTTGTTTGGCACAAGTGGAATATGACGTTGAATATGCAATTACAAGAATGAAATAAGTTGCAACGTATTTGCACGTTCATAAAGTAATGATTAGAATAATTGCTCATAATTACAACAGTATTGAAGAAAAGCGGTAAAAGAAAGCATTGAAGAAAAGAAACAAAGAGCCAAGTTAGTTTTGCAGTAAAAGAGAGATAAAAATATTAAATAAAGGCAAATAAAAACCAGTAAAATCAAAAAAATATGAAACGGTAAAAGCCTAAACAATATCTCCAGCGGAGTCGCCATGCTATCAATGCCCCCTTTTTCTAAGGTGAAATCGGGTTTATGACATTTTGTAGGACAACTCGTTCCCTTTTGGGAATTGGGTTTGTGAATTTGAAGAGTTGCCCCCAAATGATTAAGTGCATTAGGACACTAAGAAGAGTTTTGAGTTGAAAAACCAGAGTTTGGGTAAGGGCTAGAAATTATCTCAGGGGAGAAGGTGTTAGGTACCCCCAAAATCCACTAGTGTGGTTCCCGACCATGTTATAATTTTGAATTCATGTAACAAGTAAGCAAATAAGGGATCAAGTAGAAGGTGTTTTCACGTAATTACATGTAAATTGGAATTTGAAGGAAAGTAAAGTGGATATAAATTTTAAGAAAATATTAAACAATTATGAAACGAGCAAAGGGAAATGGGGTCCTAGGTTTGTGATTAATATGGATCACGTTAATGCAGTACCCAGTATTCTCCTCAAAAGAGAGGGACTACATGAGGTATTAGCGCACCGGTCATCATATCTATATCTACATGTCCCACCACATTAAGGTATAAAAGTGAGGAATAGTATCATTACTTATTACATGTTATTACCCGTCCCAATCCTATCAATCCCCGAGGCATTAAGACTACTAATCCTAAAGGGGAGGGAGTTGGGGTTTTTAGAGTTTAAAAGGATAAAAGTCTAGGGTGACAAACAGAACACATAAGCAATTGGGGGGGGGGGGGACGAAAGCAAATAGCAGTTAATGCTCAAATAGGCCTCCTCACTTAAGGAGAAAATTATATAGCATGACTTCAAATACTATTTGTGGTATGAATTAACTTTAAAGCATTAGGACAGGCTGATTTATCACATATTTCTGGATGAAAAGTCCGAATTAGGCTTGGTTTGACTGTAATTTATTAAGAACTAACCTAGTTGATTAATCACCTAATGGCTTGGCTAGGTGAGACCTATATGCATGATTCTAGTAGTGCATAAGGTGTGCTAGTTTTAAAATAAAGGATTAGTGGTTTTATAAACAAAAGATTCTGCAAATTTTAAACGATCTTATTTACCGATATTAGACTCATAGAGGAAATAGATGAAGCTGATTCAACTGATTATTCCTATAGGCCTGATTTCTAAGCGTTATTGATTTTAAACACTTTGTAGTTAAAACAAGAGTGCAGAAGTCCTACATGCATGTTATCTAGAAGGTTGTTTATTGTTTAAACCTATGAACAGGTTTGCCTAGTGATGGATGCAGGTGCAAGAATTCAAGAAGTCCTATAGGCATAATATCTAGCATTTTATTTACTATTTAAGTCTATAAATAAGTTTTCCTTGTGATAGATATATGCAGATTATTATTAAACCTTGGATCGTTTGCCTTATGACATATATATGCCAAAGTGTAGAAAAACCTATGATCATGGTTTCTATATGCAGAAATGCCAAAAACCATAGACATGATTTCTATATGCAGCAATGCAGATATTATAGGTAGGATTTCTAAAATGAGAATGCAGAAGTTCAAGAATTCATATGAACAAGTTATCTACATGAATGCAGTAACCTATATGCATGTTATCTATGTGAATGCAAGAATTAGAAAAATCATATAGGCAAGTTGTCTACCCTTTGCACATATTCATCCACATCCCTTTCCACTAGCCATCCCCGTAATTATAACAAATTATTACAGACCAAAATTAACCAGAAAAAGTACCCAAAACAATTACATCAGAAATTCAAGCTATACCCAAATAGCCTAATTCAAACTCAAGGTCTAACAATATGAGATAAACTAACTTCCAAGGTCGGATTTCCAAAAGTGTTTCTCTTATTTGGGATGTATCAAAGTTCCCAGGAGTCTCAAAGGGCTCCCGGCAGTGCTTACACCCCTAATACATTGAAGAATTAGATCATAGTGCATTGTAGAAGGGCCAGCCCTCAAATGTCCATGTTCCGAGGGAACTCAAGGTACCAACGCAAGGCTCATAAGATGAGGGCAGAGCATAGAGTCTAAGAGTAAGTGCAAGTGCATAAATAGGGAATTAGGGAAAGCTATGGCAGGCTGGTGGCCATGCCATCAATTGGGAGTGCTGGCACACCCCTAACCAACCTGTTAGCCCAATCTTAGGAGTTAGGATCCATTGTGGATCAGTTCAGACCTGGGCATCAATATAGATATTTCGAGGCCATGAGCCTTAACTCACACACATAAAAGGGGTGAGGGTACGGGGAATTCACGACAAATAGCAGATGCAAAGAGAAAGTACCATATTCGTTACAAAACATAAACAGCAAAGTAGATAGAAGTATAGCAACTACAATGTAAACATATAGCGAAGGAGCTGAAATCAAAATTGAGACATACCAATTCCAAGGAAACAAATAAGTGAAAGAAGGAGTTTTCTAAGCCAAATTGCAAACAAACAATACAAAATACCTCAGAAGAGAGTAGAGTATTGAAAGAGTATCATAATTGAGAGTGTGAGAATATTGAATTTGAAGTGTTCAATAATCGATGTTGTGCATAGAAGGGCCGTGCCCCATTTATAGTGCATAAAACAAGTAAGAAAGGTAAGGAAATATTCATCGAAATCAATCTCCTTTTACTTAAGGGATTCTAATTTCAATGGGTAAAAACCAATTAAGGGAAGAGGTTTTGATTAAAACCTTTTCAAAGTAGCACAAAAAGGGTAAATACATAGAAGTCATTTAAGGAAAAAAGTAGCAGGATTCAGAGGATAGAATGGAAATACTGATAAGAATAGTAGAGGAAAAATGCTTATGAAGCTCTTTTAGAAGAACTCAAACAAAGTTCAGTAGAAGAAAAATAGTAAGAACAGCTAAGAACGCAGTGGAAAAATATAGTAGAGAGATTTACATAACATAATGGAAATACTGGTAGGAACAGTAGAAGAAACATGCTTAAGGAGTTTTCTAAAAGAAACTTATACATGGCTCAGTAGAAGGCAAACAAAGAACTTCCAGCACTTAGTAGGAAAATACAGTAGAAGAACACAAGAACATTAGAAAAATTATAGCAAAAAAGCACATATAAAAGAACACAGTAAGATAGTCATACAAGAACATGGTAAAAGGAAGAATACAAGAACACAGTAGGAGCAAGTACACGTAAAGGAAAAGGAAAGTCAGAAATCACTTAAACATTTTAGAAAACCCTAGATTGGAAAAGAAAGATCTTAAGAAAAAGTTTTTTTTGAAAGAAAATTGGGGAAATCATTTGAAAACTCAAGTGAGCATAGATACGTGGCAGATCTAAGAAAAGAAAAACAGAAAGAACCTCGAATAGCCGTGGATTGCAGAGAAAATCCTAGAAATGAGAAAGGTCTTGAGGAAAGTCCGATCCTAAGTAAAAAAGACTCATATTGCTCGAATATGCCAGAGTAATGGTCAGAGAAGCCATAGATCTAGAAATCTAAAAAGATCTGAAAGGGAACCATCGAGGTCAAGGCCCTAATTCTTCAACTATCAAGTACACAGGAGTAATAGAGGGTTTGTATGAGGTTATCATGACCGGAATAGCCATGATTTCCGGTGAGCTCGAGGTAGGAGACGGTGAGATAGGCTAGGGTTTCGAGAAGGTTAGAGAGAATTTAGAGATAAGAGGGCTTTTAGAGGTGGCGGATAAGTGAAAATGAGGGAATTTGGGTAGTCGTTTGGAGTTAAAAAGGTAAAGGTGAGTTATGGCCGTTGATCTTGAGTGATCAACGATCCAAATTTAAGTGGGCAGGTGGGAAACGAGTTGGGTCTTTAAGAATTGGGTCGTGGGTTGGCCCTTTTAGGATTTGAAATTGGGTTAATTTGGGGGTTATTTTAGTCTAAAAATGAAATAGAGTAGGGATGTAATTGCAATGAAACGGGACTAATTGTTAAATAACCATTTTTCCTTTTATTTTGTGAAAAATAATAAGATGATTTTAAAGTAAATTAAAAGTGCTGGGCTAGTTAATATCCTATAAATATTAATTCAAAAATACAGGAACCAATTTTACAATTAAGAAATGCTGTTAATCTTAAAATGGGCTAAAATTGCAATTACATGCAATTTAGCTTTAAAAATGCTAAATAAATTTGTAAAAATATACAAAATTACCTTAACTATGTTTTTGCATTAATATGAGAGTAAAATAATTCATTTACCAAAATGATACTCTTTGGGAATAATTATTGGGTTTTATGCTGTTAAAATAGACAATAAATTGATTTTCAAAACCTTTTAAAAATATCAAAACTCTTAGGCATGCTCACATATTCATGTACATGCTATATTAAAAGTATTTTGTATATAAAAATACATAGTGAAAAATTGGGTATCTACACCCTCACACAACAAAAGAGAGTATTTCCACACAATAAAATTTAAGAACACTTAGGAACTCAAGATAGAAAGAATTCACTCACTCTCAGAAATAACATTCATATGCCACAAAAGATGCACCATAAGCTTACCCATAGTTTATTAATCAACTCATTGAGCACATTCAATATAGGATCAATTAGGACTTTATTTGGTTGTAATATAGGGTACGGGATGGGTTGGAAACATTTATATATAAGAGTGACTACACCTCCCTAAGCACTTTAATACATATACTTTAACATTCAAACTCGATACTTATGCCAAACCAAAACTCCACATTCACATCAATTTATATTACCCCATTCTTCTTTAAGCATACTT